>CM038632.1:29946899-30339399 GCA_021554675.1 Leuciscus idus | reverse complement strand
TAGAAAAGTGATAACACACCTTTCCTCAAAAAGTTGCCAGGTTTGAGGTATAATTCATATTCAAGCAATAATAACGGTGTGGAACTAGTTAAACACCACAGTTAAATATTAAAGGGTTAGTGGTTGCTCAAACGATTACTATATTATTAAAATTATTATTATTATTATTAATGCATTACAGCTTTATAAGACTTTAAAAATAAAAATTATTAATAAAAAAATTATATATATATATATATATATATAGAGAGAGAGAGAGAGAGAGAGAGAGAGATTTATATAGATTTTTTTTTTACAGTTCGTAAAAAATTATTATTACTATTATTTTGTAGTAAAAAAATACAGTTAATTTGTATTTGAATTAAATTATTTAAATGAACCCATTAGTATAAGGACCACTCTTTAAGAAATCAGGAACACTCTTTAATAAAAAAAATCTCTTTTTCATTTTTATTTATTTATTGTAGTATAAACAATAATAACTGATTCTTGCCCTAGAAAACAGCACAAATGATGTGAAATGGTGACCGTTGTTACTTTTATTGTGTCATGTAACATATGCACATGCATGCAAATATATTGGCAGGCAAATTATTATGGCTAATTTTACCAGTCTGAGAGTCCCAGGGTGCACTGCAGCCATCTGTCTATTCTGCACCATGACCTATCTCTCTATCTTTTCTCTCTACTTCTCAATGCTGCATTGATCTGTGCATTTTCAATCATGCTTTTGTTTGCTTCACAGCATGTCACACAAACCAAATCTATAAAGACCTGTTATGGGTTCCAGTGTGCTAATTAAGCAATCGTGCATGAGGGATTCAAACACAATTAAAAAACAAAAAAAATAAAGTGAGACGGTCTGGTATTGTACCTGATTGTGAGTTTTCACCACAGCTTTTGTCTTCTTTGCTCAACTTATGAACCTGCAAAAACAGATCTCTGATCAGCACTCTCTCTCTCTCACACACACACACACACACAGATCTGTACTTGTTTCAACTCTTACTGATTTCAGTTCTGGCAACAGTACAACAATGACAAATATGCAGATGATATCAGGTGACAATTAGAGGGTGTCTCTTGGCCAGAATCCGCTACAATATGCCATGGGGTTGTCACACTACCAACGTTTTAGTAGCCCATACTAATACCAGTCTTGATACTAATTTCAATACTATCGCAAAAATGGAAATGCTATTGAAAAAACTCTTTTATTTAAAAAGTGAAATATTAACATACATATGAATACATTAAATATGATTAAATATAATATTAAATATTAAAAGTTTAATTAAATATAAATACCATTAAAATGTTTTAAGTCAGTAAGATTTTTTTTATTAATACTTTTATTAAGCAAAGATGCCTTAAATTGTCTAAAACAGTAATGACATTTATACTGTTAAAAATGAATTCTATTCATCAAAGAATCCTGAAAAAAAAAATGTTGTCCCAGTTTCCACAAAAATATGAAGCAGCACAACTCTTTCCAACATTGATAATAATAAGAAATGTTTTTTGAGCATCAAATCAGCATTAGAATGATTTCTGAAGGATCATGTGACACTGAAGACTGGAGTAATGATGCTGAAAATTCAGCTGTCATTGCAATAATACAATATTTTAACTTATATTAAAATACAAAAGTTATTTTAAATTGTAATAATATTTCACAATATAACTTTTTTACTTATTTTTTGTTTTAGCCTTGGTGAGCATAAGAGACTTCTTTCAAAAACATTATAAATCTTACTGACTCTGACTTTTGATTGGTAGTGTAAATATTAATATAAATACTAATACATAATTTCACAATAAAAATCACAGCTATTCATGTTTAATCACACATTGTGACTGAAAACCAAGCATCTAACAAAATGTCTTGTTGCCCGTCGTTTGTTGTGGCTAGTTAAGATAGAAATTTAGATAAACATTGAACAGAGGATTTATCACAATCTCTGGTTTGTGCCTGATCAGATCTTGGGTTAAGCATTTGTTGAGTTCACCTACGTGGAAATCCTGCCCAGTGCAATCCATTTAATCCTTTTAACATGATCAACTTTTGAATGAAAGAAACAGGATTTTCAGTCTTAGGTTAGAGATTAGAGAGCACTGCCAAAAATGAATGGTTGCGCTTTAGTAAAAGTTACATGCTTCTGGCAGAAATAGAACATGGCTGTATTACATATACTTTCACACTCATATACGTGCACCAACACACACTCAAAAATAGATTCCATGTAGGTAAGAGGATTAAAGAGCCTAGTTACATCGTCCTGAAGGATGAGGTCACAAAATCTGATAAACCGAGACCACAGGTTACACGACAAACACCCTCACTGCACCACAGGAGAAGATTTACTACATGCCTTCTGCTCTGATAATTACTGCATTACTTTCATCTCGGTTAATCCAGAGGAACTTTGTAATGCGCATTTAATTTCATACACGTCTTAATATCTCTGTCATGTTTTCCAGTTAAATTATCTAAGAAAAATATCTGAGAAAACTTGGAGATATTAAAAATAGTTCTGGCAGGTCATGTTAGTCAAGCTCGCATCAGCTGACTCTCAGCTGATCCACATCTACCTATAGGAATACAACGCCTATCACTGTTTACATACATAAGCTCCTTCAGTGTTATCAGCAGCTATCATGTTTCTTTGGAGCTAATTACCCTCCTCCATCCCCAGCTCCGCCTCTCGCCCAGTCAGGATTTGGCATTCTGATTCCCCTTGAATCAGACTAAATTCTCGAATTATGTTGTACTTTAAATCTTGAATTAAATATATTTGCATACATTCATGTTGGTTCTGTTCTGTTTACCCTAAGGGGGGTTATTACTGCTCTCCCTGCTCTTGTCCATGCTAGGCTGCATGGATGCACAGGGAGTTCTCACCCAGAATGGAGCCATACCACCAATCTGTGTGCTAATTGTCAATCGTATTTGACGATAGTGGTCCTGACAGAACTTGTTTTCAGAGAATACCATTAAAAAATTTGGTGTCAGTAAGATTTTTGATATTTTTGATATTTTTGAAAGAAGTCTCTTATGCTGACCGAAGACGCATTTATTTGATTAAAAATACAGTAATAGTGTGAAATATTACAATTTAAAATAACTGTTTTCTATTTGAATATATTTAAAAATGTAATATATTCCCTGTGATGTTAAGTTGAATTTTCAGCATCATTACTCCAGTCTTCAGTGTCACATGATCTTTCAGAAATCATTCTAATATACTGATTTGCTGCTCAAAAAACATTTCTTATTATTATTATTATTAACGTTGAAAACAGTTATGTACTGTTTTACTGTAACAATGTACTGACCCCAAACTTTTGAACGGTGGTGTAGATATTGTTTTTCCTTGTTTTAAATATCCTTTTAACAAAATTGTGTGGGGTTTATGCTTATGATAAGAAAAAAAGTATTTGCTAATAAGGTAAGAAAAATAAATTCTAATTATATTCTCTGAAAACAAGCCATATTATTCTTGCTTTTTAAATAAATGTATCTTGTGGTAAGGAAGTTAAGATATTTTTGTTGAATAACAAGACAAAAACACTTGCTAAATGCCTCATGAAAGCTACTTAACAAAAGCTTCCACTGACCCAGTTGGATGGCAATAAAGATTTGATTCTAGTCTAGTCTACTATCCACTGCATTTTGACAGAAACTAGGGTTAGTTACCATGGTAGATTTTTGTAAGGCTTGTAACGGACACAGACGCGAGTGAGTGTGTGAATGGTAATACTAACACCAGTGAGTAAAGCTACAGCTATTTCACACACGCGTCAGTGTGTCTGTTTCTCACGGGCCTTTCTGATCAGCAGCTCCACCTAATGCTAGAACTAACAGCAGGGTTTAGACTTGAGCCTGTGGAGGGTTATTAATAACTCTGACGCCCGTCTGGCTCTCTGACACTGGTCTGTCAGGATGGATGGTTTAGCGTAGCTAACATTTCTGCCCACTGCCGTTCCCATGAGCCTTGCACACTTAAAGTTTTGATGCTAATTTGGTCAATATTTATTGGATACTCACTGATTAATCGGAATCTTAATGAAACTATCACATGAGAAAGTAGATAAGAAATGTACCTGTCTGTGGTTGTCACTGTAAGGCCTCTTGATGGACACAAAATGGCGAATTTTTCTAGAAGATAAGGAAACAATTGACTTATTTATTGTAACTGATTAGTACATACCTTTATTGCTGCCACCTACCATTTATTTAGAACACAAAAATAATATATAATTTATAATATTTAATATTTAATTTATAAAAACAAAAACTAAATATTTAAATAATTTATTTAATAAATACTAAATAATTTATTATATATATATATATATATTTCTTTTTTTTTAAACCATCATTCTTTTTTTTTAAATACAAATATTTGTTAAATTAATTTATTACCAAATAAACATTTTCAATTAAATTACAAAATATAACATTTAATTTTAATTAAATATTATAAATTATAATTAATTATAATTTGTATAACTTTTTTATGATCATGTGACTTACCCTCCCTGGCCAATCACAGGAGTGATTCTGACATATTGCTGAATACTGTCCCCTGACTTCCTCCGTGAGAAATAGATCCCCTGCCATTCCTAAGCAAGCAAACACAAACATACTTAAAAAAAAAACCCCAGCTAATAATTGAATAAATGATAAGTATTGTAAGGGTTATAAAAAGTTGCATATTGCTAAAGTCAAATATGATCTAATATTATGGTCCTCATAAATCTTGTGTGTGCTATGGCCGGCTGACCTTTCCTTTCTTGATGCAGGTGTTGATGGTGTCCAGCAGGTCGGCGCTGTTCTTGTCACTCTTAGGTAGTTCAGTCAACTCTTTACCAATCACTTCACCTCTGTGATAGCCCATCATCTTTTCAAACGCTGGATTTACATACTAAAAATACACAGAACAATAAAAACACCTGCATATCAACAAGTATGCATTAGAGAAAGGGGAAAACATTATGTGTATTATATTGTATTCTTATTTTAGAAAATATTTATAAAAAGTCTAAATATACTTTAGACTATACTTTTACTATTTATACTTCAGACTATACTTAGACTAGAAATACTTAAGATGCTTTAATATTTAAAATATTAATATTCATTTATTTTACCCTGTTAATATTTGTTTGTTTACAAAAGAAAATAATATATTTGAATTATGTTTCAAAGTTGAATAAAAGTCTTCTTCTTAAGGTAAAAGTTTATAAATCTGCAACTGTAAGTGACATAAACAACAAATAAAAATTATTATTAATTCTGTTAATTAACAAATGTTATGACAATTAATCAGAAGCAACATTTTATGATTATTTACAACCTTACACTAAATCATTTTGGATTTACAAAACATCAAAATCAAATACATGAAAATCTTGCTGTCAAAAATGACATGGGTTCACTTTAGTTTTAGGCCATTCACTGTTCTCTCACTCTACTGGATTTGCTCCAGAGGGTGGTCCTTGTAAGGATGTTGATTTGAACAAAAAGAGCCTGCTTAAATGTGACCAAAGCCCTGAGGGATGATCTGTTTGGATACCAAAACTCACTTGAATGACATGATCTTCACTGCTGATCTCCACGGCTTCCTGACACTGTTCTAACGCGGTAAACACAGAGTTACAAGCCCTGCAACAACAGAAACACAAACAAATATTATATACATTTTACACCAGCTTCTTTAGTTCTGTAATTGAAGCTCATGCTTGAGACTTACCTAAGTTTGAACTGAGCTCGAACCTCTCCATGTTCTAACTGGATTAACTCATTATAACAGGCCGACACACTGCTGTTCTCCAGGTACCTCTGAAAGAGAGAGAGGCATATAGTTCAAAGTCTCATACAGCACTGCATATATCATACAGTATGCATGCTGTCCTATTTTCTACTGCCTGATAAAGTTGAGTCAAGTTTTTCCGGCTGGGATCAGTAAACAAACTTATCTGCTCTGGGTATTTATATTGAGGAACATCTGGGAAGTCTATCGGACACGACATTGAACTGAGATGAGTGTTGAAATGCATTGCTATTTGTGAGTGTAGTGTAATAGAATCACTTAAAGTTCACCCAATAATAAAAATTCTGTCAGTAATTACTCACCTTCATGACGTTCCAAACCGTAAGACTTCCGTTCATCTTCAGAACACAAATGAAGATCTTTTTGATTAAATCTGAGAGATTTCTGTCCCTCCATTGACAGCTACGCAACTACCACTTTGACCACTTCAAAAAGTTCATAAAGAGATCGTAAAAAACAAATCAATATGAATTGAGTGGTTTAGTCCAAATTTTCTGAAGAGACTTGATCGCTTTATACAATGAACAGATTGAATTTAGGCATTTATTCACATATAGACAATGAAGTGTGAACATAAACAGAAGCTCAACTGAATCTGCTTGACGCACGAGAACAAATCTCTTGCTGAAGCTCAAACCTGCAGCGTAACACGAGAATTAACCTCATTGGTTCTTGCTGAAGCTCAAACGTGCTGCGTAACACGAGAATGATCCTCATTGGTTCTTGCTGAAGCTCAAACGTGCTGCGTAACACGAGAATGATCCTCATTGGTTCTTGCTGAAGCTCAAACGTGCTGTGTAACACGAGAATGATCCTCATTGGTTCTTGCTGAAGCTCAAACGTGCTGCGTAACACAAGAATGAACCTCATTGGTTCGTGCTGAAGCTCAAACGTGCTGCGTAACACGAAATTAACCTCATTGGTTCTTGCTGAAGCTCAAACGTGCTGCGTAACACGAGAATGAACCTCATTGGTTCTTGCTGAAGCTCAAACGTGCTGCGTAACACGAGAATGAACCTCATTGGTTCTTGCTGAAGCTCAAACGTGCTGCGTAACACGAGAATGAACCTCATTGGTTCTTGCTGAAGCTCAAACGTGCTGCGTAACACGAAATTAACATCATTGGTTCTTGCTGAAGCTCAAACGTGCTGCGTAACACGAGAATGAACCTCATTGGTTCTTGCTGAAGCTCAAACGTGCTGCGTAACACGAGAATGAACCTCATTGGTTCTTGCTGAAGCTCAAACGTGCTGCGTAACACGAGAATGAACCTCATTGGTTCTTGCTGAAGCTCAAACGTGCTGCGTAACACGAGAATGAACCTCATTGGTTCTTGCTGAAGCTCAAACGTGCTGCGTAACACGAGAATGAACCTCATTGGTTCTTGCTGAAGCTCAAACGTGCTGCGTAACACGAGAATGAACCTCATTGGTTCTTGCTGAAGCTCAAACGTGCTGCGTAACACGAGAATGAACCTCATTGGTTCTTGCTGAAGCTCAAACGTGCTGCGTAACACGAAATTAACCTCATTGGTTCTTGCTGAAGCTCAAACGTGCAGCGTAACACGAGAATGAACCTCATTGGTTCTTGCTGAAGCTCAAACGTGCTGCGTAACACGAGAATGAACCTCATTGGTTCTTGCTGAAGCTCAAACGTGCTGCGTAACACGAAATTAACCTCATTGGTTCTTGCTGAGGCTCAAACGTGCTGCGTAACACGAGAATGAACCTCATTGGTTCTTGCTGAAGCTCAAACGTGTTGCGTAACACGAGAATGAACCTCATTGGTTCTTGCTGAATCTCAAACGTGTTGCGTAACACGAGAATGAACCTCATTGGTTCTTGCTGAAGCTCAAACGTGCTGCGTAACACGAAATTAACCTCATTGGTTCTTGCTGAAGCTCAAACGTGCTGCGTAACACGAGAATGAACCTCATTGGTTCTTGCTGAAGCTCAAACGTGTAGCGTAACACGAGAATGAACCTCATTGGTTCTTGCTGAATCTCAAACGTGTTGTGTAACACGAGAATGAACCTCATTGGTTCTTGCTGAAGCTCAAACGTGCAGCGTAACACGAGAATGAACCTCATTGGTTCTTGCTGAAGCTCAAACGTGCTGTGTAACACAAGAATGAACCTTATTGGTTCTCGCACGCCGAGCAACATGCTTGAGATTCCGTTTACCACACCTGATGTGTGTTGATGAATGTTTATATATATGTGATTAAAAGTTAAATCTGTATATAAATTAAATCTGTTCATCATATAAAGCGATTGTGTCTCTTCAGAAAATTTGGATTAAACCACTAAATTCATATGGATTAGTTTTACGATCTCTTTATGAACTTTATGAAGCATCAAAGTGGTAGTTGCATAGCTTTCAATGGAGGGACAGAAATATCTTAGATTCCATCAGAAAGATCTTCATTTGTGTTCCAAAGATGAACGAAAGTCTTAAGGGTTTGGAATGACATGATGGTGAGTATTAAATGACAGAATTATTTTTTTTTTTTTTTTTGGTGAACTATCCCTTTAATAACTTTGTCTGAGCAAAATTATATCAAAATTATGACCATGAGCAAAGATATACAAGAAAGGAATGTTATGTACATGGAGCAAACTACAATTACAATTACTAAAATGTTTACAGTTCAAATAATTCATTTTAATATAAAAAAAAAATGCATTAATGCATTTTTTAAAAAAAAGTGGTAATCAACAGTAAAAATGCTGCCGATAAAATGTAACTGATATTAAACTCATGACAGACCATATTAGCCTGAACAGGATATACCCAGAGTCATGAATGTTCAGCCCCCCCAAACCCCCCCCGCACGCGCTTGTCCCGCCCATGTAGAAGAGCAGAAATCCCTGTTTTAAGGCCCCAACATACGTCAAACGAAACCGAAGAACAAACTGGTGTGACACAATTTCGAACAAAATTAAGTTAGTTTCGAGAGTTCAAAACAGCTTGCCAAAGTGAACTTTCCGTAAAAGTTTGCTCCGGCCAGTTAACACCTTTCAACTAACATCTGTCCATGGCGATTATGTAATAGGTAGACGTGCTCTGAGGCTCCGCCTTCTTTAGAGTAAAATACTCACTCTGGAGAAGCCAGCAGAGAGAAGAGGAAGGACAGATGGTTCCTCCTGATCTGAGGGACTGTGTGAGAGAGAGAGAGAGAAAGATCAGTAGGAGGAACATGATGGACATCTGTAACACATGGATAATAGATCCAAAAGTGTTCTGAGGTAAACCTTACATTTGTGGCATCACTGCCAAAATAACAGTGTGTTCAGAAAGCTTAGCCGCTCGGATCATCCTGTTTAAAAACACACACAATAATAAAAAAGTAGGTTTTTATATTTTCTGATTCCATCATGACTAATACAACAGTGAAATCAAGCATCTTGTACATATTTCCCTCTCTCTTGCACACACACAACTCCAAAAGACTCCCTCTCACACTCAGACGTCCACTGGGAACAAAAGTGATTTGGTAACAACTAGATTTGGTAGAGAGTTGCCAGCTTTGAATATGTGAGTGTGTGTGTGCAGATGCATTTAAACCTCTGTGCAGGAATTAACACCCGCCACCAATCAAATTCACACCATTTCCTTGCCTTATTTACCTGCCATACACTGTGGTGGGCAACCTTTAACTGGTTTTAAAGATTTCTTAAAGAATCACAAATAATTAAATCGAATAAACTGATTTTTTTAGTGAAGCAAAAGCATGTCGTTGCAGCCCAATTTTTTCACACACAACGGTTAAAAAATGTGGGGGCTTTTTATGAAAGAAGTTTCTTTATGCTTATCAAGGCTGCATTTATTTGATCAAAAATACAGTAAAAACAGTAATATTGTGAAATATTATTACAATTGAAAAGAGCTATTTTCTATTTAAATATATTTTAAAATGCCATTTATTCCCGTGATGGAAAAGCTGAATTTTCAGCATCATTACTCCAGTCTTCAGAGTCACATGATCCTTCAGAAATCATTCTAATATGATGATTTGCTGCTCAATCAATTTTTTATCGATGTTGTTCATTATTATCAATAATTATTATAAAAATATATTTAAAAAAAATCATCAACAGTTTTGCTGCTTAATATTTTTGTGGAAACAAGGATACATTGTTTCAGCATTATTTGATGAATAGAAAGTTCAAAATAACAGCATTTGAAATAGATCTTTTCTAACATTATAAATGTCTTTACTGTAACTTTTGATCATTTTAATGCAATCTTGCTGAATAAAAGTATTCATTTCTTTGAAAAAGAAGATCATATTGACCCAAACTTTAGAACAGTAGTGTAGGCAAAATGTACGTTGTAACTGAAATATACTCAAATGAATCATAATCAATGTCCATGTAAACGTGTAAAAGAGATGAACAGAACTGAGCGTGAGAGAGATGATGGATGGTTTGTTGGACCCACCTGCAGACGGCATCAGCCTCAAAGTACCGTGAGTGCCGCCCATCAATGATGACGATCTCGTGGTGTTTATCCAAGAAACACTCCACCGCAGACTCAGGTGTTCGTGCGATGTTACACCTGAACCCCGCACGCTCACACGCCCAGCAGAAAGCATCGCTCTGACTGTCCTCTTTAGCGAAGACCAGTAACACCTGAGCGAGAGAGAGACGGAGAGAAAGAGAGAGAGAGAGGTGCTGTTGTTGGTTGCATGTGAAAGGTCAACAGTCTTTCATCCTGTTGAGCGTTGTGTAACCATGGAGCTGCGATGTGAAATTCCACATGGCCCAGGTCGTTCAGGACGCCTCTGTCGCCGCTACCTCACACACTCTGGAGGCCCACCGTGCAGCGGCGCATGTGCACCTACAGGGGGCGAACTGACCTCACCCGCTCACACACTATTGCCGCGTCCCAATTCACCTACTTATGCTTTGCTCTAAAAGTATGTGCTCTTATTGTGAAGAAAAAGTGTGTAGTAAAAGAATAGCCAAGCTTTGGGACATATTACCATGTCAAAAAATTGCATTCTGTCACATTGTTTACATGCTTTCTGTCACCATAAATTGGCCTGTCAATCATCCTGTCACAGTTAAAGGGATAGTTCACCCAAAAATTTAAATTTTGTCATCATTTACTCATCCTTATGTTGTTCCAAACCTGCATGAGTTTCTTTGTTCTGAACACAAAAGAAGATATTTTAGAGAATGCTGGTAATCAAACAGTTGACTATAACCATTGACTTCCATAGTATTTTTTGTTTCGTACTATGGAAGTCAATGGTTATAGTCAACTGTTTGATTACCAGCATTCTCTAAAATATCTTCTTTTGTGTTCAGCAGAACAAAGAAACTCATACAGGTTTGGGATAACGTAAGGATGACAGAATTTTCATTTTTGGGTGAATTATCCCCTTGTATTACATTCGTTTCGGTTATTTACGACAGTAACAACCACACTCTATATCCAAACTCACACCTATACATTTTCAGGACTCTCAACCGCATTCTCGGATAACCCGCGCTGTGTGAACAGAACCCGGACTGGACAACTAGTTGTCTGTCACGTGACCATGTGTCTACCGTGTGTTGTGGGTTTTCGTGTGTGGCTTCGCTTTCGGTAACTTACAGCGATGTGTCATCTGAAGGTTTTAGTTACAGTCACTGTTCTCCACAAGAGCTGCTTCTGCCAGTTTTGTATTCTACGCACGACTGAAATGCTCAGTCTCTACGCACATATAACATATATAAGCTGCTGTCGTTTAATGAAGATTTGACAAATGAACTGGCGGCTCGATTAGACTATAGACCTTTAGACTATAGTCACATCCTGTTTAATTTTGCATTATATAACCACCCATTATTGTCTACAGTATAATGCTATCCAAACATTGCACTCAAACACAGAGGATTTGACTCGTCTACGATGATCCAACCAGTTTTTTTTTTAAATAATCATCTATGTGCTGGAAATATTCCTTTATTTAAACAACTTCAATTTGATCTAATTATTGATGATTGCATCGTAAAGTAAGTGCATGAAAAAATTATTGTTTAACACATTAAGTTTCCCCCAAACCTTTTAATTGAACCCTCCCAAAACACACTTCAGTTGTAAGTAGATTTGACTAATTCTAATGCTCATTAATGTGATGTGTTGTTTGTCCTGTATTCTTGCAGTTCTGCAATAAAAAAAGGTGATCAGACTGAAGTATTGCACATACATGTACAGTATGGCTTGCGCGCTCCCTTTTAAATCACGAAATATGCACTCTGAATATTATGAATATAATATATATATATATATATATGTTTATATAGAATATAAACTTTTTTCTTTGTTTCACAATGCTCAATTAATGAACTGAGGTTGGTGTCTTTAGAAGAAGTATCTGTGCTGAATTTTAAATAAATAAATCACTAAAATCCTGTGCTCTGTGTTATTTTTTACGCTCCTAATTGAAACTTCCGCTTTTCGAACGTGGAAGTGTTATAAAGGCCTATTGCCGTGCCAAAAGTGATAAGACTTTTCAGTTTTATGGATGTCGCCATCTTTTATGTTACTTTGGTCACTGTCACCATGAATACGGGCTTGACTCCTGTTGCACGTTCATACAGACAGTATTCGAGACGCTACTTTAAGTTGCTGTTTGAACGGGACATTTTAAGACTCACACCTGTAAGAAAATGCACTTGTCAATACCAAAACCACAGTGTGAACGTAGCCATATACACACTCCACATTTTAATTAAATTTACACTACTCAAATAATTGTATTAGACAAAAAATTTATCCAGTCATGGGTCTTGGATGAGGAGAATTTGCTTTGCAATGTATTTAATGACTCAAACCTCTTTCAGTGCATCTCTACTTAACCGTGGGTCTCACGAACACCATGTTTGCCATATGCTCTTTTCCAATGCCGGGGACACACTTAACAACTAGCTGAAACATTCTAAGACTGAACTGAACACACTTACAGACTGTTTCCAATGACTGGAGCAGATTTTAAACACCGACTGTGAACACCGACCGACCGACCGCAACTGTCTCTGATCAGAAGTATCAAATGACATTCATAATCGGCCTTACAGTTGTTAAGTGTGTCCCCGGCTTAAATAATGCATCTTATCTTATCTTTTCTGTTTTGTTTGGTTTCTAATTTGTTTTTATATAATCAATATTTAAATACAATTTTACTTCTTTGTTACTTGTACGGCCTCTCAGACCCCTGACTTACATGAGATCTTACACCAAATCTAGGTAATACATTTCTGTAACCTGTAACGCTGTGACGTCGGATTTGGTAAATCTTCTATATATGTGCAACTGTTCAAATCAAATGAAAATGCTATTTGGTGTATGAAATAGAGCAGATTAAGCGTCACTAGAAACAACTAGAAATCTGCACATGTTCACATCAGACCAAATGCTTTCTAAAATACAGAAGAGAGAAGTTTAGACATCACTAGAGTGAATTTGAGGGGCATTACAGATAGCTTGTCTAATAATAATAATAATAATAATAATAATAATAATAATAATATTAATAATAATAATAATAATAATAATAATGTAAACATTTTTGTTACTTGAAACAAAATAAATGTTAACTGGGAAATATATATATATATATATATATTTTTTTTTTTTTGGTTGTTGCCAAAGCAACATTTCTCATTTTCATTTAGTTTAACTTGAAGAACTAAAATAACTGAAACTAAATTAAGCAAAACTAATGGATACAATTAATAAAAACTATATATAGCCATATTTAAAAAAGAAAAAAAGAATAAAATTGACAAAATCACTCAAAAAAATGACTATAATAGTATATCAACGATACTAAAATAACACTGGAACTTAGTGTGTAACTGGCTGGATTCGTTTTTAAAGTCAATTTAATTTCAAAAGACCCTAAAAAAAAAGAATGACAGGTGATTCATTTGTAAAATCAATCTTGATTGATTTCCATAGTTACATCAGCTGAATCTGACTTTACATAAACAGATTACATAAACAGCCTCAATTTATTAGGTTAACACATAACATACACTTTCTCTTTTTAGTTCCACTTTTATAACCATAATTCCCACTAATACTATACACACCAATACACACACACACACACACACACACACACACATGCGCGTGCACACACACACACACACACACACACACACACACACACACACACACACACACACACACACACACACACACACACACACACACACACACACACACACACACACACACACACACACACACACACACACAGGATAATCTCTCTGTCAATCCTCTGAGACAGCTCAAGATTATCCCAGAGGTCATGAGCCCATGTTAAGAGGCCTTTGGTGGAAACAGGACAATGCAGAAATGACACTAATGCATTATGATGTCACAGAACATTCTTTCACTGCATAGCCTCTGTCCACATCACTACAAAGGGCCCTGATGTGATGCACTATGATGTCACAGTGTCATTCCACAATGCAATACTGCAGAAACTATGGCCACAGGCACACTGTAAAGTTCCAGATGTGACAACTGCACTTCAGCTGCACCCTGTGTCTACAGAACACCACTTATTCACAAAATTGCTATGATTAACACCCTGATAACCATATTAGCAATGCTATGATGTCTTGCATCTTTGGTATCCCACTATTTTTGACCAAAGGGTTGAGTTAAGGCATAACTTCTGCAGTTTTACAACTACTGCTGATACAGGTGTTTTTGGGCTTGTTATGGAGTTTTTTAAGTGGGCAGGAAGGGTTCGCAATATTTTGGTAGCCTATTATTTTCAATTTTGGTTTAGTATGGGCTTGTTCTTGTTTGCTGTTTTTTTTTCTAGCAAGACCTGGCAACACAAATGAGTCAAGGCTTGTACCTCTTTCCCTGTGATATCTTGCACTGTGCGTACAAAAGGGAGAAATATCTCTGATACAGTTTTTCTCGATTGTTTACACACATTTTCTGGTACTTGAGACACAATGACCACAACATGTAACTCATTCACCAACCCCCTGAACCAATTCTGCTAAACTACAAGCACAATTCCTGCTTTACACTCAAATTGTACTTCTAAAACACACTTTTTCAAAACACTACACACAATTCTCTGCTTTTGGCACAATTTTCATGCAGAAAATCTCTTGTTTTCACAAGGAACACACTGCCATTCAAATATGCACACTGACTCATCACATGGGCAAACACCCGTCACACAGTTTTACAATTAGCAATCAGAGCGTTAGCATAAAAGGGCAACAGGTGAGCTCTTCAATGGAGCAATGGATGCCAACATTGGATTTTTTTTTTTTTTACTGTAACTGTATACAGTCAATTCTTCTGTTGTTTTGTATGTAGACACTGTATGTACAACTTTGTGTTGGTTGGGATGTACACTGTGTACATTGTTTTTGTGGGAAAAATAAAATATATTTGTTACCATGTATTTGTGTGTTCTGAGTATAAAAACAATATTCTCAAATATTTTACAACACACTTATGTATGTACGGTCTGTAGAAAGTGTAACACTGAGCCAAAAAAAGGCCTAAGTCATTATGATGAATGGAGAAGAAGTGTTTTCCATTCATCATAGTGTTTTACATTGAGCACATCAGTGTTCAACTGGTTCTTATAAATGTCTATTCATATGATGGTTTGTGTGTGTCATTTGAAAACAAAATACCATTTTGAGAAGAAATAACATTGTTTTGAATGTAAAGTTTCATTTTGCAGGAGAATTGAGGGGTTTTGCCCATTGTGTGTGTTTTTTTGGATTTGTGTGTAGAGTTCTGAGAATATGAGGCATGCTTTCAGAAAATGTGTGTAAACAATCGAGAAAAACTGTAAATATGTCATTAGCAACTAGTTGTTCAGTTCAGTTCTGTAAACACTGCGTAGAGTTTTTGTAAATGCGGCTGTCACAACCTGCATTTTTCAGGAGTTAATCCAGTTGTAGAATGCAGTGTCCCTTCCATAAATTACTGAACTGTGTGTGTACAGAACAGGATTAAGCACAAAAAGCTGAATTGACAATCAAATTTAGCTGCAGTGTGTGCGATGCATTTCTACATGGTTCCACAGTGACCTGCAATTATGCCTTTTAATCCCATAAACTCATAAGCTTGAAAATAAAGTGCGGATTGCACTGCAAAACTATGCTAACCTGGAATAATGAAAAAATGCTAGAAACTGTGTATATTACAGTGGTTGTCTAATTTGTTTGTGTTTTAATGGGTAGTGCAGACATTTAGAGAGTGCTAACAAATTGCTGAAATCAAAAATTATTTTCCTCAATATACAATATTCACATTTTAAAGATGTTTTTATCCACTGACAAGGCCGACAGATTTTGCCTGGAAACAAGGAGGATATAACACTTCTGATGCTCGCCAAGCTGACAAGATTATCGGCCAATGCCGAATTTCAAATTGGTCAAAATTTGGTGGTTAACTTAAATAAAGTCAAAGCACATCCTTTTCATTTAAAGCATTTGATCATTCACTTAAAGCAACCTGAGGTTTAGTAACCCCCACATGGATTCAGTCTCAGCAATTAACCAATTAAACATGCACCTTTTGTTACCCATCCCAGATCATTAACCAGATCAAAGCCAGGAGTTGGGGGCAGGGATCCCCTCATAATTATTACAGTGATTTAGCAAATGCTTGCTACAGTTTGTACTCTCGTAATCATAAAGCATGCCTAATTAATTCACTAAACAGCTTATACGATTTATCAACAATTTATTAAAAGTTTAACAAAAATGACATGTTTAGGCTCATATGAAATTTAAATTTAACTTAATTTAATTAAACTTAATTTAATATTAAGTCATTTTAATAATCAAGAAGCATGTAATCAATTGAATTCATAAAACTTTTTTTTTTTATATGTTTACAATAACAGGGTCCAATGAAATGTTGAATTTTTTGTTTTAATACAAATTTATCAGCAAAAAAGGCAGTAATGAAATTAAGGCTAATCTTTTCAAATATGTAATCAAATGAAAATGTAACAATTCCTTTTATTATTTTTTTTAGCAAAGGGTTGCACAACAGAGGTTTCCTGTTAAAACTAAAACATGGAAGAATTTTTTTGATTATTCCTTAAAAAAAATTAAGCTTTAATAATTGTATTACTATTATTATGTATTACTATTATTATTACTACGGTGAGAAGTACATTCTACTGTACAATAATATATTTCTGTTATAATTTCTTCAAGTTGAACCAAACATCAATGGGTCACAAACCCCACTTTGAGAACCCTTGATCTAGAGTTAAAAAAGGCAATAAATATCCTTCCATTCAAAAGTTTGGGCTGAGTTTTTTTTGGGAGAAATTAATACTTTTATTTAGCAAGGACACATTAAATTGATCAAAAGTGACAATAAAGACATTCATATAGTTACAAAAGATTTCACTGTTGTGACATTTCTATTAATCAAAGAATCCTGAAAAAAGTGTCATGGTTTCCACAACAATATTCAGCAGCACAACCGGTTTCAACATTGATACAAATTTCTTGAGCAGAAAATCATCATATTAGAATGATTTCTGAAGGATCATGTTATGCTGAAGACTGGAGGAATGATGCTGAAAATTCAGCTTTGCATCACAGGAATACATTTTAAAATATATTATATTAGAAAATAGCTCTTTTAAATTATATTAACATCTATATATTACTGTAATATTACTGTTTTTACTCTATTTTTGATCACATAAATGCAGCCTTAATGAGCATTATTTAAGAGACTTCTTTCAAAAGCTTACTGACTCCAAACTTTTGAATGCACAGGCATTAATTGTCCAGCAAACACACAATGATTAAACATTAGGACTCTACCTGAATGGGCTCCTGGGTCAGTCGCATCGGCCCTAAACGCTCTTCTGCAGCAGACACCTGGGAGAGATTGAGAAAAACAGGTACGTTTTGTTGAAATTAGGTTACGAAAGGCAACAAATTGAAGAATGTATCCGGTTTTACCATCTCAGAGCCCTGAAGCAACATTCTGGCATGCCTAGCCTGTTTTTAATCACGCATTGTTTGCACACGTGCTTGAATGTCCACCAGTACAACCATTTACGCAAACTAGATAAGACAAACAATGTCAGTCCACCGAAGAAATAATGTTTCACAGGTTGAATTGACCGATGTAGCCATCCTGATCGGCATGAACTCCAATCCAACGGTGTTATCCAGCAGATTAGAGCATGGTTTTTAACCAGAGCTCCTAACACTTCTAACAGCAATCGACGGATATGATGTAGATTGTCAAAAAAAGTAAAAGGTTGTTTTTTATAGCGTTGTCCAAATGGTAAGGCAGCATTGTTGCAATGACAGAGAGCAGGTGGCTCAAAGCTTCCTGCGTCATCCACTTTAACACTACACATAAGCCTCTCAGCAGGAATCACACACTCACACTCACACACAAACACACATGCACAAAAAGCCTTCATAGGCTAAATACAGATCAAAATCACTACACTCTGAAAAATGCTGGGTGGTTTCAACCCATGGTTGGGTAAAATATATACTAACCCAACCGTTGGGTAATTAAAACATTTCAACCAATGGTTGGGTTTGTCCATGTTTGACCCAACCATGCACTTTTTGTTAGAGTTTATAAATGCTACTCTATGTAATGCACATTTCATGTTGCAAGAAGAATAAAGAAACGAGTATTAATATTTAGATACACTACAACACGGAATTCTTTGTTTTGATTGTAAAAATAAAACCGATTTACTTGAGGAAACTGCTTCTCTCTTTCACTCTTTTGTAAATGGGAGAGCATAAATTAGCTTTTGTCATCTGCCTGTTTTATGTTAATTTCGCCCCGTTGAGAGGTCATCTACAGTCAAGAGCTTCTATTCCTGTGACTAAACACACACTGGTCTTCCTATCATTATGAGGACAGTCCATAGACATAATGATTTTTATACTGTACAAACTGAATATTCTATCTCCTTACACGAACCCTACCCCTAAACCTATACCATCACAGAAAACTTTCTGCATTTTTACATTTTCAAAAAACATCACTTAGTATGATTTATAAGCTGCTTTCCTCATGGTTATTAATACAATTTCTGGTATTACTATCCTTGTGGGGATATTTGGTCCCCATAATGTAGGGTTTACCAGACACACACACATACACACACACACACAAACACAGCAGCTAAAGCCTGAGTATTAAATCCACAAAAATCCTATACAATTAGCTAAATCTACGACGTAGAATTTACTGTCACTCTTCACACCTTACCCAACAGCTGCCTTCAGATCGAATATTAAAGATGATGTGTGAAAGTTCTGCACCAATAACTGCAATAAGGAATTGCGAAAATGTGAGTGCAAAACTCACTGTGATGTTTGCCAGGACATTGATAGGTGGTTTTATTATCTGCCAGACAAAAATAGGTATTTGTAATAGCACACATCTCCTACGGACTAATAACATGTTTCCCAAAAACCCCTTTCAGGCATAGACTGTAAAAAGTACAGATTACTGCAGAACAACTCATAATGTCAGTGTGAAATAAACAGTTATGGAAATGTAGAAATTAAAGATAAAGCTCCCGTCTCCTCCCGAAAGCCCGTTAGTGTCTCAGTACTTCGCTTAGTGAAGCTGTCAATCTCAGCTGTAAATCATGACATCTTCCTAAAGTGACAGAAACCATCTTTGGAAATTTTTTATTTGAAGTGTAATTTGATTGTTTATTTTGTCTCATGTCCCATTAGATTACATGGAGAGGGTGGGATTTATGACCTATACATTATACATTTTTCAGGACTTGTGCGGCACACTTGCTTTCAGGTCATCCTATCCCAAACTCACATCATAGGTCAAACCAGCAGTTGACCGCAGTGTTTTAATGTCGCCATGACTCAGAAGAAGTTGTAATTGAAGTTGTCTTTTCTTCTCTATCCTACACACACCTGACATACAAGAAAACAAATATATATATATATCATGGCTACGAATTAAGAATTTGTTTTCTTGTATTAGTAAATTGTGGCCCTCGTTTTAAGTAATTCATGCGCACAATATAATAATTATTTCCATCGTTGTACTAAATCGTGCTGCACGATATAATTTGTTCCCTTGATTTTGTAAATAATGGCCACGTTGTACTAAGTAGTTCCTTCTTTTTAATTTAACGACAACAAGGAAACTAATTATTATAATGTGGCCACGATTTAGTAAAATGAGGGAACAAATTATTATATCGTGCACACATTTACTTAAAACGAGGGAGCGAATTAGTAACGAATTGTTAATATATTTTTTCCCACAAGTCACGTGCAGGGCTTTGTACTATGGAGACGTATATTGCGAAACGGCTTCTTGAATAAAAAAAATGTAGGGCGGGACTTGATTTTGTCTATCAGGAATTGATTGGATGGTTGTGGTTTGCTATTGGTCGATCAGTGACAGGTTGTCTTGTGCCAGTAAACACATCATCAGAAAAGAGAAGAGATGTTGCTGCAAGAGGGAGGGGAAGTTATTTTGATTAAACATTTCAAGGACACAATGGGCACGGATGATAATTTATAATAAATACTGCAATATTCCATTTTTACCATAAAAAATGACATAGTACACCTTTAAGGAATGACGAGTGCAGTAAAATTATGCGATGGTCAGTGGTGATACAGAGATCATAAAGTGTTTGATGACTGTGTCAATAAACAAACCAAGCATTTTACTTCTTCAAATTTCTCTTAATTATCTTTAAGTGACTCCATACGCTTCATTTCAGTCTCTCTCGTCGTGTGCTCTTCAAAGAGCCTTCAGCTCTTCTCATGCTGCAGATCTCTCCAGGATAAAAGATCTGTGCTACTCTCCTAGATTTCACACACACACACACACACACACACACACACACACACACACACACACACACACACACACACACACACACACACACACACACACACACACACACACACACACACACACACACACACACACACACACACACATACGCTGAAACAGAGGCGCTGAATGAATTCTGGGCTCATCTGAGGTTTTAGAAACTGGTCTTTGAAGTATCTGACTGTATCTGACCTCCAACCTGATTCTATGATTTCTGCCAGATTTACCTCAGTTATAATTGCAAAACCATGATAAATTAATAGAGCACTCCTTCATGAATTTTTTACTTATTTTATTAAGGACATTGGTGGCAAAAACTAGGATTTTATTGGAGTACAAACTAATGGAGTGAGTAACTGGTACTTTGGTGGAATCTATGGTTACCATGATAAATATCTGTAAGGACTTCATGTTTCTTCTAGAGATGTGACATTATATCAAATATTTAATTTTATAGACCAATGTAGCGCAAATCTGGGCTCTAAATCTCTATCAGATGTCGACCGATATAGTCTGTTTTAATGGCTGATGAAAATATCAATATCTACAGAGGAAAGTTGCAATATAAATAATATAAATAATTACTATAAGTATATAATATTAAAGTATTCAAAGTACTGTTCAAAGGTTTGGGCTCAGTAATATTTTTTAATAAAGAAGTCTCTTATGCTCACCAAGGCTGCATTTGACCCAAAATACAATAAAAACAGTAATGTTTTGAAATATTATTACAATAAAAAAATAAAAAAAGTTTTTCTATTTTAATATAATTTAAAAGGTAATTTATTCCTGTGATCAAAGCTGAATTTTCAGCATCATTACTCCAGTCTTCAGTGTCACATGATCCTTCAGAAATCATTCTAATATGATGATTTGCTGCTCAACAAAACATTTGTTATAATTATCAATGTTCAAAACTGTTGCAATATTTTTGTGGAAACCGTGAAAAAAATGTTTGGTCGGGATTCTTTGATGAATACAAAGTAAAAAAAAAAAACACAGCATTTATTTAAAATAGAACTCTTTTGTTATGTCTTTACTTTGATGCATTTAATGCATCCTTGTTGAATAAAAGTATTCATTTCTTTCAAAATTTCTTTGACCCCAAACTTTTTGTGTAGTCTAGGATATAAATTAAAATAATAAAAGTATAAATATAAAATAATATTAAATACGATTGACAGAGAGCTATTCAGCATTACTGAATATAATTAACACTTATTTTACACAAAATTTACTAAATATATCTGAACATTTTACCATTTTGTTTTGATAACTGTCATAAAATAGCATTTAAAAATGCAATCCAAACAAACAGGTCCTCCACAGATTTACATTAGAAAATAGCCATGCTTGTCTGAGAGGATATGAAGGACAGATGCTTTGCAAAATTACATAACTGCATTTATAAATATGATTAAGTTACTTTTGTCATCTTAGTCTTATCTTAAACTCTTTCATCTCCTCTATTTTCAAGCATCCCTTTCACTCTTTCTCTCGTGGTGTGTTCCTCTTCCCAGGACATTGTGTGTGTTTTGACTCAGTCATGTGCTTTTATTGAGGACAACACACACACACACACACACACACACACACACACACACACACACACACACACACACACACACACACACACACACACACACACACACACACACACACACACACACACACACACACACACACACACAGAACAAAGGCACTCCTTCACAGAGTATGGGGTCACGATAAAATATGATCCCCGCTATATTTAGAACCCCCCAGATGACAGAAGGCAAGCAGAAGCGCCACGGCTTTATTGATTTAGATTTGCTTATCACATGTTACATAAGATATCACCTAGATAGTGTTTCTGTCCCGTTGTCTCAGAGGAACCACACGGTAGAAATGGCTTGAAGATAGTAGAATTACATCACATTCTCATTGGTGCAAACTTGAGGCAGACAAGAAAAAACATTAATAATTATTTTAAAAATATATTATTTATAGCAATGGCGCTTTAACGTGCTCTCATCTTGTAACAAGCATCCTAATATTTAATTTATTATTTTATATGTAATGTTATGTATTTTAAGGTGTGTTGTCTTAAAAATACATCAATTAATACATTTTAAATTATATATAATATTACACAAGAAAAGTTATAAATGGCCGATATAAAAATATGTTCTGTGTTTTCAGTTAGTTTGTGTTTAATATCACCAGCACATAGTTGTCTATGTTCTACACTCAATGCAATTTAGGTATCTAAATGGGTGAATGTTAGAGACTTTTATTTTATGTAATGTATATACAGCTCATCATATACTACTCAGTAACATACACACACTCATTGGCCACTTTATTAGGTACACCTGTTCAACTGGCAGCAACTCAATGCATTTACACATGGTCAAGATGATCTGCTGAAGTTCAAACTGAGCATCAGAAGAATAGGGAAGAAATGTGATTTAAGTGATTTGAACGCGGCATGACGGTCTGAGTATTTCAGAAACTGCTGATCTACTGGGATTTTCACACACAACCATCTCTAGATTTTACAGAGAAAAATCTATCCAGTGAACAGCAGTTCTGTGGGTGAAAATGCCTTGTTGATGCCAGAGGTCAGAGGAGAATGACCAGACTGGTTCGAGCTGATAGACAGGCAAAAGAAGATTGGAAAAACATTGGTCTGTAACATTGGAGTGCTATAATATTCAGATGGTAGGGTCAGAATTTTGAGTAAACAACATGAAATCATGGATTCAAATCATGGATTCATCCTGCCTTGTCTCAACAGCAATTGTATGATGCTATCATGTCAATATGGACCCAAACCTCAGAGGAATGTTGTTTAGCACCTTGTTGAATCTATGCCACTGAAGAATTAAGGCAGTTCTGAAGGCAAAAGGGGTTCCAAACTGGTACTAGCAACTGGTATACATAATAATGTGTGTGTGTGTGTGTGTGTGTGTGTGTGTGTGTGTGTGTGTGTGTGTGTGTGTGTAAAAAAACTGAAATCATCAAATTTTGTTTCTTTTTTGCAACTCTTGTTTGTTTTAATTACTTTTCAAAAGTTGAGAAGTTTTTAATTTTGTCATTTGTCATAAAATTCATTGGACAAATCAATTGGATAAACATAGTAAATTAAGCTGTTTACTAAAATCCAATGTTTTTTTTTTACTGTGTGTATGTATATATGTGTGTGTGTGTGTGTGTGTGTGTGTGTGTGTGTGTGTGTATATATGAGCAACGTACAGTATGTATATGATACAGAAGATGTCCCTAAGTCTCCACAGGACAGTTTTTTTTTTTTTTTTTTTTTGCTTACTTCTGTAGACAAATTTGTCTACATAGTGCAGCTAAGTAAACACACACACCATGTATGCACAAAAATGTATGACTGCGATCTTAAGACCGCGTGTGATCCAGTGTGCTGCTTTTATCAGTGGTCTCCATCAGTACAGAGTCGTTAAGTAATCATTCAAAGATCCCTTTTAAGTCTTTACTTACTGACACCAACAAAAAGGTCAAATACATTTGCGTGTAGCCAACACAACAAGCACATCTCTTACAAAAAGTTACCATAATTCTTACATCGTGACCACAGGTAACTCTTCATTACCAAGGTTAGATGCTTTTGAAAATTATTTGTTATGATATTTGTTATGAAAATAATACACTTCACTGTTAAAAACTGTTCCAGTTAAACAAATTAAATGTGAAATTCTGAAGTATTTACTAGTTAAAGGGGCTATATATAAGAGTTTTCATGTGAACAGCTTGTAACGAAACCTTCTGACACATGAAACGACCATACAACGTCCTGGAAAATGCAGAAAAGGCCATTCTGTAGTGTCAATGCGTTATGCAAAGAAGCAGGATTAATTCAAACTAGTCTCACATAGTCAGATCTATATAGTCTATAGTCTCAAATATACTTTACAATCAAACTACCACAACAGTGTCATTTAAAATGATTTCATCTGTCGGCATGATGCCGGTGAATCGCAGAGTGCAAACATATCCACATCACTACGATCTCCTGCTTTCTCACCACTGTCATTATTGTTGTGTGTTTATTTTGTTATTGAGAGCAAAGTGCACAGCACATATTTACATATTCATCTAAAGTTGCTCTTGGACAACATTCATCAGGATGTTCATTTGCAGTATTTCGCTGCAAAGGCTTTTCCAACTTCTTTTTACTTCTAAGCAAAGAACGAAAAAGAACTTCGCTGTGATCAGGGCATTGAAGGCACAATAAGATTTTTGGATAAAAATATCCAAAAATCACTAGAACAATGTTATATATTTTGTTAACTTTAGTGTTGCATGATATATACTGTAGGTACTAGAAAGGTATCGCGATAGGTTAGGTTATAGGTTAGGTTAGCCCTAACCCTAACGGTACGGTTCCACATTTTATAAGCACTGTTTCTTTAAGAATGACAGCATTCCTAATGAGAGCTGCATTTCATAATTTGCATCAATGTGTGACAGCGGCACATGTGTGCAGAGCTCTGCTTCCACTCCCTGCAGGGAGAAAAATATATTTGTGCAGCGCATTAAAAAATAAAGCTACTCATGCTGCTGGGCTCAGACCTGAAGTGTGCGCACAGAAAGCTGCCTTTCAGACAGCATGCGATCGCAAATTCAGTTCTCTTTCACAAATTATTGCGCTTGAATGGTCAAAAATATGTTATGGTTTTTCTAAAGTGTAAAAAAGGAAAAAAACATTAACAATATATACCGAATCTAACCGAAAACCGTGACCACAGAGCCGTGATACAAACCGAACCGAGGATTTTGTGAACTGTTCCAGGCTATTAAGAATCAGTGTAAGATAATTTATAGAGTGACACCTATGCAGTACTGAGGTTAATTACAGGATATGTGAGCACCAAAAAAAGTATATATTATTAATATTGATATACAATATTAAAACATGATATAACTGGCAAGTCTGAAACATTTTTCAGTATTTCAACCAGATACATGCTCTCTGAAGGACAAATTGAGGACTGTGAAATAACTATGAATCATTTTGGGCTAAAAATCACATCATGCTGGAATGTGTATCAATGTCTACTTTCAAAAATACTTTCAAAATGTTACTTCAAATTCCCCTAATCATGACCAGTGGTTACATTTTCCCCCTGAGACAATCATGCTGATTTTTTCATTGTAAATACATGAAATGTTTACAGAAACGAGACCACAAACAAAGCGGTTTATGAACTGAAAATTCTGATAAGAGCTTCCCGATACAGATATAATTCAAAGTGTCAATACTGGTGTAAACGATATGAAGTTTTCTCTCAAGAGTTCCTCTAAACTGGGCTATAAATAACCTCATAAAACAGAGTGTTATCTATTAATATACAGCTTACCAGCTGAGTGATTAATCAGTTCATCTTCCTCAAGTTGTAACTCAACATGCACAGCTAGGCAACCAGAAGAGGTCAAGATACAGTATACACAAATTCAGTTCAAGCCATATAAACTGAAAGTAAACAACTAAATCTATAAATCTTCACAAAGGTATTCAAGAATATGTCTAATCTATATGTTGTAAATCTATAAATCATACAAATTAGATCAAATTCATGCCTTCTTAGTGACCTTTTCATGACTTTCCAGTAGACAAGATTTTTAAAAATCATTTATAAATGCTGTACTCACAAAGAGCATTTTCTATTTAAAACTGGAATATCGCATAAAACATTTGCAAATAAAACAGCATTTCCATCCCCTGTGTTCAAGAGAACAAAACTGTCACTTTCTGGGAATTTGGCGCAAAATATCTGTACTAAAAATGCATTGCTGCAATTGGGGAAGCCACTGTGGCTCTTTTTTCCTTCATCAAAAAGGACTTGCATCTCAAAGCGTGCAGAAGAATGGAATAAACGTTGTCATGTTATCATGCGTTCGGATTAGATGCCTAGTGTTTGGGTGGGAATGCAATCATGTGAGAACCCCCTGGGAGGGAGTTAAACCAAATAATTCTGATGACAGACATTGGCTCAGGCGTTTCAGAATGACCAAACCAACATTTGAGATGATGTGCGATGGGATTGGTCTGTTGGCTAGTCCAGTTATCCAATCACATCATATCTGTTGAGGCGAAGTCACGTGAATTTGTTGTTGCACATGGAGATTTATTCGGTAAATGGTGTTTCAATCGTATTTTATGCGCATGACTTCTTATCAGATAAAAATGTATCTGCCTCAATTGAGGGCATACGGTTTTTGTGTGCATTTTTTAAATTCATGTGCTCTTTTCCATCCAGGATTTATTATGTGATATCCCAAAGGCCCTGTTTATGTCCCAGTCTGTTCTGTTCTATTTCAGTTATCATGGACATTCAGTTTATTTTCACGTCACATGCCTTCCTTTGTTTGTATTCCCGCCATTTCTTAGTTACCATGATCACCTCATTATGTGTTAATTCTGTTCAGCTGTGTTGCTCGTTACCTAGTTTGTGTTTCTATACAAGTTCTTCCTTTTCAGTCACTCCTTGTCTGTTCACCATCTTGGTTAGTGTGTGTTGCTACCTGATTGTCTGTTTGCCAGAATTACCATTAAACCTGTAATTTTGGATTTCTTATCTTCGTCTGTGTTTGCCTTTCCGCAACCACTGTGACAGATGAACAGACCAGTCCAAATGGATGATAGGGCTAAATTTATCATCATGGCTCAGCAGAGCCCTGATTATTTTTAATTTATTATGAATTTTTGGTTTTTGGCCAGCAACTGCCCTCTGGAGGATGAAACCCTCAAGACACTGTTCTGGATCGGAGCGAACTTTCACAACACCATCCACCTCCCAGACACCACCGGACTGACTTGGAGAGAAGCCGTCGTGAGGTGTCTGGAGTGCATCCGGCCCCGATCCAGACCCAGAACCCAGCCCGTCACCACCCCGTTCGACGACGCCTAAGCCCCCCGCAGACTGGAAGCTTCCGCCTGCCGCCACGAGTAAGCCTATACCCGAGGATGGGAAGGCGGAACATACCGTCGCCCCGGAGCCAAAGCACCATGGAGAGTCCGACCAGGGTGTGAGCTGACGTCGCCGTCCATCGCCGTGGGATAGTCTAGATGGGATGTACCCAAAAAGTGAAAGTGAGGAGCAATTATGGGTACAAGTCGGGAACCGGCCTACTTTACATATTTCAAGGGTGCTGAATCCAAAAAAACTGGTTCCCAAGCGAAATTGTGAGTTTTTGACCTTCTAATTTGCATATCAAAATGGCCGCCAAATTGCCTATCTTGCTCAGTCGTTGGACCATTTTCCCCTATTTTTTTTTGTAAGTAGGCAATCAAGATGAGGAAATTAAGTTTCTAGATCGATAGTCAAGATAGGAGTCCTCGTGGAGTTTGAGGGCATGGAAGTGAGCTCACGCATCCTCCCTCTCCTGCCACCTCTACTAACTGCCATCAAGGACACTCTATTTTTTTGGGGATTTTTGTGCCACTCTTCACTTCCAGAACTCTGCCAAGAGTCTCAGTGGCGAGGTAACACCGTGGACCTGCTGATATGAGCCTGTGGTTCCACCTCCAGCCTTGTCGCGTTCTGTCCCGCCTCTACCCATCGACCTGGCTCCCGCACCTATGCTCCTTCCTCCCTCGACTCCAGCGTCGACCATCGAGCATTCGGCCTCGCCGGACTCCCTTGGACCATCGGCTCCACCTGGGTCGGTTATCGCCAAGCCTCAGCTAGGGACTTGCAGTCTGTCCTTTGCTTGCCAGCCCTTTGCCAAAGCTCCACCTTCCCTCAGGCTCTACCTCCACCCTCGGTCGCACCAGCTCATCCTCTGCTATCTGGATCTCCGCCTCGGGGGGCAGGGGCAGGTCATCAGCGCACCATCACTGCCTCGGACTTCCGTCTGCGTGGTGAGCTCCACCTCCCAAAGCTCTGTCGCCGACAATCCTCGCCCTGAATCCATCACCATCAAGATTCCTACTGCCGTTGACTCCGCCTTGAGTATTCGGCATGGCTGAGCTCTGGGTCATTTCCACCTGGCCACTCCTACCCACGTCACCACAATGGATGCTACCTCCTTCTGTCCCGCCCTGGTCGTCATCCTCCATCTGTCTGCCCCTTCTAGTTTGTGTTCCTAAGTTCTTCATTTTCAGTCACTCCTTGTCTGTTCACCGTCTTGGCTAGTGGGTGTTGCTACCTGATCTGTTTGCCAGAATTACCATTAAACCTGTCATTTGGATTTCTTATCTTCGTCTGTGTTTGCCTTCCAGCAACCACCGTGACAGTTTACACCTGGAATTAAGATGCATTTTGGTCGATCGTATCACAAGTGGACGATGCTAAATACAGGTGTAAATAGGGTCTAAAACCTATTGAGCTTGTCCACTTTCAACCACTTCCAGAGCTAGTCAAAAACTAATTCGACCGGATTGCTTTTGTAGTGTAAACGCTCATGTGGTCGAACAGCCACAAAAGACCGTGTACTCTCCACCTACTGACTGATTATGGGAAGCGCACTAGCCAGATTTAAACTTTGGATTTAAACTTTGTCAGGAGTGGTTGAAAGTGGAAAAAGTGATGGATTAAAACACAAGGTGTAAACAAGGTGAGAATTTGACTCCGTCGTCTACTTGTGATCCGATCGACCAATGATTTTATTTTTTTTTTACGGTTCACCATGACGAACTATGGGGCTGTTTACACCTGGTCACTTCTCTGATCGGATGGCTATCTGATCGTGAACAGACCAGGTGTACAGTAAATGCCCTCCGAAACGCTTTTGAGATGGATTTAAATCTGATCGCTCAAACCATTTCAGGAGGTGGTCTGAGACACATTTCTGCGAAACTGGACAAGTCTAAATACATCTGGTTGTTGAAACCACATAATGAAGATTTTACTCCTCCCTAAATGTAAAAAAAAAAAATGTGTGAGAACGTGTTATAGGCTATATGACATGTTATAGCCAGATATGATGGCGCTATGGCAAGACGCATCACCACAGATGAATTGCAGTCTCTCTTCAGCAAACTGCCGCAAATGAAGGGTGCTTTCACACTGGCAGTTTAGTTCGGAACGGGCACGGTTTGCATGAAACATCGCGGCAGACGCTCAAAACACAATCATTTTCATAAAAAAAAAGTAGTGAGACTAAATGATCTTCCTACTGCTGATGTCGCTCTCTCTCGCTAAACACAGACAGGCAAAAGTTAAAAACACAGTTGTCATCTTTTACACTCAACGGCTCAAAATCGTTCACACTTATTTGTAATTACGTGATCAAACCACCTGTACAAAATAAGCCAGCTCAAAGTGCACAGGTGCCACAGGTGCACTGAATGATGACATCAACAATAGATGGAAACAATCTGAAAAGGAGAGGAGGAAGAGGATGTGTAAGAGGGGGAGGTTGAGGAGGAAGAGGATGAGGACAAGAAAGAGCAAGGTGTGGACCATGCTGTCAAGGCTGGATCCGGCACACTAGAGGGTTTTTCCCTTTGCCTGGCAGCTTGGCAAGAGACGACACTACGACGTGGAAACAAAGACGTGATGCTGAGGCAGAATTAATCTCTTTTGAGTGTATTGTAACATGCTTTTCATCTAGATGTTTTATTTAATTTAACTTTTTAGGCTTTTGCAGTTGGACTAATGTATTTTTACAGTATGCAAGTGCTGAATATAGACATTCAGTACTATACAATATTTAGTACAGCACTATACTTCCAGTGCATACAGTATAACATTTATTCACCTTACTACTGAAAGTTGTGATTACTATACTTACTATAATTACTATAATAACCTATAATTGCAAAATTTGTTTACTGTGTTACAATATACTTTATTCTGTAACTACATGCTTTGGATGCAGTGTTCTCCATTTTTTGATGTAGTGTCTAATGAATGATCTGTAGTGTTTATATTATTGACTCTTGTGTGTATGATCTGAAAGCATTATTTGATTTTGAGCACAGATTAAATGGTTTTGAGGCAATTGTTTGATTTTGCCAGAAGAGATGTTCTCTGAATGTAGTTTGAAGATTTGGTTTTGAGAAAGTGGGTGATGGTTTTAAGAAATGTGTTTTTGCAATTAAAAAAAAAAAAACTGTAATAAAGCTACTACGCCGAACTTTCAGTTGTAAATATAAAGCAGTAATTTTACCTAAATGACTTTCCATTTTTCACTGTCACATTTTGTTCACTTTCCTATCTTCACTTGGTGGTGCATTTGATTCATTACGGGTGAAACTGCACACAGGTTCCAGGGATGGAGTCTATTCAATGGATATTAATAACAGCCAGAGAGAATGTGAGAGAGAGGAGGAGGAGGAGGAGGAGGAGGAAGAGAGAGAGAGAGAGAGATGCTGGTTGAGGGGAAACAGATGGTCATTAGTAGATAAACAGGCACAATAAGATGTCTGATGATGACACAGACAGAGTAATAAATTAGGAGTGGGAAAAATGAGAGGTTTGTGATTCTCTAGCTGTGGGTAGCAGTTATGACTTGTGTTAACACCAACATACAGCAAAACAAATATCCCAGTCGACAAGAGACAACAGGGTCACCTCAGTCTCACAAATCAATTACATCATCATAACTGTGATTGGGAGAAGTGTTATTGTTAACAAATTTTTGTCTTTTTTTCCTGATAATTAAAATAAAGCTGAAATAAAATGTACAAATGTTTTTAGGTGAAAAACTTAAAAAACGTAAATGGAAATTAGTTGAAATAAAGTGACTGACTGAAATAAGTTTGAGTTGACATACTAAAATTTTAATAAATTAAAGCTGAATAGAGATATTAAAAACCAAAACAAATAAAAAATGAAAAAGGCACATGACAAAATAACTAATCTTAACTAAAATTAAAATGAAACTGAAAATATAAAAATAAAAAAACTAATTCAAAATCTTATACTATAATAGTATATAAATAATACTAAAATAATACTGATTGGGAGCAAATTAACTAAAAGCTGTGACAAGTAATAAAATGACTAAGTTAGAAGAATATATATATATATAGATAGATATACACATGTATATCATAATATTTACTTTTTACTTAAAAAACAAAAAGTAGCTTGACTGTAGTTTAATGAGTAGCTTGTTACTTGGGAAAGTAAAGTTTCAGACTATCTTGCATCCTAATAAAATGAATAAACTCAATAGCTCTTGCTGTCTGTTAGCAGAGCTGCTCTTGGTGCGTCCAGCTTGTAAACCGGAATGTTTCACATTTAAACATATTTCAAACAATCTGTTCCCATCCTGTAAGATCCTACATACTCCCACGATCCTTTCAAGTGTTTACAAAAAACTCCCAGATGATAAACAACGTAACTAATGCCACCATCATGGACTACTTTGGAGTTCTGTTGCTCTGGCTGACTGAGAGAACACAGTCTATAACACAGCTTCACACACACACACACACGCACACACACACACACACACACACACACACACAAATGAAAGGAAAGCACATGAACAAACAGAGAAAAAAACGGTGTCTAATTTTAGTTTCCTGTCAAACCTGAAAAACACACTATCTGGCACCAGTTAGTAATTTTCATTACTACACTATTCATTATTACACACATGTAGCAGATGTAACATAATCATGCTAGTCAATGCTCGGATCACATCTACAAATCAGTCACGATATCTGAATCTGAATCTGAGGTCGCAACCTATCATGAAAGGATAATGATCTTGTGTATCATGCTAACCTTGTTTATGTTTCTTATGATTGGTTCTGACAATGAAAGTCATCACGAAGCAATCTTTGAATCTCAATGAACCAGTTTTATCTACAGACAGCCTTATTTTAATCAATGTATCATTTTAGTTTTTGGTGAACTGTACAAATATTATGTGCATTTATTTTCTGAAAAAAATCTAATTATATTATGTATACTACTATTCAAAAGTTTGGGGTGGGTAAGATTTAAAAAATATATATATTAGTATATTATACAGTAAAAACAGTAATATTGTGAAATATTGTTACAATTTAAAATGTTTTCCATTTGAATATATTTTAAAATGTAATTATTACTGTGATGGCAAAGCTGAAACTTCAGTGTCACATGATCCTTCAGAAATCATGCTAATATGCTGATTTGCTAATACATTATTTGTGATAATGTTTTTCAGGATTTCATGCTGAATAGAAAAAAACATTATAAATGTATTTACTGTCACTTTTGATCAATTTAATGCATCCTTCTGAATAAAAGCAAGTGTTAATATTGATATCTAGTGTATAATATCGAGATTATATGCATTATATGCATGAAGAAAATAAATGTAAAAATTTAAAATATTTTTACAAAATGGTGTAGTAATTGTCAATTATTATTATTATTATTATTATTATTATTATTAATTTCTTTAGGCTTCAGATTTCTAAAACATCTTTAAAACCCTGGGTGCTCATATACTGAAAACCTTCTGAGGTTTAAACCTACAACCTTTGGGTTGCTAGTTCAGATCTTAAACCACAAATCAAGACTGATGCAACTGATCGGATAATAATACAAAAAGTTTGATCTTTCTCGAACGGAGAGGACAGAACATCTTCAAATAGACTGGAGAATAACATCACTGCATCACTCCCATGGAGGTAAATAAAAACCAGCCAATGAAGAAAGAGATTAATATCTTTGTGTTTATTTGGTACAAATATGGCCTAATGTGTCCCATGTTATCAAAAGCAAAGAAATCTGCGAACTACATAATGCAAACTCATGGGACAGAAGCTGTAGGACGGCACTAATCATCAAGGAGTGATTTCATTCTGTTATCTAAATGTTCCTGACCTCCTGAGGGAAGACATGGTCAATCAGATTGTACTTTGCGTTAGGCTACATTGTGAAAGAGATTTGTCCCTATGTAAAGTTGAGACTGCTGATGCCCCGCTACATGTCTCAGGGCACCTCTTCCCGCAATGCCTCGCTCTAACCATGTGTGTGTGTGTATCTGGTTTGAGATTCATCAGCCTTTTTGCATGTGATAGTTCACACCCTGCAGAGCTCACAGCCAGAGGGGTAAACAAACTCTGTGGCCTGAACACACACAAATGCATATAACGAAACACAGAATCGCTCTTTCTTTAACACAGGGCCTCTATCTTTTGCAAAGACGTTGAGATGCACGGGCACAGAGAAGCAAGCAGGATCGCTCTCTCACACGCACATTCAATTCAAAATGGAAATTGGCTCTGTTGCTGTGAACACAATGAGAATGTGTGTGAGTGATAGAGAGCCATAGAGAGTTACACACACTTCAATGGCATCATTGAGTTCCTCGCCAGTCTTGGAGGGCGCAAGCATAGCAGAGTGTACCAAAATTGCTACGTCTCCTTTCATACTGACAGATGACCAACATACAGCTGGCCACACACAAAGTGTCCTCTAAAAGCCATTATATAAATCTATACACAGATCTATAAACTGTCCTTATAGGATTTTAAAATTACATTAGTAATTGATTTGTGTTGCGTAACAAAAATACCATAGATTTGGATGGTTTTAAAAATCTCATTGATTTGGCAGGTTTTACTTGGCTGAATTAGTCCAAATAAACCCCTGACCATGATTTTATCATTCTCTGACAGAAAAAATGTAATTATTCTTCGACAAAACTAACAAAAAAGTGTGTTTATGACAGGTCTAAGAGAGTGTGCTCACCTGCAGTGTGAGACTTTTTCTAATCTGAATTCTACACGCGATCTGACTGTAAACACTTTAACTCAGATAAGGCCCGATATTCATTCTAAACATGGCAGGATTTACGGCGTTCCGGTTAACAGCCTTCCAACATCATCTCCAGAATGTAAGCAAACTGTAAAGGAAAGATATCCCAGAAAGTGGATTACATTTTTCAACAATAAATCTCAATGCTACATTCAAGCACTCTGAAATATAGATGGTAAAAAGTGTAGCCTTGCAAAAAACACTATAGAGTTACCATGATTGGTACTTCAAATAAGTCTATAGGTTTACTGTCAAGGTGATGTTCAAAAAACATGGAATAAAACTGAAACAGTCACTGAAGTGAATTATAGTTTATTAGAAATATTTTCTATGGAAGTTTCCACACAGCAGAGTTTTGCGATTTAACCTTTAACAAGCAAAGCTCATATGTACATCACTCATTCAATAAAAGATTAAGATAAAATACATTATGGAATACGGATACAGTGGACTTTTTAAGTGTACTTTAAGTTTTTGGGCTCACTGCATGTACTTATACAGTATCCCCTGTTTTCACAGACAAGACTTAGGCCTAGTCCCAGACTTAAGTGCATGTTTGAGCTGTCTTAACTGAAAGCAACTTGCTCTGACATAGTTTATGCCATTTCAGTGCAAGATGCACACCAGTCTAAGGCACATTTATAAAAGTTACTAAGGTCTAATCCTGGCTTAATCTAAGTCCTGTCTGTGAAACCAGTCCCATAGTTTCTCAACTGGTTTTGCATCATGACCCAGATTTTACTTTAATCAAGTGGTGACCCAAATCAGTAGCAAAATTGTTTATCATGTAAAATATCAACAAAAATGTCCTTAAAATCAAATGTGAAACAATATGCCAAATTATTAGTATTAGCATGCACGGGTCCTGTTCGGTAAGTCCGATCTGACTAGTTTAATACAAAGGCCGCACCCACATTCAAATAAATCTACTAAGGTACAGAAAAACTGATATAAGGGAGGGAGTTTCGCAGTGTGGAAATTGAATGTGTCATAATCACAGACACAGGCCATTTAATACGTTTGAAAAGAGTATAAAAGTGCATAAATAAAATATAACCAATGAACATTATTTAAAATGTAAATAATACAGTGCAGTATTTTCGTGCCAAAAATCTGTTTGATTTGCCTTTGCAATCAGTTTTGCCTTTGGTGTAAAAAAAACCTAAAAACTAAATGTGTTTTCTCTGCTCTATAAAAATTTGAAAATCTGCCATGAGTTAATATTTCACTATCACTATCATACAAAATTATGTTGTTTTCTTCTATGATTACCATTACCATATGCCTTTTACAGAGTATGATGCTAGCAACGCCAAGGCTATAGGTTTCATTCCCAGGGAATGCCTGAACTGATAAAATGTATACCTTGAATGCAATGTATGTTGCTTTGAATAAAAGTGTCTGCCAAATGTATAAATGTAAATGTGACTATATCAAAACAAACCTGAAGCCTTCTGGTTGTGACCCACCAGTTCAACATACCTGCTATAAAGGACCATCATGGTGGCGCATATGCAAACTATGTTCACACACATCAGCTCCCACCAGGGTCTGAAAATAACCAGGGCTCAGGGCACAAATGCTCCACATACTTTCCTCCTTTTTTTCTGTTATCTAACATTTTATATATTTCATAATTTTCAAAACCTACAAAGTGATGGGTTTAGTGCCTCCATAGATATATTATCATCCATCTATAGATCAAAATCTGCTCTGACAGCTGGTGAGAGATCAGCCAGTCATGTAAACAGCAGCAGAAGATTGCAAGATCTTGAACAAGTCAAATTGTTCATCGTAATCCACTGATTCAATTGAAATATTTGACATGATGCGTTTTATATGGTTACCTCATAAAGGTAAATAATGCCCATTAAAATCACTTTCACAGGGGAAATATTGGCCATTACTGGCTCCCACCTGTTTGAATTTGAGAAAGAACAAAACATACATAATAAACAGTAAACATATGGCAGCAATAAGCATCCAGCTGATGATTCACAACAACACACGTAACATGCAGGAATGACACTAAAACGCTGAATGAATGACAAGATGGTGGAAATAATGCGAGATAAAGATCTAAAAACTGATTCCCACCATATCGCCATTCATTCATGCTTCATACCTTGACGCTGGTGCAGCTGGTTTGAGTCTCGGCCTCTGTGCGCATGTGTCCGCCGCTGTTCTCTTTCCGCTCCCGCTGAGAGCTGGTCCGTGTGTGCCTGGTCTGGTACGCGATCACGGAGGGGATGGTATCCGCCGCGTCGGTCTTGATGAAGAGGCCGTGCAGGGTGGTCGCCGTGCCCTGCGAGATGGTGGTGGTCTGGTGCGGAGAGTTGGACTCGTCCGAGTCGCGGCAGTAGATCACCCCGCTCTGCGAGACGTGGATGCTGGGAGCGCAGCCCATCGTTCCCCGCGCCTCGTTGCGTAAAACCCGGAGGAACGAATGTGAAGACCGCCGCTGTCACGCCGCCGCTGCCGCTCCCGGGCCGCTGTCACGCCGCCGTCCCCCCGGTACATTGGCCGGTGTTCGCGCTGCTCAGTTCCGCCTGCCTGCCTCCCGCGCGCGTCAAGGAAAAACGTAGAGGAGATCCATCTCACCGCGTTATTTATCAGTGATCATATCAGATCAGATCAATGACACCTCGGCTGTCCAACCGTGAGACCGATGCGCTTGTGCCATGTCACATATTTGGACAAATTACACCCTCATTTCACCTCGGCGTAAGATACTACAGGTTCAGGCTGCTCGATAAGATGCATTTTCTCGCGGCATTGACAATCTGTATTTCATCACGAAGTCGGAGCTCTTAAATAACAGGCGCAAAGCATTAGACACTGAGAGTATGTCTCAAACTTGCACTCATGGTCCTTTAAGACACACGAGCGTCATTAGTGACAGACACGCACATCAATGACTCCCTTCCCATGAACACACACACACACACACACACACACACACACACACACACACACACACACACACACACACACACACACACACACACACACACACACACACACACACACACACACACACACACACACACACACTGTATTTATTCATTCTGGAATAATGCTGGATTCATCTTCTGCTGTTTGCAGAGTTTAAAGATGAACTTGAGCAGAGAGACACTGATATTCATGACTAATCCCATTTAATGCATAAACAAGACTATAGTGATTGACAACGGTACTGATACCGATTAGAGTGGCCCATAAATGCAGATACAATTTAATGACAGCAATTGAAGCTTACAACTTATAAGTGTTGAAAATAAAGGTTCCAAAAAAATTGGTTTTCACAGCAATGTCATAGAAGATTGTGTGCCATTGAAGAGTCTTTCAGTGAAAGACTTCATCTTTTTCTTGGAAAATAATATTTTAATAATCTAAAGAACCTTTTGTGCATTTGAAAGGTTCCATGGATGTTAAAGGGATACTCCACTGTAAAATGAAAATTCTGTCATCATATACTCACCCTCATGTTGTTTCAAACCTGTATGAATTTCTTTCTTCTGCTGAACAGAAAGGAAGATATTTAGAAGAATGTCAGTAACCAGACAGTTTCTGGGTCCCATTGACTTCCATAGTAGGAAAAAATATATACTATGGAAGTCAATGAGACCAGAAACTGTCTGGTTACTGACATTCTTCTAAATATCTTCCTTTCTGTTCAGCAGAAGAAAGAAATTCATACAGGTTTGAAACAACATGAGGGTGAGTATATGATGACAGAATTTTCATTTTAAAGTGGAGTATCCCTATTCTTCATAGAACCATCAATGCCAATAAATAACCTTTATTTTTAAGAGTGTATACTTCACACAATATTTATTTATAATTCCCTCAAAAAGAAAAAAAAATATGTGTTATACATCCACACTGCTGGAGGAACTACAACTCGAGTGGGAACGCTTATCAGCCGATGATCTCAAAAAGGCCAAATTTTAGGTCTATCACTAAACAAGGCCAAGCAATTGACCTTAGCCTTGATGCATCAAAAAATGCTTTGAACATTTTGAATGTTCATAAACAATGACTTCAAAAGCTCTTCAAGCATTAGGATGGTAGAGAATGGCCAAGGGTTCAAATTCAGTGCATGAATGCAATAAGTCACTTAAAGCGACTGCCAAATGCATAAAATGTACAGTGCAAGACTGTAGGATCACATCTGGGTTTCCAAATGTTTGCATATTACAGGTCCAAGCTGTAAAATGTTCCAAACATCTGTAAATGACTGATAAACCCAGACATGACTACACTGACCTTTTATTATGCTGGAGTTTATTTAACAGATTCTTGCATGGGTGGGAAAAAATGTTTTTGGCCCAACGTTTGCAAGTCACTCTGCACATGTGCCACAGGCTGCATGTGTATGCAAAATGTTCAATTTTGACATTGCATATTCTGGAAATGCCACAAATGTCTCTCTATTCTGATGCTCTCTTCTGATAAACTAAATACACAGCCTTCCACAAGATACAAATCTACCCACACTCATGTCTCTCGAAACTCATGTCACTTTTTCCCCATGAAACACAAACTGAGTTATTATAAAAAATGTCCGTTCAAAGATGCCAATCAGTGTTGCAATGTTGCTGTCTTTATTAAAACCACTATATTTGCATTCTAAAATTAAAATTGTACCCATTGTTGCTAATTGATGCCATGTCTTCAAATAAATAAATAAATAAATAAATAATATTATTAACTATATATATATATGGTTAAAAGAGTGACATTGCATTGCAAAAAAGTATGTTATTATTATGTAGCTAGGTTATTAAGTTTTCTGGACAAAATACCATGTACTGTGTTCAATACAGTAAAGCGAACACCATGTAAATGCCATGTTATATAAATATCATCCAGTACCACAGTACAATAAATCAAAAATACAAAGGCAGTAATAAAACATGCAGTTGTTAAACATTTATATCACCAGTGGGAAATCTTCAGGTTGTCAACTCAGGCTGTTAGGCTCACAGTCGACACCGGTTAGAGCAATTAAAAGAGGGTTTTTTTCTTCTTCCCAGGTTGCAATGCAATATTTTTATTTTATTTTTTACACCTCTCCAGTGTTAGAAATTTACAGAAGCTCATAGCGGATTCATTATGCATGAACTGTCAATGTGATTTGTTAAGTATGCTTTAATCACCCATTCTTAATGGAATTGCACAGTACAATTACAAAATTAAAAATGTGGATTATATTAGCTGTGAAAATTATCCTACAGGATATCTTATAAGAGTTTAGGGTTGTAGCTGAGAACATTTGGCACTCAGCCGGAAGCTTCGACCGAGGTATTTGTTGTAATCTTTGCTTTAAACAAAACACCTAATCTCTCCATCAGCCAGTGGAGTTCAACAGATTACAACATCTCATCTTCATCACAGAAATGAAACTTTCCACTGTCCCACAGCACGTTACATTGACTGTTCACTTGACCTTCTGCTCTCTAATACACACACCACCCATGACCGCCCTCTGCTGGAGAACTTCAATACTGTCCAGGTGAAATGAAGGCAATTGCTATCTACCAACACTTGATGTACAATGTGACAGAAAGAACGGGAATGCGCAGTGTTACAGTGTAACCTTCGCGTACACCAATAAAAGCTTAAATTACTAATAATGACAGCAATGACTCAAAGGAAACCATAAGTGAAAAAACAAAAACATCTACTTTAGAGAACAAATGGTGGGCTAAAAGATTAGTGCTCATCGTCAAGCCATTATTACTTTGCACGTATAGGCTACACTTAAAGGGAGAGTGGGGTAAAATGTGATACCGCCTTAATCTAGGAAACTGCACAATGATATTTAGACACAGCCAATCAAAGCAACCTGTGATTAAATAGGCTGACATACGCAATATTGTTTTATTTTTATAATACATTAAATACATTAATTTTAATTTAATTTAATTTACATTAATCATGCCAAAGCAAATGTATTCGTCTATATATGAAGATTTCAGATGCAAAAGTCTCTAAGTGGCATCTGAAATTTTCTTCTAGAATGATCATTTTTATCAAGATCGTATATTTAAATTCAGTCATTTCACTTAAATGGCAATGAAAATTACCTATTAATTGTCATTTAAGTGAAATTACTGAACTTAAATATACGAGCTTGATAAAAATGATCATTCTAGAAGAAAATTTCAGATGGCACTTAGAGGCTTTTGCATCTGAACTCTTCATTTATTATATTATGCTGTTTATTGACCACTGTAACAGTTTGTATACATTATTTTAATAACCACATCCAGATATTCAGATGCACATTTCTCAAGTATATTCCCCAATGACTCAACTTACCCCAAGTCAAGTTCACTTGTTCACATATTTTTAGGGCCCTATATAGATCATTTTCTTCTCGTTTCAAGTCAAGTCATATTTTATTGCCTTTATTTCAGTAGATAACAGCTATGCTCAAATACATCTGGGTATATAAGCGTTATTTCTTTGTCATATCTTTTCGCCTAAAGGACAACTTAAATAGTGCCACAACTTACCCCACTCTCCCATACTGTGGGAACTGAAAGCTGTCATGAAGAGCATTGACTAACGGATTAAGCAGAACAGGTCAAGTCAACCAGCGTTATTCAGCCATTTAAACTTCTTATTAACTGATTCATTTCACTTACAGTAGAGAAAGAACAGAACACAAGAGTAACTTAGTGTTATTCTTTCAAAACTGTCACATTGGTTAAACTTAATCTAGTTTAACTCCTCTTTAACGCCAAACACCTAGTTATGAAACGACCTTCGACGGCCAGAAAAAAGGCCACGCCGTGTTTTGTAAGAACCCTTTAAACGTGGGATCCTCCGGTTGTGAAGCGATCAAAGTGAATCTCACCTCTCTCCGTGGTCCGTTGGACAGCAGCTGTGTGCTCGCGCTCATCTCTGTCCGTCCCCGGTCCCGACTGCCCTCAGCGGCTCGGTTACATGAAATCCCGCCTATTTAAACGTAAAACCTCGCGGAAAGCACATTTTGACAGCATTCTCTCCACTACATCGCATCTATAGACAAGGCTGTCTGGGAACTTTTTGAGGTTTTAGGTAGGCGACGTTTCTCTGAACTTATTCACCCACACGAACAAATCGGACAACTGAGCGCGCGGTCCTAGCGCCGCCGGTTCAGCGCGCGCGCACTACTTCGAGACGAGGGGAATCTCGCGCTCACATTTATCCTCAAATTAATAATTATTTGATTAAAGATTTTTTTTTTTTTAATTTATGACAACTACCAATTATTATCCGAGTTGTTGATTAAAACTAAAACATAAAAACTAGATATATAAAAAAAAAAAAAAAAAAAAGTCAAACAACAAAAATACAAAAACTTTAAAACAGAAAATATAAAAATACAATTAACACGAATACTAAAATAACACTGTTCCAGACATTTTGCTTGTTTTAATTCAGTATAAGGGCAATGAGTATTATTATATAAATGCATATTCATAATTATTTTCATTCTAACGCTAATAATAATTAATATTATAAACAAAGTGAGGTGATCTGATGAGATTCACCACTGAGAAGGAGAATTACAAATAATACCAACAGTAAAACATTAAGGAACTTTACGTTATTGAGAATTTGGGAAAATAGTCTCCTAATGCAGCAAACTTAAAAGTCCTAAAAAATCCTTTCGCAATATTTTTTCTTTCGATTTTGAACTGAGATCTGACCCAGACATGAGGTTGATACAATAAAGACAAATAAGCTGGCCACAACAGCTTTATGTGTAGTCAGTGTTACCAAGGTAACACTGCTTCACAATCACAACACATGGGTTTTTGTTTCCTATAACATAATTATTTGTTGTCTATAGACAAGCATCAGTAAGAAAACTAAAAGACTATAATGGAGTTGCACAACTACAGTAGTTCCTTTCTGATCGGACAGGTTTAACTGCAGCCGAAATGCTGCAACATGATCCACAAAACATGTATGGCTAAAGTGTGGAACCTTTTGCACATATGCAAGCATCTTACACCGTATAATGCAACACTTAATATACATTTGTATATAAATAACTGGAAAGCATGATTGTTTATTATTGTTTATTTGTCCAAGATATTCTTTGCTATTGAATTTCACCGTAAACAACAAACAAAGACTTCCTCAGACCATCAATCTTTAAAATGAACTGACATCTATTTACAAAAAGTCTTCCACTGAAATGATGAAAAAAGTTAACCTAAATAATGCCCGGCATTAGACCAAATTATCACTAAGAAGTCACTCTGTATCCTGACTTTTGACCCAGGCTTGAGGTGATTGGCTCGTTTCAGTATGGGCGGAGTCAGCCTGGCAGGCGTCAGAGAACCGTTCCCGTGCACGTTCCCAGTTCCTCTGGGTTTTGTTTCTGGCAAGTGTGGCGTCTTCTACAGACACGGCAGCTCCAGAACCAAGACCAGACTGAGCCTTGCGCATATGCAGCTGAATCTACGACACACACACACACACACACACAAAGGGAAGTGAGTGTAAATCTCATGCATTTATGTACATGACACTGTGTAAACAAATGAGGAGAAACTATATTACCGGATCCTTCATTCCAGCTCCGTCCTTGCCGAGGCCTTCTCCTCGTTTCCAGCCCATCTTCTCCAGCATCCGTCTACCCTTATTCTCATTCCCGATTTCACTATATACACACACAGTGAGAAAAGGCACAAGTCTGCGAAAACATCTTTAACCTTGATACTGTTACGCAAGAAATCTACTGTAGTGCAGATCTGTTTTACAGGGGTAAATGTTTGACTGAATAGGTTACGTACACATGAACAGAAGCAGGAGCATCGTCTCTCTGGAACGTTCCCTCGCTTCCGACTGTCTGCCGGCGGTTTTCTGCTCTATCTTTATACCTGCTGTTCTTCAGGGCCTTCTGCTCTTCATAATCACTGCTCTGAAACACACACACACACACACACACACACACACACACACACACACGTAAGTCTTTATGTAAAACAAGCATAGTAAAATGATAGAAGGCACAACCAGCAGACCAATAGCAGTGCTTTAACATTATGAATATGAGAGGGGCCTTTCATATAGTCGGATTTTTCATATTGTGTTGGACACAGGATTATTATAGTTAACTAAAACTAAAACACATTTTCATTACTTGAAATAAAATACACATCAACTGAAAAAATATATATACAAAAAACTAGTGCTGTCAATTAACCAATTAATTGTACATTTCTCACAATTATGAGAGATTCACAGATTGAGCGCCAATACAGATTTAAGTTCCTTTTTTGCAACTTATCGTACTTAAATGGTTTAATAGCACTTGAATGAATGATAGTGTGATCATATACAGTAGCGCAGTCAAGATGACGGGAAAAAATGAAAAAAGTAAATTGCATGCGTTAACGCGTTCATTTTGACAGCCCCCCCCCCCAAAAAATTCAACTAGATGCCAAAGCAACATTTCTCATTTTTGTTTAAAGTTGAATTATTAAAATAACTTAACGAAATAAACTAAAACATTATAAAAACAGAAAAAACTAACAAAACTAATTAAAATGACAAAAACACAAAAACTTTACAATTAAAACAGAAAATATATTAATAAAATCTAATTCAAAATATTAACAATAACTACAATAGCAAGCCAGTGATACAAAAAAAACAAAACAAACACTGGTTGGACAACTTCAAGTTAAAAAGGTTGAGAAGCACAGAGTGGTACAATCATTGCGCAATCACAGTTATGCGCCAAAGTTTAATAATTGGCGTTAATGATTTACAGCAAACCCTCGGACAAAGTATGGACAATATTAATAGTGATGCTTGCCATAGCATGATATCTTGGATGACAGAACCATTGTTTTAGCGGTTTAATATTTGACCTGTTGTAGCTTGCAAGTTGCAACACCCAGGAATAGTGTGATCATCTACTTGCTGACCAAAAGAGGGCAGCACTGACCGCACACAGTTAACAAGCCAATTTAACACACCTGACTTTTGCTCTAAAACACATTTCACAACCGAAAGAGTTTGTACAGGACATAAAAACTTACTTTAAGACCATATTTAACCTTCATCATCTTCAGTTCCTTCTGCCTTTGAACCTCCTTGTCTTCTTTACTGAGAACAGTTCCTGAAACATACGTGCATTGCAAAAGAACATAAGCTGCAAATGATTCATAGTAAAGCAGTTTAGAGATGTGTTTAAGATAGCAGAAGTATTGACACATTTTTTTGTCAATGTGTGCATGCATACCAGAGGTCTCATCTCTCTTATGGCGGCTCAGGTGTGCTATGATCTGTCCTGGTTCACAGCCGTCACATGTGTCTGTTCCTGTGTGGATGTGGAAGGACAACACCGTATCTCCCATCTTCACTTCATCCCCGTGGGTCAGAGGGAAAGGGTCACAGCAAACTTTAGGCTGTAAGGACACAGACATTTACAATCCTGATAAACATCCTCATATTGAGAGATATGTTCAAAAGGATTCTGGGATACAACAGCTGTTTGTGTTACCTGTAGTATTCTGTTCCCATTGAGGACAGTGCCATTCTGACTGCCCTGATCTATCAGCATGTAACACTGCTGCTCCTGGTCAAAATAAACTTCTGCATGGGACTACACACAAGAGAAGAGAAGAGAAGAGAAGAGAAGAGAAGAGAAGAGAAGAGAAGAGAAGAGAAGAGAAGAGAAGAGAAGAGAAGAGAAGAGAAGAGAAGAGAAGAGAAGAGAAGAGAAGAGAAGAGAAGAGAAGAGAAGAGAAGAGAAGAGAAGAGAAGAGGAGAAAGAGGAGAAAGAGAGAGAGAGAGAAAGACAGAGAGAGAGAAAATATGCTGTTAAAATTACTTCAAATTTGAACCCATTTACTTTTTAAAACACATTATCCTATTTCACTCAGTCAAATACACTACTGTTCAAAAGTTTGGTGTCAGTAAGATTTACTGTAACAAAAACTACAGTAAAGACTATTTTTAAAAAAATGCTTAAATGTTTTTTTAAACTTAAAAAAAAGATCCGTTTTCATCATTGATAAATATCAGAAATGTTTCTTGAGCAGCAAATCATCATATTAGAATGATTTCTGAAGGATCATGTGACACTGAAGACTGGAGTAATGATGCTGAAAATTCAACTTTGCATCGCAGGAATAAATTACATTTTAAAACATTAAAATAATATGTATACATATTTTATGTAATACGTATGCATATTACAAAAGTAAAATGGGCTGCAACTGAAGGTTTAAAATACTTATATGACAATTTTTAAAAAAATAAATATATAAAAATTATTATTATAACTGAAACTAATTCAACTTTTTTAATTGAAAGAAAATAAACGTTAACTGAAATAAATTAAATGTATGAAAAAGAAAATAATTTTATTTCAGGTAGTATTAAAGTCCACCTAGGGTGAGTGAGTAGAGACGCGGCTAATTTACATATTTATATAGCCGCATATTCATATAGCCGCATATACTAAACGATGCAAAACGATTTCCAAGGGAAAAAAAATCAAAGATGAGTTTTAAGGGACACAATTATTGATTACAGGGGGACTTTAAAGGCAACATTTCCCATTTCCATTTAGTTTAGCCAAATGTACAAAAAAAAACTAAAACTAAAATAAATGAATAAAAACTATACATATTTTACCAAACTAAAACCCAAGAAAAATTACAAACGCACAACAAAATTACTGAAACTGAAAATGAAACACAAACATGAAATCTAATTCAAAATATTAATAGAAACTATAATGGTATCTCAAAGATACTAAAATAACACTGCCCTTATCTTGAGCACCAGGTGCAATTACAGGTGCAATGTTTCAGTGTACTGTACAGACCTTCTATTAATGCATGACTATTGAAGCCCATATTAACTGAAGCCCGTCACCAATAAGACATTAGGCCACAAGAATGCATTACTTCAGATTGTTTAATGTCATAGTAAAAGTGTTTTTGGTCAAGAATGTTTGTCTATAGTTTGATTTGAGTGTTTTCGTATAGTGTTTTACCTTACTGACTCCCATCTCAGGGATTCTGATGGCATGATTCATGTCCTTCTCTCTGCAAACAGATACACAAAAACATGTTAAAGAACACAAAGGATGAACAGAACCACACACACACACAGAACTATACCGACCGGCCGATAGTGGCGACTGTGTCAGCCGTGAGGATGAAGAGCGTTCCGGTCTGCAGAACAGGAGAGCGAACCACAGTTACCCGAACACATGGCGGCCAGGCTTCTGAAATATAAAAATCACAAACTTTACGGTTACGGATAGACAAAAATTAAATCCAACTGTAGTGCGCGCATTCACCTGATGCACATTCAATTTAACACTGCATCTACAAACGGCCAATACCAAACAAACAGCCACCAGGGGGCGCAGTGTTCACTTCCCTCTGAATGTGCCTCCTCACCTTCCTCCTGTATCTGCATTTCCAGTTCTCTTTCAGGACTGTCATGTGCTGGCTGGACGGGAGAGGCAGCCGAGGATGATGAAGAAGGTTCGTTCCCTCCATCTGACTCTGTGATCTCGCCTTCCTCCGGCTCGCTCTCACCGCTCATGTTATCAGAGCGTGACTTCCGGTCTCTGCGAGTCTCAGAACGTGACCTCTTCTTTTCTTTTCTCTTCTTCCTCTTCCTGCTGTGGGTGTCATCTGAATTGGACCCGTTCTCTCTCCGCCTCCTGCTGTGCGAGTCATCAGACGGCGACTCGCTTCGCCTCCGGGTTTTCTTTCTGTTCGTAGAGCGCTCTTTGCTTCTGTCACGGCTCTTGGTCCGCCTGGATCGTTCTGTACCGCTGGGTCGCTGGGGGCTTCGGGACCGAGACTTTCGTCCTTTTTTAAATGACGACGCATCATCCTTCTTACTTCTGTGGTGGTTTTCAGACTGTCTGTCAATCTCAGACCCCGCCTCTTTATGGTCCTGTCAGTGAGCAAACACTTAGCCAATCAGGATGTCACCAATAGTGACGTCACATTGGTTTGATGTGACAATATAAGATTTGTTTTGGCTTTCAAGTTTCATTTGAGTCTCAGTTTTGAGTCAGTTCAAGAAAATGTAATATATGATGCAAAACCACCATCTAAATCATCAACATCCAAACCGCGCTTTCCAATCTGGCTCAAGCCTCACATCATAGTTTGATGTCATTTTCACCACTTTATTGTGTAAAAAAAAAAAAAAAAAAAAAAAAAAGAAGGAAATCAGGCAGAGACGATCGCCATGGGATAAAGAAATCCAGATTTGAAGAAACAAGCATGTGTGCAAACTGCTTGGCCACAGCTCTGACACCACATGATGTCTTGGCCCAGTCAAAACACAAGGTTAAAAACGAAGACCAGGTTAAAAAGATAAAACCGAACCCACGCTGACAGGAGGCAAATACAAAAGATTCCAGAATATAACAATATAACAGATTCAAAAGTTTTTTAATGTTATATTAAAGTCTCTTATGCTCACTTAATAAAAATACAGTACAAACAGAAATAGTATGAAATATTACAATTTAAAACAACTTTTCTATATGACTATTTTAAAATATAATTAATTCCTGTGATGCAAAGCTGAATTTTCAGCGTCATTCTTCCAGTCTTCAGTAGCTACGTTTACATGGACACAATCGGAATGAAATCAATCCGATTGATGAATCCGAACAAGGTGTTTACATGAATGATAAATAAAGTAATCGGGTTGATGTGCGCGTTTATATGTCACAAGTTTCAAATCGGATCTGATGTTTTGACATGCGCACACTGCACGAATATACAGAGTTTCCCGCTTTTCGTGCATAAATATTCTCCTCTATTGGTTCTTTACGTAATATTAATTCGTCTCTGGTCATAATTTAGAGCATATTAACCGTTTTGCCGTGCTGCTTATTGATCACGCAGTAAAAATGCCCCTCCCTGCGGCCAAAACCAGTCGTCTGTGGATGAGAATCCAAAACAAGGACTGGTGGGACGTTGTCCTGCTTCACTTCACAGACGCGCAAGTGAAATGAGAATTTTAGAATGACGGGAAACTTATTTATATGACACTTTATTCAACAGGAAGAACAGCTCGTTCCGCGCGTCATACGTCATTACGCTAGTTAACGTCATCGCACATGCGCAGACCTTTCAGTTTCGGTTTTCAATCCGATCAAGTGTTTACATGTTCTCTCGATCGGATTACAAAAGGAATAAACCACCCCTTTCAATAAGATCGAAATTTCATTCGGATCGAGCTCAATCGGATCAGTTAAGGTGTTTACATGAAGGTTTTTTTGTCCGATTGAGCCGTCAATCCGATTATAAGTGTCCATGTAAACGCAGCTAGTGTCACATGATCCTTCAGAAAACATTCTAATATGCTGATTTGCTGCTCAAGAAACCTTTCTTATTATACTTATGTTTACCGTCATACATTTTTTCAGGACTCTTTGATGAATGGAAAGTTCAAAGGAACAGCATTCATTTAAAATAGATGGTTTCTGTAACAATATAAATCTCTTTACTGGTAAACTGAATTTAATGCATCCTTGCTGAATAAAAGTATTAGGATCTAAAAAAAAAAATAGTACTGAGCTGACCCCAAACATTTGAATAGTAAGGTTAATAAAACCAAAATTAAAAACTAAGATGCACTGAATGACTTGTTACGACCATTTAGGGGAAAAATACTAAAACTCTATATAAGTTTAAAGCTATAAACAAGTGCGTACCTCTCACTCCAACCAGTCTCAAACGTTCTATCTTCAACTGAGCCATTGAGCAAGTCAAATCCTGAACCTACAGCGAAAGAAGAGCACACGGTCAGCTCCATCAGGCATTACATTTTCAGAATTGCTCGACGGACCCTCTTCTGAGACCAGACTGTTCTACGGACCCTCACAACCATCAACCGCTATTCAATGAGAACAAGAACCAGAAGCCAAAAAGCTGTCTGTGATTGAAACAATACTGAAAACTGAGACTCAAAATGGTGGGAAACTTGATTCAGAAACTCAACTTGAACTTGAAATGGGAAATCAAGTTGAGGAAGGTAAGGGGGATTGAGAGTCAACCACTAAATCTCTGTGATTACAGAACTATGTAAAGACAATGTGTGTCTGTGTGCATCTCACCCCTCCATCAGGACAGGAAGCTCTATCTGTGTTCTTCACCGACTTCCTGTTTTTCCAATCTTTGGTCTTCCTCTGTGGCGTCTGCTCCACTTCGGGCTGTGCTGTAGGCACCTCTATCCTAGAGTGGAATTGGTATTTCCCGCTTTCTGGGTCGTAGTAATAGTACATTCCAGTGTTAGCATCATAGTACAGCTGACTGGACTGGTGGAAAAGAGGAAAAAACACATTAACACAGGCGATTAAGATTACACATGTCGATTACACAAATAACAGCAGTCAAACGCCCCCAGAGAAGAACAACTTACAGAGTCGTAGTAAAATCCAGTGCTGTGGTCGTAATACATGCCGGAACTTTCATCAAACACAAAGTTGGTCTGGTTCAACGCTTCCTCTGCTGTTGCTCTCAGCATGTCTGCTATAGAGCTGCCTTCACCAGAGGCCTCCTGAGAACAAATACAGGGTTTACACAGTAAAGAAACTGGCTAATAATTATTCACATTACAAGCTGTCAATTGCTTATATTTTTGTTTGTATGTTTGAACATTTTGGTCATAATTTTATACTTTTTTGCCTGACATGTTTGATTGTTTTGATCATACTTTTAGACTGTTTTGCCTGTATGTTGTGGTATTGTGGCTATGTTTTAAACTTCTGGAAATTTGTATGTATATGTATATATATATATATATATATATATATATATATATATATATAATAGAAATACATATTGTTTATAATAAAAAATTTGCCATATTCTGCCATATTTCACACTTTTTGTGATGCTACATTATTTTAGCCATAATAGATTGTTTCGTTTTTACTATATTTCAGATTATATTTGCTATGTTTTAGACATTCTGCATTATGCTGGATTAATTTGGCCTTAAAGATAACGATAAAGATATAGTTCTAAAAAATCGTTCTCAATATTAAAGAATAGCAGAGTTCACATCACAGCTATAACGATAACTACACAGAGAAATGATTTGGTTAGAATCTCTTTCAGAACGATTTTTTCCAGCTGATGAATTATTATGGCCATATTTTAGGCTGATTTGGATATACGTTGGATTGTTTTGGCTATATTTATTTTGATGTTTTGTGAAATGTTATATTATCTTACCAATGATATAAATAGCTTTGGCAATATTTCAGATTATATTGGCCATCTTTTATACATTAGTTGATATGTTGGATTAATCTGGCTTTGATTTAGACCAAATATAAAAAAGTTATATTTTACACTGTGCTGGATTATTTTAGGCATACGTTTTGGCTAGATGTTGGAGTTTGACTGACTGTAATAATCAACATAAGCCACGCGTTCCTTCCACCGCAGGAACTTTCCCCAGGAACTAGGGACTTTGGGGTGATACTCTGTTTCTCCACTGCAGGAACCAGGGTCTAAAAATCTCCCCCTCAAAAAGTCCCTGCTTGCGAGGTAGTACTTTTTCAAAGTTCAGGATCTTGCGAGGGTGGGACTTGGGCGCTGAGCATGCTGATTGGTTCATGCCGCATTTTGATTGGTTGATTACAAGCATTTTATTTCAACCGCCATTTTTTAAAAATCTGTTGCGGTGTGTGCAGTAAGAGTTGTTTGCTATTCAAATCAACAATGGAGTTTAAAAAATACGACCAATGGACTGACGACAAGGTTCAGGCCTAATTTGCCTAATCTTCACATTACTTTAGACCGCGATGGAAACACAGACAGCAACAGGTCTGGGGGGGAAAGTTTCTGGGACAAATTGTTTCGGGTAATTTCGGTGGAAATGCGGCTATAGAGAAGACATCATTCACATTTTATTTTACGACAATATTAACTTAAAACACTCTTTTTAGAAACTTTCTGAATGACGTTCAACAGGATTTCACCTGAATATGCAACACGCAAATTATGTCAATACCAACTTTAATTAATGCCTAGATCTGTTATCAGAATTAAATAACATTTAAATAAGTAGTAGCCTAAATAAGTAACACTTCTCATACCTCTGTTTGTGGAAAGTCACTTGATTCATTTGGTTGCTCAGGATTGGCTGGTGCCGTCTCAGCTGTTACGGGATGGTCCTCAGTGTGTTCACAACACTCTTGTGTTTCCATGACAACATTCTCCTGTGTTTCTGCTGTTGTCTCCGTTCCTGACTGGTAGTATCCACCATAGTAATAATTATAATAATCTGTTTCAGGAAGAAAATAAACATGTAAACCTCAGATATACGGTGTAGATGATTTGAATATTCTAGGGATAGTTCACCCAAAAATGAAAATTCTGTCATCATTTACTCACTCATGTTGTTCCAAATCCATAATACTTTAGTTCATCTTCAGAACACAAAGTTAGAATTTTTTTTATGAAATCTGAGAGATTTCTGTCCCTCTATTGAACGTCTATTCACCCAAAACCCTGACACTTCAAACATTCATAAACAGATGGTAAAATAAATCCTTATGAACCGAGTCCAAGTCTTCTGAAGAGAAACGATTGCTTTATATGATCAACAGACTGAATTTTAGCTTTTATTCACATATTGATCAGCGAACAATGTCGACAGCATTCAGGTTTGGTAAACAGAAGCGAAAGCATGCTCGCTTGACGTGAGAGCCAGCGAAGGTCATTCTCGCTAGTTACGCAGCAAGTTCTGCAAGAACTAATGAGGTTGGTTCTCACGCGTCAAGCAAGTGCAGTTGAGCTCCTGTTTATGTCACTGATCAATGTTTATATGTGACCCTGGACCACAAAACCAGTCACATGGGTCAATTTTCAATTTTCAAAGATTTATACATCACATGAAAGCTGAATAAATAAGATGTATGGTTTGTTAGGATAGGACAATATTTGGCCGATATACAACTATTTGAAGATCTGGAATCTGAGGGAGCAAAAAAAATCGAAAATTGCCTTTAAAGTTGTCCATTTAAGTTGACACAAAAGAAAAATCGATAATTTTGACCCATACAATCTATTGTTGGCTATTGGCAAAAAATATCCCTGTGCTACTTGTGATCCAGGGTCACATATGTGAATAAAAGCCTAAATTCGGTCTGTTCATCATATAAAATGATCGTGTCTCTTCAGAAGACTTGGACTAAACTGCTCGATTCATAAGAATTTATTTTACGATCAGTTTATGAACGTTTTGAAGTGTCACATCGTGCTTCTACGAGGGGATCATTTTTGTCTTTTAGAATGCAGTGGGATTATATGATAAAAATATGAAACTCACTGACAGAAGGCTGCTTTCAATTTCAAATACTCACGCGCACTTTATGAAGAGTACTCGTGCATGCGGCTGTGTGCAACTCTGTGAAAGTGGTTAAATGTATTTACATCTCATGCTTTTATGAGGCTAAGGGTTTAGACTAGACAAAAACGTATATTTCAAAAGAGATCTGTGCATTAGTGTGAAATTGAATGCAGCTTATTAGATCTCTCGCTGTCTATGTCGTCATCATTAATAATCAAACAACAGTAAAGCTGAGAAAGAGAAAAATCACTCACAGCTCTTGAATGGAAAATGTTCAGATACTCTTAAATACTGAAAGCATTCTTTGTCTATTGACTGTAAGATGTTTCTTTGTTCTTCTTTATTGTTTAGGCTACAACTTGCTTTTATGTTTTGAAGCGATATTCGCTTATATATTTTAAAACTCTTAAGATACAATTGTTTTAAATAAATGTTTAAATACTTTAAAAATTATATAAAAAAGACTAAGATTTTCAAGTTGGTAGACTAATTAATTAATAAGAAAAAAAAGTAGATCAAGAAACGTTTTGGAATCGGATCGTGACTCCCAGGATTGGATCGGATCGTGAGGTGCCTAAAGACTACCATTCCTAGTGTAGACAGGTTCTAGCTGTTGTGGTGCGACGCGACAACAGTTGCGTCCGGTGTAGACACGTGTGAAGAGACTTTCAATGGAGGGACAGAAATGTTTTAGATTTCATTAAAAATGTCTTAATTTGTGCTCTGAAAATTAACTAAAGTCTTATGAGTTTGGAACGACATGAGGGTGAGTAAATGATGACAGTCTTCATTTTTGTGTAAACCATCTTTTGTACAATGAAATAAAAGAGACTCACCTGTCTCTGTCCAGGTATACTCCTCTGTCTGAGTCTCAGAATCAACTTTCTCCCTCTCTCTTTTCTTTCGCTCATGGATTTCTTCACTCAGTTTATCAACCTAAGAGCAAAAGCAATGTTATCAACAATGTTCTTGTGTTGGCATGTTTTTGGGAGTACACAAATCATAAAAATGGCCTATAACGGTAACAGTCTTGTTTCCACAAAAAAACAACAGCCCCTGTTCTCCATGAGCACCTGGCTCACCTGCTGTCTGAGATCTTCATTGTAGCTTTCTGTGGTCTTCTGAAGCCGTTCGCTTTGGCTGAGCTGTTTCTGTAACTTCTGAAGTTCATCCTTACATGCCTTCAGATCCTGTCGCAGCGCCTCCGCTTGTGATCTCAAAGAAACGAGCTCTGCTTGCAAACCCTGATCATTAGGTTCAGGGTCTGGTTGTCCATCTGCAGCCATTGCTGAGGATGTTCTACCTAAAATGTAGTTTAGAATAAGAAAGTATAGTTGACTAAAATTATTATTCTTTAGATTCAAACCACCATGTGACACATTAAATATAGTAATAATAAAATGACACACTGCAAGTTATTAATTTACTTTAGTATTTTTTTCTCTTAATACAAGTCATCTCATTTGTGTCTATTTATATCCAGTCTCAATCTAAGAGAAAAATCTATTTACTCTCACATAATATAATCAATTCTTAAAAATAGGTCTTTAAAAGTACAATTATAGAGCTGCATTTATATTTTTTAGTAAGTGAGTTCCTAGCAAACATCATATTTGGGGGTTCCTTGCATCAAAAAGTTTGAAAACTACCGTAACTAGATAAGTTTAGGATACCGTAAGTATGCATAAACTGAAAAACGGAAATAATCTGAGCACAAATTCACAACAACCAACCAAACGACTCCTCTAATTGTATATACAGTTTAAAAACATATAATAACAGTATGTTAATAAATAGAAAAGTTGTGTTATGAATTTGAATTAGGGCACATTTGATTTTTTTTATTGCACATTATCCTCACCGACTTGAACCACCCGTGTTCTCTGCGCGTTCCCAGATTTCCTGCGCGCGCGTCAATCTGCAAATCAAAGATAAACATCATATGACCAGCGTGCATTGGACACATATTCGTGTAGAAGTTTGTGTTATCGTAAAGTGCGTTACAGGGAACAAACGCGATGAACTTTAGTCCCACTTCAACGGACGCTGCCATACTTTTTACTTTGTGATGTCATGGCTTACTTACCCCTGCATCACTTCCGTTTTTTCCATCACGCCACAGCGCCACTAGTGTAAAACTCTGCCAACTGCACTGTCACTGACAAGAAAAGAAATTAGAAATTAGGAAATTTGAAATGACATTACATATAGGACTTTAATTCTTTCTTTTTTTTTCAAGATATCCTGGTAGCCTATACCAAAATGTTTGGACGTTTGGCTAAGACAACATCTTCCCTCTTTCAATATGCAAATAAACCAGACTTGGGATAGCCTACTTACAGTAGCCCATGATTTACAAACAAAATGTATAATAAATCAGAAAGTTGGCCTATATATAATATAAACAAAGCCATCCTGTGATATAACAGGGTTGAGAAACGAATGTGCAAAGTTTGGTTCATGTATGCTCAGGAAGTTGCGGGCACTGCAAGTACAAATACAACATATTCAAATAATTAATAAAGATCTGTTTCAGACTTTTATCAGTTACAAAGGACATCAAATAAGAAAATTAGCCTGAAACCTAAATAACTGGAGAGGCCCGATACAATAAAATATGAGGAAAATATAAATAAATTCCTTTTTTAAATTTTTTTTTTTATGTGACCCCTATAAATTGGCCCCTGTGTTGTTTTTAATAAAGTATAGATGTACTTTATACCGAAGAAGCTCAAAGACTAAGAAACATGTGAAACATTGAGTGACAGTTTGATTTTGGGCAGCAGAGGGCAGTACAGGCCCTTAGTTTCAGAGAGATTTGAATTCTGATTTCTCTGTGTTGAACATCACCTCCACCTTCCTGTCTAAAACCTTCTGAGTTTGGAAGCCAAACTGTCTGTGACGTCCCTCATGAACCAATTTTATTCAGGATACAAGACTAAATCAAATTAAAACTTTGTTTATTCTAACACCTGTGTCAGGCAGCATGGTAAAGAAGATGAGACCACAGGTGCATTTATTATGAGAGAAGCTTAGAGTGCTGTAATAGACAGGAAATAACAGACTAACAGCCTGAGGAAATCAAGGGGCGAGAGATTTGCTTTTCTTTCCCACCGCTTATGTCGCCTCGAGCGTTAGCTAATTGACATTTGCATCAAGAGCATAAGAAGGCCCAACGGAAGTACATCCCTTATTAAAAACAAAACTGCAAACAAGATATCTGTGAGGCAGAAACTTAACAATTTACAAAAGCAGGATGTTCATCACATGAAGGAAGGGTTTATTTAATTAGCCTACTCCACTACAGTCAGAGTTGAAACTTCATTAAACTGACAGGTTGAGAACTTGTCATGAGTGACACACAGACAAGCACATACACACTCATTCAACGGACACACTAACAGCTAACACTGATGACAGAACATGTGAGTGTCATGACCCACAAGTAAACCCTTTCCGTGAACAGTACATTACAGTAAACGTTCCATATCCATTGACTTATGCAATATTTGCACATCGTTTTACTTTGTAGCATTAGCTATTAGCATATAAATGTAATTAGTGGTATTCGTTAAGTCAAGCATCACTACTACTTAGGGTTACTGATTTAAAGTCTGATTTAAAGATAGTATGTTCTTCTCTGTTGTGACGTATATCCAAGTAAAATGGCTTCTTGAATGAAAGAAAATGTAGAGCGAGGCTGCATCCGAAATCATTGATTAAATGATTCCTATTAAAATGACTGGATTTTGCCTGCGAAAATTCACCGAACACTGGTAAATGTTACCATAGATATCCATATAAGGCTAGATGTCTTAAGGCGGAGTCTCGAACGGCATCACACCGGTGGCCATCTTGTCACAGGGAAGCTTTCTGATGAGCTCTGTGGTATCTGAAGTAAGGTGAGTGATCAGCACGAACACAAATCCTCTTATCTCGCTGAAATCTTGACGGATTTACAAACGGTTTGGTTTCTTACAAACGTTATTAACGTGGCTATAATTCTGGATGCTTGAACATGTTTATATATATAATATTATATTTATTGATAAGTATGCAGTGTCATAACTACATATCTGACGTTTATAACAAACCAAACCGTTTGAAAATCGGTAGAAAATTGAGCAAGTTATGGTTATTTAAAAAGTATGCACCATTAAAACACAATGTTATGAGTGAGCGAGCTCCCTGTGGCAAGATGGCCGCCGTATGCGGATGTCGACCTCCATTGGCCAGCAGCGCGGACGAGACATCTAGCCTTTATTATATGATATCTATGAATGTTACTCCACCAAATGGGCGACATAAAATATTATAGAGACATGGAGGTGGGATATTTTGACTTAGGTCAGTAAGCAACCACACAAAATACCTTAGCAACCAGATAGCAATGCCCTAGCAACCACCTACAACATTTGTGCAGGCAAAAACCACTCAGATACAATGCTTGTTACATCATGTGACTAAACTTTTACCACATGTACGTGATTGCAACCGTGAAACGAGTGGACACAATAGAAAGCTGGTTATGATCGCATAAACTATTTCGATGTCACCAGTGCCATTTGAAAGGTAGAAAAGAAAGTAAAGATTTTTGTGTCACTGAGTCAGAGGTCAAAAGGTGCTTGCATCCAGGATTAACCCTGCAGTGTTTGTGTGACCTCACTCAACTATCAAACATCTTAGATAAATCTCAGCAAAGGATAACGGATTAATATATTATTTTTTCAAGATTGGGCTATCAAATAAACAATTACAAAAAGGAATAAAATGGATGCCGCAGGGATAAACATAGACACAGAGATTGTTTCTTTTTTTGATCAGATATGATCCGCCTCGTTCTCATATTCCGCGCACCAAGAATTCAATCAGTGTTTGTTTGTGCATGGAATTGCTGCTTGTTATAGTGTCATAAATGACAAAAGATTCCTGTTGTGCGCTCGGATTTTAAAATGCAAATGCCCTTTCTGATGAGCTCAGCGCGTCAGGGCTGTTGCACCGTTTTGCAGAGAAGAGATTAGCCTGTGTGTGTGTTTGTGAAGAAGAGTGTGTGAATGGGTTTGTCGGTGCAAGGCATGTGTATGTGTGTAGGGAGAGTATGTTTATTCTGCTCTGTCCTGGAGCCAAACATATCATGCCTCTGTGAATGTGTGTGTGTGAGAGAAGTATCATACACACAAGGGAAAGCTCTGCAGGACTTGCATTATGATGACATGGAGTTGTGCGTAACAACAACGTCATCCTGGCGAGGAACAGCTCTCCAAAAAACACAAAGCGCAAAGATAATATCACACCAAACAGCTCATATCCCCCACTATCAGAACTTACATCAGTTTGTCCTCTGGAATATTTGGAAGAGTACTGTAGGGTTATTATAGGTAACTAAAGCTAAAACCATAAAAAAACAAAAACATTTTTGTTATTAAAATACATTTTAACCTGAGAAGCAATGTGAATGAAGTGATTGAAGTGAATGTATATATAAACTACAACAGCTCAAACACTAGAGGGAGCCGTTTACACAACACCTTTTTCAACTAAAAACGTAAAACGTTTTATGCGCTTTGGCCGTTCATTTATACGACAACAGCGTTTCGGGGGCCTGAAAATGCTAACTTTTGAAAATGGGTTTCAAGTTTTTGAAAACTATAACGTTATCATCTCCGAGTAAACTACAAAAACGTGAAATTGTGAAAACGGTGACGTCATGCGCATGTGTTTTACATGTTCAGTCTATGGGCGCGTAGTGTTTCTTAACAAAGTGGCATCGCCAACTACTGGCCTGGGATGAATAATACACCGTTTTTGAACGTTTTCGCGGGTCCGTGTGAACGAACAGGGATCATTACCCTAAAAATGGAAAACTTTTTATGTTTTGGCCGTTCACTTACATGAAAACACCGTTTTAGGAACCTGAAAACAGAACTTTTGAAAACGGGTTTCAAAGTGCACGTTTTTGAAAACGATAAAGTTATCGTCTCTGTGTAAACTGCAAAAAAGCTAATTTGTGAAAACAGTGACGTCATAGGCATGCGTATTACTTGTTCAGACTATAGACCTTTTGCACCAGAGAAACAAGCGCGCAGCCATCTTTAGAATATTGTCTTTAAACTTCCGTTTTTACAGTCGCTCTGTATATCTCTATGGCATTGCTGTCCAGGAGTAATTAGCTTTTGAAGTGGATTTACTTAATGTAAAGTTAACGAAAGTTATCATGAGGATTGTAATGTTTAAAGCAGATGTCTTAATAAATGTCAGTAGACCGGGAAGATTTTAAAACGAGCCGTTCATTCATAAATATGCAAGATCGCTGCATAGACAGTATATAAACTGGACACAGCGACCCCTAGGTTTCAACAGAGAAAAGTGAAGCAAATTAGAAGCACTCACGATGTCACGTGAGCAGCGTAGCGTGTCTGACAGTAGTAAGTCTTCTTGTAGCTGTGCCAAGAGAAATCTGAATCATTCCCTTCCGAATCTTGCAGAGACGGAGAGCGTGAGTAGGAGCTGTCCATGAGATAGCAGGAGCAACTTTATGATTCTCTATGGGCTTCTCCCTTGACTTTATCGGACTTTATGCCTCCACGTCCCCCCGATTGACTGCGAGCTTCTCCTCCTGTCTATACGGTAATTTCCAGAGAGTCGCGTGGTTATGACGCAATCGTTAGCCTATTTTTTTTTTTTACAAAAACTGCTTCTACGGGGCCATAACGTAAGATACAAGGTAATGGAGCCTTTTATACATTGTCATGTTTCTTTAGAAATAAACAATGGACAAATAGAGTCTTTAAACGCCTCAGATGTAAAGTTATTCGATGTCAAAGTGACGCCAAAATGAATGGGAGTCAATGGAATGCTAACTGCAGGTGATGGCTTGTTAGCCAATGGCGGCCCCCGGGGGTGGTATGAATTCGAGAGCTCGAATACCCCCCTGGATTGCTGTGAAAATACAGACCAGAAGACAAAAAACAATGAGCGCACAGCGCAGCGCTGAAAAGGGGCGGGGCTACATAAGGTCTATACGCGTGTAGTGTTTCTTTACAAAGTGACATCGCCAACTACTGGTCTGGCATGAATAATACATAACTTTTACTCCTTTTCGAGGATCCACGTAAACGGGGATCATTTTGACAACATTGTCGTCTGTGTGCAAAACTTTTCAAAAACGCAAAGGAAAAACTTTTCCACCTTTGAGTCCATCATTGTCGGGTCAACATAAGGAGACTTGATCAAAATCCATGAGACTTTTGCGTGCGCACAGAAAATCTTGAACAAGAAATTTTCCCGCATGCTCACCCGATACCGTTTCCAGTGTATAGTAGGCCTATGTTTTTCCGTGCTCATACAGTTTCTCGAATATATATATATATATATATATATATATATATATATATTATTATTATTATTATTGTGTGCACGCAGAAGTTAAACATAATTTTAGGGGCTCTGTATTTGGCATGTGACGCGAGTGGTATTGGTATTTTTCTTATGAGAAACAGAAGAAAGCTGAAAGAGAAATAATTGAGATACTAAAATATACCTTTACCTTTGTAAACTGTGGATTTTTATTGATAGTTTATTGATAATAAAAAATGGGCAAAAAAATCCCATGGAAATACAGCACATTTTTCCTCAGAAAACATGGAAATGAGAAGCTCAGATATATAACTTCTCATGTGTTTACTGGAGGAAGAATAAAAGTCTTTCAGCTCCATCCATGCAAAGAGCTTAATGCAGCAAATCTGAATTAAACAAATATAACACGTAACATAAATCTAAATAAAGTGAATACAAAGTTGAATGACGATACTGACTTGAGGAAGAATCCTGGATCTCATTCATCAGACGCTCAGAACGCTCAGGCTGATGGACACAGCAGATGAAGAGCCAGAGGGCAGAGAGGCTATGCAGCCAGAATCAGACCTGAATATCATGAAGGATCTATATTTAGAGATCCCATTAGAGCCTTTTTAGACGCATGGAGAAGACATGCACCAAACACACACACATCAAATCTCACCGACGCCTCTGTGAGTGTGTGTTTCTGAAGATACGTTCTGCATCACAACAACCTGTCGTTGTCCTTTGGCTTATTTCCTGTCTGGCCTCGTTTTTTTCTCTCGTACTTTTTTTTTTCCTTCTCAGTTTTTCTTCTTTTTCTCCCTTTGGCTGTTTATGTTGTTGGGTTTTATGTTGGTAAGGTGCCAAACCTGTGTCAGACTGAATGAAGCGTCTCGCTGTAGGGAAGCTCGGGGCTGATCATGATGGCCTGTTTGATGAATGTGCTGTGGTGTTACTATCGCTGATGTTACTAACGCCAGATTCAAGTCAATCACTGAGGTGATTCTTCTCCTCTTTTCAACCGGGGGTCTGCGAAAGTCCTGCAGGGGGACAGTGAACAGATACACCTCTCAAAATATTGAGGTCGTTTCGGGGTGTTTTAGAAAGAAGTCTCTTAAGCTCACCAAGGCTGCATTTATTTGATCAAAAACAGCTATATTGTGAACTATTATTACAATTTCAAATGACTGTTTTCTATTTTAATATTTGTTGAGAAATGTAATTTATTCCTGTGACGCAAAGCTGAATTTTTTTTAGCATCATTGCAGTCTTTAGTGTCACATGATCACTCAGAAATCATTCTAATATGCTGATTTGCTGCTAAAGAAATTATCAATGTTGAAAACACTTGTGCTGCTTAATATTTTTGTGGATATTGTGATGCAGTTTTTTTCAGGACTCTTTTTTTTTCTTTTCTTTGTTTTTAAATGGACATATTTAGAGTATTACTGTCACTTTTGACCAATTGAATGCATCCTTGCTGATTTTATTCCCCCTTTTTTTCTTAAAAATGAAAACATTTTACTTCTAACTTTTAACATTTTGCCCCAGAGTTTTGAACAGTGGTTTATATAAAACATATAATTTGAAATTATGTTAAAAAATTCTACATACATTTATATACATTAAGTTTCTTTTTGTAACATCATGGGGGTTCCCCAGTATAAAAAAATCCTGATCTATAAATAGTCTCTGTTTATTATTTCTCAGTTATTGCTCTTTTATTGCTCAGAAACTTTAAGATTCATTTGAGTCCTTTTGTAAATCTCCTCATTGTATGTATGTATTCTTTGTGTAAAAAAAATGTTTAGTTAAATTCTACTATTGTTCACTGTTTTCAAAATAGGGTGCTTATTATTAATATTTATTGTAAATTCATCCCAAGTTCGATTCTGTCAAAAATAAAATAATTTCATTTAATTGTTGCATACTTAAAAAGATAATGCCACTTTTTAAGAAAAATTCTTGTGCAAAGATAATGATTTTACATAATGTAACTTTTTTTGTTAGTATCTCTAAACTGTTTTAGGGTGGCTTGACATTAGAGTCGACATGAAATGAAAGTTGTGATAGTTTTTTCTTCTCTATTGTGATGTGAATCTTCTTTTTTAAACAAGAAAAAAAATGTAGGGCGGGACTTGATTTTGTCCATTGGGAATTTAATGGATGGTTGTGGTTTGCTATTGGTGGATTTCATGTGAGTGACAGGTTGCCCCGCCCTCGAGCAAATTAACACATCGTCAGAAAAGAGAAGAAATGCTGCAAGAGGGAGGGGAAGTTATTTTGATATAGGCCTACTGTAGCTAGCCAGATTGATTGAAGAACTTAAATGGTACTTCATTCATGACCAGCAGGTTTAAGTCAATAATTCTATCTCAGAACCACCTAAAGAGAATTTAAGATCTGAAACTGTAAGACACTCCATTCCATGTAGAAAGACAATTAACTAAGTCTGTTTGCAGAATCTCTACAATACCCGCCTCTGGTGAAGCATATGAAGTCTTCATTTGTTCTGAATGACTCTCAGATGAGCATCAGCTTTGGGCCATGTCGATGTTTCACGCAAGCTTGATTTTCTCTGGTTTTTAAGCTCTGATTGGTGAATACACGTGTTTGACATGCTCACAGATTGAGAGAATTGATCAAATCTCCTCCAAGATGAGATAGACACCAACAGACAGAAAAGCGGGTAAACTGCAGTGATTTGTTCACGATTGCATTGATTTCTCATCAATCGATCTTGATGGCATGGTGCATGTTTGCGACTCACTGGGCGCTACTATGGAGTGATCACTGAAGAGTGTCAGTGAATTTGTTCTTTGCATGAACAGCTCAACAGATGAACGGTTTGATGTGTGTTTTATTGACGGTTGTGTGATTCAATATGGCTCCAAATATGCTTGACATCTGAGACCAGAAAACCTCTCCTTTGATCACTGCCATATCGACGTCATCAATAATTAGGACGATGCATAAGCATGAGCGGTTTATCTGGGTGGTTTTCAGACAAATATAAGAGTGCATGCACTGCTGACTCCTCACGTTCATAAATATCTGAAGTCTCTGTGGGCCGTGTGGATCACTTCCTCATGAGACGCTCCATTAAACACATTACAGCTATTACGTGCAGCGCTCAGCTTTATTTATGCATCTCTTCTTTTATAGGAGGAGTGAAGTACAGAGCTTCAAGAAAGACAACATTTTGTCTGATGAATTATGTAGGTATACGGCAAAGTTGGCGATTTGGAAAACTAGGGAAAACAAGGATGGATGCTGAGAGATTTGATAGCTTTTTGAGAAAAACTTTTGTTTTTTGTAATATTTTTTTTTATTATTTAAAAAAAAATTATATACACTAGGCTACCATTCAAATATTTGGGTAATTTTTATTTATTTATTTATTTAACCTTTATTTACCCAGGTAAGCACATTGAGAACACTTTCTCATTTACAATGGCGACCTGGTAAGTACAATTTCATTTTGAAAGAAATTAATACTTTTATTGAATTAGGATGCATTCAATTGTTCAAAAGAGACAGTAAAGGCATTTATAAAGTCACAAAAGATTCCTATTTCAAATAAATGGTGTTCTGTGAACTTTCCATTCATCAAAGAGCCCATGAAATGGAGAAATATTAAGCAGAAAAGCTGTTTTCAACATTAATAATATCAGCTTATTAGTATGATTTCTGAAGGATCATGTGACACTGAAGACTGGAGAAATTATGCCGAAATTTCAGCATTGGTGCAGCATAAGAGACAAAAACATTTCTTTTTAAATATTACTCACCAAAAAAACTTTTGAACGGTGGTGTATAAGAAAATAAAACAAAATAAAATATTTTTATTTTATTATAAATAAGAGCTAGCCTGGGAAAACCCAGACTACTTCCGGCGAATTTTAATTCTCTCTCCAGGATAGTCTGGAGAAGAGCCCATTCAAACTCATTTCTGTGCCGCCGAAATCACGGCACCAATCAGAAACGTTTGGGGAGGGATTTACATGATGACGACAGCGCAGCGACGCTGAAGGAGATTTCATTACAAAGATGGATGCCGCCGTGGAACATCACTCGTTCGAATCATAGACAGTATATAAACGAATCAGTTATCGCGTCTGTTTTGAGCGATTTAAACTTACCGTTTTCGTTAAAGGGATAGAGGGCGCGCGCGCATCCTGCTGTGTGACGTGTACGCAGACTGCGCGCGCCCTCAGATCACTTGGACATGGCTGTGTATAAGAGCTAAAAACTATATAAATACTGTTCGTTTTCTCACACAAACCGCTCGTTTCGTGTCTTAGGCCATCAATGTGTACTTACGATGGGGAATTGTTTAATTTGGACGATGGGGAATTGTTTTAATTTGGACTCTGTGCATGCTCTTTGAGACCGTGACCATAGACCTGCATTATATGACTGACAGACAAAAACGGTTTGACCTTGGATGCCCTTGAGGTAAGCTAAAACATACCAAAATTTAATTTCAAAGTGAACTATCCCTTTAAAACCGGAGCAAAGAACAACACTCGAAGCATACGTCATCTCCTTCATCGATCTGATTGGTTTTATGACTATCCAATTGCGCCCAGAGGAATTTGAGCTACGTCGGTTGGTGACGCCCCTTTGGAAATGATTTGTCTACATAGCTTCGCCAGACCCTATACTCAGTTTCAACTGAGAAGGGTCTGGTTTTAACCAGGCTAAATAAGAGCCTAACTGTGTGAAAGAGACTGATGTATTAGGATATAGCTGAGATGATTATATCAGGATTAGCTGAGTGTGTGTGTGTGTGTACCTCAGGCACTTTGACTACACACACAAACATGGATTATGCAGGGAGATGTAGATCTGATTTAGTTGCATCTGTTATGAGAAAAGCAGATTCAGCGTCACATTACGTTATTATTAAGCTAATATTATATTAGCATTACATCAGTATTTCTAGAGTAATTTAGTGCCGGAGGCTTTCAGAACACTGAATACATGTTTATAATACATAACATCTCAACCGACAGCCTCTTTATAAAGGCGAATGGGTCTCTGTGTCCCATTATTGACCCTGAAACACTGAACCATTCAAATGTGTAATTCCATGTCTGTCGGTTATGAAAAGCCATCTACCCCTCATTTACCAAAGGGCACTGCTTTATTTACTTCTGCATGCAGATACTGGCCTCTATTTATTCAACTTTTCCCCCTCTCTTTCAGTCACCTCTCTCTGGCTGAAGTGTTCAAAAGAGCCTCTTTTACAAATCCTCTCTTTCCGTTGTCACAGATGTACACACGCACATCATTCTGAGTGTGTGTAGGCCTCCAAAAGAGAAATCACTCATGTTCGTCATTACATGAAGAGTCAGTGTGTGACCTCGTCCAGCAGGCCCTCATCAAACGCTCCACTTTATGTGTCAGGATGAGCGTTTTTAAAGAGAATTGAGCACAAACCCCGTCACATGGAGCATCTGAGCCTTTTTACGGTTCCCGGACATATTGGGATGACATGCTTTATGGAATCAGTGACACATTTTACAATTAAAGAAATCATTTCCGGCTTTTTTTGTGAGAAAAAGACTGACATTTAAGTCATAGCTTGCTGAAAATAACATTAAAAAATTACATTTTGTCACTTTTGTTTCATTTTAAAGTATGGTTAGTATATATATTTTTTAAATGTAATCATTTTTAATAAGGTAGGATGCATTCAATTGTTCACAAGTGATAGTAAAGACATTCATAATTACAAATGGATCACAATTTCCAAAAAAATATTAAGCAGCGCAACTGTTTTCAACATTGATAATACTAAGAAATATTTCTTGAGCAGCAAATCAGCATATTAGAATGATTTCTGAAGGATCATGTGACTCTGAAGACTGGAGTTATGATACTGAAAATTCAGCTTTCATCACAGGAATAAATGACATTTTGAAATGTATGACAACAAAATTCTGTAACGCTACGGTGGTTCACAGAAATCGCACGACAAAGGAGTCCCACAAATAAAGCCTTTCATTCGAATATAAAAGCTAAACAGGAGAAAACGTAAACCACATTATCCGAAGAGAGAACTGACAAAGCAATGGACAAACAAGGAACATGGCTTAAGGAAACATGTGAACGAAATCAGTAATCAAGGCTACAAACAAGGCGAACTTATTAACTATAGAAACTAAAACATGAACAAAATCATAATTAAACAACATAACTTTGACAAATATAGTTATTTAAAATTATAATAACTGGTTTTACTGCATTTTTGATCAAATGCACACAGCCTTTGTGAGCTTAAACATAACTAAATGTTACCGATAAACCTTTGACCAGTTGTTTATTTTAGAGTATACAATAAATGTCTTTGAGTTGTAACATATCTCTCCAAACTGTCATGAGTAAGTTCTCATAATGAACACATGGTTATATTTTTCTGCCATCATCAAACCATTCAAGAACATCTCATAAACACATCCATCATATTTATCCTAACAAAGAGGATGCTGGAGCCAAATGCTCCATGTGTTGTACACACGTTTTCCTCCCTCACAGCTGAATGATAGCCTGATCTGATGATCATTTTCTCCTTCTTTCAGTTTGTCTATACGGATGCTGTGTATTCCAGTGTGTGTGTGTGTATATATATATACACGTACACACATGTTGAGTCTGTCGACAACAGGACAAATGGAAGAGTAAATGGTGGAAGTGAGAGGCTGTACTTTTTGAACGCTGATATTTGATAAATGTGAATTTTGTCATTGTTTTGTTGCAAACTAGCAAACAGTAAGGCTAACATTTTCATACTAACAGCCAAAAAAACTTCAATTTTGATTTCATGGGGACTTTAAATGCTTGAGCTCTGTAAAGTCTGGTGGATTCTGATTGGCTATCAATTGTTATTGTTCACCAGCTGAAAAAAAAAAAAAAAGTTCTGAAAGTGATTCCAACAATATAGTTTTAGTGGAGGAATTAATCACCCGCTTTCGAATGTAAATAAATAAATAAATACAAGCTGCACATTTCTGCCTTTAAACTCTTCTTTGAACTGTCGTTCCCCAGACTTTCATTGGGTGTGCTTTGCTATATACACAATTTTTGTTTTTGCAAACCAAGAAACAAGTCAAAATTCTTTTCTGTGGTCAGCGACAGCATGTCACAGATTGAACCTGAAAAATTCCTTTAATCCCTATAAAATCATTATAAGTCATTCTTGATACACAAAGAGGCCACGGTATACACACACAAGAGATCTCCAGTCGCTAATACTGTGGCGATTTCAACATCTCGATCTGTGCACACTGGTTAGAGGGCCAACGGAAATACATTCCTGTTCAGACAAGTCAATACGTCTGTGTGCGAATGATATCCTCGGAGAAATGGAAGATTAATGCTACAACAGTGGCCTCCTATCTGCCAAAGTGCGTCATTCTTTCTTCTCTCCCGCTGTACTCTCCACTGCATGGATGCAGGAATGAAATAAACGAAGCAGGGGGGACGCCACACAGTTAGCTGGGATCAGTCAGAAATTTGGGTCGGATTCCAATAAATACACATCACACAGCTTATAGTAGGTTGTAAAATAACGAGCACATATTAGGTTTCATAGACCTCTACAGGTTGAGTTCAAGTGAACAAACATTCAAACACACAGGTGCATATACATATAATTAAATATTACACCACAATTGGTAACAGGTAAATGGTTTCCCCCAGACATAATATTTTTGGTGGGATCTTACATTAGTGTTTTGTACTTTGCACACTGTCTAAACCAGCCTGACACAGCCACACTGGCTCAACCAATGGCACGAGTTGGGGGCGAGGCTATCTGTTTGTTTGACCAATAGAGTGCAACAGTCGGGTTCCGGAAGTAAAAACTCCGTTCATTTTCTCCATAGGGAAATTGATTTTTAACCATAACTAATCAACTTTAAAAGACCCCCTAAAAAATCAAGTTTTTTAATGTTGTTTATATATCTATGTGGTGTTTTGGGCTAATCATATTTATTAGCTTTATGTGTCCAACGTTGTAGAGAGCGATACATAAAACTCATTACCATTCTGATACATCGACTTGTATACAAGTATAATTCACTCTTCCTTTTCTTCTGAATCAGTTTCTGGTTCAAAAATATATGGCTAAATTAAACCAAAATTTCCACTAGCCATCGTGTAGCATTTACTACAGTAAAGTTGACAGAGTGGGTGGAGGCGGGGCTCATTTGCATATTCATTGTTCCATGTATACTAAATGAAGCAAGGGTGTAGAGTTACATTCAAGCTATTTTAAGGCATGAATAAATAAAAAAATTCACAGGAAAAAACATTTAAATATGTAATTTTGGTGATCAAAGATGAGTTTTAAGTTAAGATAAAATGACTGACTACAGGGGGACTTAAAAGACAGCCCTACTGTGAGCCAGAAGGTTAATCGATAGTATTGCTTCTGTTGAAGACGTCAGCCCATGTTATTTCAACTTATTTATTTAAATAATTGTGTTTAACAGCAGAATTCGTGGTGAAAAACTACATTACCCATGATGCTGTACATAAAATTCCACCAATCAAAGTCAAAACAAGCAAAACATGCAAAGATCTTGTTAGCTCCGCCCACTCCCATGGATCACGCGAATGATGCAATCGAGATGGCCTCCCTACTCTCTCAAAATGCTTAAATATTTGCATATTTTGCAATCAACTTAAAAGATATTGTTCTTAAATATATAACAAACATTATTAATCGAGTAGGTTTATATTTTTCTACCTTTGTTTTTTGTCCGGTTTTCAAATAATTTTTTCCAATCAAATTTTGTATTGCTATGATTCACCTCGTAGCTTTTGGGCCAAGGCTTATAAGGCTTTATCAAATACTTTTTCAAAATCCCTATAGGAGAAATAAATGGAAAATATACTTCCGGAACCAATGCCGATGAAAAAGTGGGCGGACGCTGTTGCACTCTATAAAGTGTTCAAGAAACCTGTTTGGTGTCCATCAGAAGTAAATGTCACATAAATAATTTTCTGTAAATTTACTTAATTTGTGGCTGTCTGATGAGTCAAGACAGGGATATTACTTCACATAACACAAAAAAATGGAATGTCAAGTGCATACAGATTTAAATGCAACATGCTCAGGTTGTACACTGAACATTGTGAAAATATTTAGGTCATTCAACACACACAAACAACATCTCATACTGCGCACATACATATGCATACTGCAACCACTGCCATTCTGAATATACCCATTCACAATCTGCCAGAAGTCAGAAAGGTGTACTGGTCCTTATAGTTCACAAGAGGCAAATGTCCCCTGATTCCAGAGAAGGAGTGTGAGAAAGACAGCTGACCTTTCAGTTCACCCGGGGCAGGTAAGACTCTGATAGAAGCGGACACCCGAGCAAGAGCCGGCTTTCAAATACCAGAACAGGGTGTTTGATGGGTAGGAACGTCTGCAGCTCCCTGAAGATGGTAGTACACACTGAGTAAGGACAAACACAAACAGCTAGAGGTTGGTTTCATTGCAGTATGTTAGAAAGCCCTTCAAAAACCTCAGTTCACATTCAAGGCACGTTTTACATTATGCAACAACAACAAAAAGTCAAGTGAAACATATGACTTAAAAGAACTGAATGGACATCATTTTTTAAGGGTCAGATCATGAGGTAATAAAGCTAAATTTACTATAAAAGCACACTGCAACTCTTGGAACTTAAATCTTCCTCCTTTGTCCAACAAGAGCAGTTACTGAACTACAGCAAAAATGACTCATTTATACTTTTCCACAATTATCTTATGTCACACAGATAAATGCATGGTGCTGTATGAGAACCAAACTCAAGCACAGCGATCAGTGCTATTACTCATTTTTATGCACAAAGGGGGCGTTTCTTAAACAGACCGCTTAGAGAGAGGGTGAAAAATGGTCACGACACTAAACAGCTAATAAAAATGCATGATATGAATGCATTAAATCTTTATATTGTGGTTGGAACCTTCTGCTGACTTCTGTTGTTCTTACATTGAGCTAATTACTAAAACAGCCCTTTACAGACATCTTTTGAGACATTTTTTAGTTTTCTTATGAGGCTGTGTTCAAGGAACCCTCACACACACACATTCTGATTGGGTTTTCACCCGAGGTGACTTTTAGTGACTAATTCTCAAAGACCTTTAAGCTGAGAGCAATTAGGTTTAAGAGCAGTAAACATCTGATATACTGCGGTGAAACACTGTTATTCAGCTCACCTGACACTGTTGCTTCACTGTAGGTGTGAGAAAATAACACCAGTCTGAGACAATTAGTGGGCCGTAGTATTAATTTGCTAGTGAAAAGATCACCTGCCTCATTATATTATAACGAATAAATGTTAAAAGGTTAGTTTACCCAAAAGTAAAAAAAGAAAAAATTATTATTTACTCACATTCATGTTGTGACGGTATAACACAAAAAGAAACATGTTAAAAACACTTCACATTGTGTGTTTTTTTTTTTTTTGCACAGAGGATGATGGCAAATCACACAAGTATCAAACGACATAATGGTGAGTGACAGAATTTTCTTTTTTAGATGAACAATTCTTTTAAAGCACCCAATCATACCTCACTGACTCACTGTTTGTCATTATTTCAATCAGTCCACCTTACCATCCTCCCACTAGGTTTCTAGATTTTTTCAATTTTTCACTATAGATGAAGATAAGAAGTAATTCTCAAAGAAAAAAGACACACATGGGTTTGTTTAGGTGCAGATGTGCACAGGAGTATTGTATGGTGTTTTAAGCTGCAAGGATGTTTTAACATGTAAATGTATATTTAAATAGATTATATAATGTAGCCGATATGTTTAAAATAATAATAAAAGAAAACGTAGATGTTTTGTTAATAGTACTTATTTTTTAATATTATTCATACATATATATAATATAGACACACACCTATATTTGTATAATTTTACCACTTTTTTTATGTCTCTCTTTTTAATTGTTATTCACTAGATATCCTACTAGTATGTATTCTAATAGTGACTAGAAAACAGTTAATAATCACAGCATATTCTAATTATGACTTATTAGAGGAAATGGGAAAATCACAATTTTTACACTTATTAGCTACAGTTGTTATTTTACTGTATAAGTGCCTTTTTTGGTGCATTTTATTAGTATGCCTACAATTAAACATAAATAAATAAATAGTTTCTTAAGTCTTTGTACTAGTCTATTCAATTAGTACAGGGAGAACTATAAAAACACTAAACACTAGGCGTCTGTCATGCTCTCTCTCCCTCACTCACTCACTCACACACACACACACACACTCACTCGAGCTCGCGGACTCACATCAATTGATCCATACAGGCAGCCCCCCCTCTTCTATTTGTGTGAGGGGGTATAAAAGGAACAGTCTGCTCGGGAGCTCTCGGAATTGTTCTCTTTTTGCTCGAATCCACGCGGACAGACGGCACGGAGATGTCGGGCACTTCGCGCGCACAGCTGTGTTTCCTCCTGTTGAGCGTCACGGCTCTCCGGGGACACGCGCGCTTTCTGGACATACAGGTGAGATATTGACACCTGCTCACCTCTCTCTCTCACACACACACACACACACACACACACACACACAGACAGACACAATCATTAGAGTAGCTTTCTACAACTTTTCATGTGTATATCCTGTACTTTGTCCTCAATATGTGTGTTTATTATTAGTACTTTGGCCTTCAACAAACATTATAACGTGTCTATATTATAATAATAGTCCATATAGGCTAAGATATAATGTAATATTTGTAAATAAAGATGTGTATGTACAACTTTTATTATACCATTCATTGTGAGTAGCCTATATGCACTGTAAAATTTTTGTCTGGTAACAAAACATTTCTTTAATGTGGTAACATCTAAATTGAGAGGTTTAAATCAATGCAAAAATATTGTTTAGAGTGACTAATTCAAGCTGATTACATTGGGTGACACCAGTGAAAGTAATTTTAAGGGTCGGATTAAGCAGAAATAGATCCTCGGTGTCCTTTTCTACTGTACACATATGTTTTGCCATTCAATATTTATGTATATTATTCTATTTTTATAATGTGCAGAGCCTTTTATGAAACTTCCGAGCTCTTTCCAACCCTTTTGGTAAAATCCTAAAATTGTTATTGCCTTGAGCACATCTTTCAATCAGTATTAATGTATTAATATTGCTTATTTTTTACCATGCATGTCCTGTTTCTTGTTGTTTTATCAGGATAACGAGATCAGCCCAGAAGGATTATTATCTTTGCTGAGCTCTGAACTAAAGCGAGAGTTACCAGAGGAGTTTGTGTACCGTAGAGCGCTGAGTGAGTGACAAACCTCTGGGATTTCATTTGCCAAAAAAAAAAGAAAGAAAAAAAAAACACACGTCTCATGATCTTGACTTCATATTTGTTTTAATAAATTATTTTTTTTACTGCTGAATTGATATGGTAGCACATTATGGCATTCCTTAATATTTAAAGAGTGGTTATTCATCACAAATACTAAGTATATATTTTCATGTGGTTCAGCCCTTTCACCTTTTCTTGTCTTTATCTTCCTCCGTGTCTCTCAGGATGTCTGGATATGGTGGCCATAGAGGGCCAGTTTACATTTACAGCAGAACGTCCACAGTTAAACTGCGCTGTGTTTTTCATCGGCGAGCCTAGTGACATCATTAGCATTGAGTATGATTCGGTCAACATCGACTGCAGAGGAGGAGATTTCATAAAGGTGAAATGTTCACACATGCACATACACAATTCATCACCCATACACCTTACATCCATGTTGTTTTGTAGTCTTGAGCACAAAAAGGAATGTAATAGTAGTGCAGACACTTACTTTATTATACTGAACAGCGAGTGTGTTTCTGTGTATATCTGTACCGTGTTTAAGCTGTGAATCGTACACTATAAGCCAGGTTAAGTCAGGGCACCAAAAGATCACGTGATGTCATTTTAAGCCAAACCGTACACCAACAACCTTGATTACATTCTACTCTAAAAAAAAATATATCATTAAAAATCCAATTGAGCAAAACTGCATAAGTAATTCCAAACTAATTGCATCATAGATTCTGAGTACAGCTAAACAAGTTCAGCTTTCATAGACTGAGCAAGGTTTATGCCAATTAAATGACTGAAAAATGCAAATTGGATATTGTTAAAGATAATGTACTGAATTAATTACTGTTCAGTGAAATGGACATAAAATGAGTGGAAATTTATTATAATTTATTAGCACTCAACTGACCTGAAGCAAATGCAGTCGGGTTGAACTTAAGAGAATTATGTAAACTTCCCCTGACCTAAACTAAAATGAGTTCAACACAGTTTACTTGAACAGAAAAAAACTGGGTAAAAAACAAATGGTGTAGGATTTACTTTGAAACGATTTTCACTCACTTTAAATTGAACAAATTATTACAAAGAATTGGTAATTATTTTGAAGTAGAAAGACTAAAATTGTATTTTCTTGTAAAATGTACTCCGCTAATTAACAGTGAAGAATATGTTTTTACAGTGCACTGAATGCAGTAGATGAGATGAACAGAATGCTGTTAAATACAAACTTTTTTTTTTTATCTTGAAGGTATTTGATGGCTGGGTTATGAAGGGCGAGAAGTTTCCCAGCTCACAGGACCATCCTCTCCCTCTGTACGAGCGTTATTCTGATTACTGCGAAACCGGAGTGTCTCGACCAATCACACGGTCATCTCAGAATGTCGCCATGCTGTTCTTCAGACTCCACCAATCAGGAAGCAGCTTCACAGTAACATTCCGCAAGCTCATCAATCCGTTCCGTAAGTGCACATGCACAGAAATATATATATATATATATATATATATATATATATATATTAAACGTGGAATTTTTTCAGTAATAATGTACTTGAAAAACTTTTTTCGAGTTTTGGTTTTATCTCAAAGGTGCAATATGGCTAATGCAGAAGCCCTGCTCAAAGCTTAATATGTACGATATTGATGGTTAACCATCTGTCTCTCTCTCTTTCTCTCTTTTTGTAGCTTGTAATGTTGTTTCTCAGACCCCAGAGGGCAGTTTCACCATGGTCATTCCACAGCAGCACAGGAACTGCAGTTTCTCCATTATCTATCCAGTGGAGATCCAGATTGGAGAGCTCAATCTCGGCCAACACAATGATCTCAAGGTGAGCAAACATCTGATATCTGGTCAAGAAACACAGCATTTACTCAAATCAGTGTCTTCATATCAACTATTAGAAAAAAAAATGAGTTTGAGACTTCTGGTTTATCTATGTAGCGGTCCATTCTCGGCTGTGCTGGTTCTGGAGACTTTGTCGAGCTTCTGGGTGGAAACGGCATGGACACTTCCAAGATGTTCCCTATGGCAGATCTCTGCTACTCCTTTAATGGACCAGGTGAGAATTCTCTCTTTATCTGGTGTGCACCATCATTCATTTGTGCTGTGCAATTTAGAGTGCAAAGAATCTTATAACCCTCTCCTTATCTCTCTTCAGCTCAAATGAAGGTCGGCTGCGATAACACTGTGGTCAGAATGGTGTCGAGCGGGAAGTTTGTAAATCGAGTTAGTTTCCAATATCGGCTATTGGGCCACCACGAGCTTCAGCAGATGAAGGGCAACAGCGTTGAAGATGTGTGTTTAAGAGCGTAAGACTCTCTCTCTGTTCCCTGCTCTTGCCAAACTAACTTCAGTTTGAGCCTTTGGGCCCTTATTGTATATTTTCCTTATTAAAAAATTATTTATTTTTTGCCTCATCTTTTCATTTGACTCTTCTGTTCTTTTTAATATAATGAACTTGTAAGATCTGTGGCTGATGTTAAATAAAAGATGTACTTGTGTTGGTGCACATCACTGTTTTGTTCAGCATGTTTCATTTTGAAGTGCCCAGATAAACACTGGAATCTAGCGAGCAGTACTGCACAAGTATTAAAATACAGTATGTACGAAAAATGTAATTGTCTTTATTTATTTATCTGTATTAAAGAACTTTTGTAATAAAATCAGTCGACATGAGCAAAGCAAACTCTGGTTACAGTAATTTCTAATTTTACACCAGAAAACACTCACATTTACTCATTTTGTAAGGTGAAGCAAATTATCTGAACTAGTTATGTCACAAATTACTTAGTGACCTGCCATTAAGACAGAACATACTCTGCAAAAGGTGAATATAAACACATTACTTTTGTTTTATATTGAATGGATTTGCAATGCTAATTGTTTTTTTTAAGTGCCATTAAAAAGTGAAATTGTTACCCAATGTCAGCGGTCATCATGTGCTAAAAGCAATGATTGCTTGAGAATATCAATGATTTAATCACACCTAAAACTCATCTAAACTGTACATGCCAAGACAAGATACATGATACACCTTTTAACGAGCTCAAGTCAGTTGGGTCTCTTCATGAAAATTGCTGCCCAGAATTCAATGGACTGCAATTAATCACTACTGTTAAATTAACAGATCGTTTAAAGTTTTACCAATACACTCTTGTACCGCGGATGCTCGTCATTATCGCTGACAAACTGCTCACATCACGACTGCAGAGGAGTTCAGCTTTGCCTTATCCTGTCAAATCTGTCCTATGATGGAGGACACGTCTTTCTTGTATATGCGCCAGGCGTCTTCAAGGTCTCCTCAACGTCTTTACTGTCCCCCAACATGACGCAGACACTAAAAGAAGTGGTGGTACTTAAAGGAATAGCTCACCCAAAGTTATAATTAAATACTGCTATTTAAAAATAGGTTTTAGGTGCAGTTATATAAACTATCCCTGCTAAAAAAAAAAAAAATGGTTGGCTGGTCCTAGCTGGTTTAAGCTGGTTTCCCAGCCTGGCCAAGCTGGTGTTCAGCTGGTTTTATTTGGTTGGTCAGCTGGTTTCCCAGACTGACCAGCTAAGACCAGTCTGAACATCTAAAGAAGTGGCCAAAAACCCTCTTAAACCAGCCTGTTAGGCCCTGTTTACACCTAGTATGAAGATCCATTTTGGTTGGACGATGCTAAACGGGGTCTAAAACGTTTTGAGCTTGTCTACTTTCGACTACTTCCAGAGGTAGTCGAAAACGCATTTGACTGGATTGCTTTCGTATAGTGTAAACGCTCATGTGGTTTGAAAGCGCTTGAACAGCCACAAAATACCACTTACTCTCCACCTAATGCGTAAACATTATGGGAAGCCAGAAGAGATTTAAACTTTGTTTGTTTTGAAGATGAAAAACGCATCAAGCACAATTTTCTCTTACCATTCCTGATGTCTAACACTGGTTGCGGCTATCAGAGCAGAAATGAAAGCTGATGCTCTCCTTATGTTTTTCCGTATGTTCATCTCCGGGCGCTTTCATATGTAAGTATGTAAAAACACATACATTTACCATCCCATAGACCCTCCCTTCGAAGAAATCAGGATAGAAGTGGTTAAAAGTAGACAAAAGAGACGGATTGAAACTCGTTTAAACGAGTATGTGTCTCCCTCATCCACTTGAGATCCGATCGACCAAAACGCACCATAATATCCTTCGCATGGTGCGCGCACAGACACACACACATTATATATATTAATGCAACATTCACACACAATTGAAAACTGCATGTTCCTATCTTTTTTAATTTTTTATTTATTTATTTACCCTTTATTTTACCAGGTGATGTCCCATTGAGATATTCAAATCTCTTTTACAAGGGAGCCCTGGGGCTAACAATTACACAAGTTACACAGAATCACAGAAACGGACACAACAAACAAAACAGATTTACAGTACATGTAAAACAAAACAATAAAAAAAAAGACTTAAAGGGGTCATTGAAAACATGTGCATTGTTCAAATTTGGAACATTTAAGTAATTGTTTAAAATGTTCAAGTGGGATAAAAACAGAAAGCTTCAAAACTTTTTGGAGCAAATTCCAACTCCAAGGAGCAGCATAACTAAAAGCAGTCTTACCAAATTCAGTTGTTATACGTGGGATATTTAGAGCCAGAATGTTAACGGAGCGGAGATTATAAATGGAATGATTCCAGGTCAACAGACTGTTAAGATAGCTGGGTAAATTACCGTTAATAACTTTGTAAATAAAAATATGCCAGTGGAACCATCTACGCAGACCTAAAGAGCTAAAACCAGTCGCCTCATAAAGACGACAGTGATGAGTGCGTGACTTGGCATTAGTAATGAACCGTAATGCACCATGGTAAACTGTATCAAGTGTGTGCAGCGTGGTAGAGGCAGCATGCATATAAATAATATCCCCATAGTCCAAGACTGGTAAAAAAGTGGCACTGATCAATTTCCTCCTAGCTTGGAGAGTAAAACAGGATTTTTTTTTTTTTAAAAAGCCAAGCTTTACTCTCAGCTTTCTCACTAATTTATCAATGTGAACTTTGAAGGTTAGCTTTTCATCAATCCACAGACCAAGATATTTATAAGATGAAACATTTTCAACACACTTCCCATCCAGTGTGGAAATGGCTAAGGCGGTTGATACGGGTACTCTGCGAGACTTTGTGAACTGCATCACCTTAGTTTTACCAGCGTTTAATACCAGTCTAAGTTCAATGAAGGTGGCCTGTAATAAATTAAAAGACTGCTGTAGAGATTGATAAGCTTGAGCTAGGGTGGGGGCGGCCAACACAATGTAGTACTGTGTCGTCTGCATAGAGGTGTATTTTGCCATTATCTGCTACAGAGGCAATGGTGTTTATGTAAATGGTAAATAGGACCGGACCAAGGATAGACCCTTGAGGGACACCTCGCCGGACCCCCAGTGGGGCAGAACTATGCCCATCGACAACTACAGTTTGAGTTCTGTTGGCAAGATAGTTTCTGAACCAATCAACTGCCTTAGTGCCCAAGCCAATGTCCCGGAGCCTCTTAAGCAGGATACAGTGATCAACTGTGTCAAAGGCCTTTGACAAGTCGATGAACAGGGCAGCACAGCTCATCTTATTGTCAAGGTCACAGATGATGTCATCAAGCACCTTGACAGCTGCAGTAATGGTGCTATGCTTGGCTCTAAAGCCTGATTGTGCCGGGCTAAGTATGTTATGATTTTGCAAGAAGCCCTTAAGTTGGGTGTTTACTAAAGACTCTAGGACCTTTGCAAGTACAGACAATTTAGAGATTGGGCGGTAATTATCGAGAATGGAGGGGTCCCCCCCTTTCAACAGGGGCAGCACATGTGCTGATTTCCAAACATCTGGTAAGTCATTTGAAGACAGGGACAAATTAAAAATGTATGTAATAGGTTCCACTATGATATGTGCAGATAGTTTCAGTAAAGCAGGGTCTAGGCCATCAGGACCGGTTGATTTCCTAGTGTCAATTTCCTTAAGAGCCTTAAGCACTGCAGATGAGGGAATGAGTTTAAAGTCGAATCCCTCACTGACAAGAGAAACAGGTGAATTGTGTTGGAGAGGTGAGGAGACATATCTCTGTGAGACTTCTTCAGGATATAATTGTTCAAATATGTCCCCTGCCTTAATGAAATGGTCATTGAAAGCATTAACAATATCATTCTTGTTTGAGATCTGTTGGGTGTCTTTAACTATATGCTGAGGGAGAGCAGAGTCACTGGGAGGTAGTCCAAGGGATTTTATCGTCTTCCAAAATTTAGATGGGTTATTTAGGTTTGAGGACATTGATTTGAGGTAGAAGTCAGATTTGCACTTTCTTATAAGGTAAGTGCACTTGTTCCTAAAATACCTATAGTTAGTCCAGTCAGATTGGAGGTTTGTGGTCTTTGCTAAGACCCAGGCTGCATTTCTCTCATGGATCAGCAAAGACAGTTCATTGGAAAACCAGGGGTTATCACGCCCTTTAATTCTATAGCATGTTAGGGGAGCATGTTTATCAGTTATCGAGAGAAAAAGTGAGTGAAAGTAGTTCCATGCCACATTGATATCCGGTATAAGACTAATTCTAGAGAAATCACAGATGTTTAATTCATGTAAAAAGGCTTGTTCTACAAACCTTTTAAAATTTCTTTTAATGAGGATGCGAGGCTTGAATTTAGGGAGCTTGGTGTCCCTAACACATGCAACAGTGCAATGGTCACTGATGTCGTTAGAGAATACCCCTATTCCTTTATATTTCTGTGGAGTGTTAGTGAGTATTAAATCTATTAGGGTTGACTTATCTGGAAATTTTCTATTAGGACGGGTAGGGGAGGAAACAAGCTGAGTAAGATTTAGCTCATTACAGATATTTTTCAGGCAGTCGGACTTAGCAGAGAGCCAGTCCCAGTTCAGATCTCCCATAAGCACAATTTCCCGATCCTGTAATTCGACTAATACATCAGCCAGAGAATTTAAGGCCTCCTTAGCAGCAGAAGGAGGCTTATAGCAGGCAATAGCAGTAAGGAGTGATGATCTCAGTGTTGTTAAGTTATTTTCAACAGTTTGCTTCATACAAGTCATTCGCGTATAGGGCACAACCTAAACCATGGTGCTGCACTCCTGACAGAAGGTGAGAGAAAATAAGTACCCATAATGCACTGCAACATGAGCAGCCAATAAGAACTATATAACCTGTGAAAAAAGGAGGAAATCCCGAAGTATACTGACGAGAGTCAGCGTACAGTGTGGGTGATGCCACCAGAATAGTTTGCCTGATTTTTGTATCCGTGCATATTTTGTACACGAAGGTCGCACATGGCCATTGAATTTGTTTCGCACTAATCAGTTGTTCCATAAGGTGGCAACACTGGTCTGCATGGGCTGAAACAAAATTAAAGAGATGGAACAACAACAAATTACCAGAGCCTGCAACAACAACAGACGCCCGCACTGACAATCACTTGTGTGAGGGGGTTAGTTTAAAAGAATACAAAGACATTTTTATCAGTCATAACTTCTGGAGAAAAATAGCGCAGACACTGAACTAAGATGAAACTTTCTAGAGCGCATGTGTCGATATAAAGACATTATATAGACCTAGATATAGTAGCCTAAAAAAAAAAAATCACTTCACAACAACAAAAGAAAAGTTTAGGCTATTTAATATGTTGTGTGAAACATTTATACAGAATGTTTTATGAATGAAATATGTGTGTGTGTGTGTGTGTGTGTGAAACTACAACTCTTATTGCATCTCTGTGGGATTTGATGAGACGGGTTGCCTCACGCTTGATTAAAGGTTGGCGTTCACATTATCCTGGTCGGAACCATGAGCTCCAGAGAGAGTTTAGCAGAATAATTGATAAGGAACTGAGAATCCCAGCAGGACGTGCAAAGAGGTAAGCACAGCTGCGCTAGTCCCCCACTGAGCACATCAGCGCAGAAATCAGCCAACAGTGGAAATTACACCACCACTGCCACACGTGGGACTGTTAGTGTGAATAAGCAAGACAGAAATACAAAAAAGAGGGAGAGAGATATTGAGATTGAAGGAGAGGGTTGCGTCATGAGAGATGTTTAAGTACAGCCTAGCAGAGTTTCACAATAACACTCATAAAGTAGCCTTTTGCAAAACATGTCAAAGTGATCAAATCAAGCTGTAAAATGACAACTGAATTTGAGAGCTTTATGATCTGGGTTGTGACTGAAACCAGTTTCCAGACCTGTTTAACTTCCTTTTTTTCTAAAGAATTTTTTTTTATACATTTATTTTCATGTAACCATAATGAATGGCTTTTCAGCTTTAAAAAGAATAAAAAGACACCATACAAATAATCCATACAACTTGCATTCTATGTTTAAAAATGTGCGCATGAAATTAAAATAAATGCATGTTATAGATCTTAAAGTAAACAATTCATTTGTGCACATGTTTCTTTTTTCTTTTCTTTCAGTTCACACTTACATATGATTGAATAGATTAAAGGGTATGTGTATTTGGTGTGCAGTCCACAGGGAGGGCTATGTGGCTTGACCCAGAGTACTACTTCTGTTGCCGGTACAGACTGCATAGTTTCAGCTTATGGGGATGTGACATGACAAAAGAAAGAACGACTCAGATCGGAAGGTCCTGAAGGGTCCTGAAGACCCAGCTAAGCAATGAATTAATCATTTCTTTTTTTCATAATTTGGCCTTGGCTGCATTATTGCTTTTTCATATTCTAAATGTGATCAACGTTTGCGTAAGTTGATGTGTTGGGGAATTTGGCTATTAACATGTAACATTTCTATTATATTCTGCTGAAATGAATGAAATGAAAAAGATTAGTTCATTTTGCTGAACGAGGCTCAAAGATCCGAGTCAGTAAAATGATCCGAACTTCCCATCACTATGCTTTAAAGCATCTGAATGAAAATGTTCTTAACATAATGTTACTATGAAAATAAACTCAAACAACTGAAAAGTCCCAGTTGAATGATATCTGTAAAAAAAAACTAAAACTAATTTCATTGTATTATTATTATTGTATATATTTTTTTAATATTATTTTATTTATACACTCACCTAAAGGATTATTAGGAACACCTGTTCAATTTCTCATTAATGCAATTATCTAATCAACCAATCACATGGCAGTTGCTTCAATGCATTTAGGGGTGTGGTCCTGGTCAAGACAATCTCCTGAACTCCAAACTGAATGTCAGAATGGGAAAGAAAGGTGATTTAAGCAATTTTGAGCGTGGCATGGTTGTTGGTGCCAGATGGGTCGGTCTGAGTATTTCACAGTCTGCTCAGTTACTGGGATTTTCACGCACAACCATTTCTAGGGTTTACAAAGAATGGTGTGAAAAGGGAAAAACATCCAGTATGCGGCAGTCCTGTGGGCGAAAATGCCTTGTTGATGCTAGAGGTCAGAGGAGAATGGGCCGACTGATTCAAGCTGATAGAAGAGCAACTTTGACTGAAATAACCACTCGTTACAACCGAGGTATGCAGCAAAGCATTTGTGAAGCCACAACATGCACAACCTTGAGGCGGATGGGCTACAACAGCAGAAGACCCCACCGGGTACCACTCATCTCCACTACAAATTGGAAAAAGAGGCTACAATTTGCACGAGCTCACCAAAATTGGACAGTTGAAGACTGGAAAAATGTTGCCTGGTCTGATGAGTCTCGATTTCTGTTGAGACATTCAGATGGTAGAGTCAGAATTTGGCGTAAACAGAATGAGAACATGGATCCATCATGCCTTGTTACCACTGTGCAGGCTGGTGGTGGTGGTGTAATGGTGTGGGGGATGTTTTCTTGGCACACTTTAGGCCCCTTAGTGCCAATTGGGCATCGTTTAAATGCCACGGCCTACCTGAGCATTGTTTCTGACCATGTCCATCCCTTTATGACCACCATGTACCCATCCTCTGATGGCTACTTCCAGCAGGATAATGTCACAAAGCTCGAATCATTAAAAATTGGTTTCTTGAACATGACAATGAGTTCACTGTACTAAAATGGCCCCCACAGTCACCAGATCTCAACCCAATAGAGCATCTTTGGGATGTGGTGGAACGGGAGCTTCGTGCCCTGGATGTGCATCCCACAAATCTCCATCAACTGCAAGATGCTATCCTATCTATATGGGCCAACATTTCTAAAGAATGCTTTCAGCACCTTGTTGAATCAATGCCACGTAGAATTAAGGCAGTTCTGAAGGCGAAAGGGGGTCAAACACAGTATTAGTATGGTGTTCCTAATAATCCTTTAGATGAGTGTATATATTTATTTATTATTTTTATTATTATTATTTTTTATTATTATTATTTTTATTTTATTTTTCTCGTGTGTAATTTGGAAATATACTTCTGTTTTATTTTCCTCCTCGGAGTGGGTGGGTGGGACAGGGTTTACTGAGGGTTATGGATTGTTCATGTTCGTGTCCACCCTTAGTAGTTGTAAAAAAGGGAAAAAAAGAAATGTATACATTTATTAATATTGCTATAACCTTTTGTATATTCCATTAATCAAAAAAAAAAAAAAAAAAAAACCCACTAATTTCATACCCATATTTGTCTCTGATGGTGCTATTCCTGTTCTTAACCTAAGCACAAGCTCCACTCTTCACCACAATGGTAACCACCAAAACTACACCACAGCAGAAACTCTTCCTAAACACTACAGACCCCCTTTTTCCCCTTAAAAACATTTCATTTTAACATCTAGTGTGCTTCTCATGTCTTAACTGTGCATTCTCACTTCCTTCCCTCTCTTTCTAACTCCACCCCCTCGCCCCATGCGAAGGAAAAAAAGGATGCAAGGAAAAAAAATGAGGATAGAGGAATTAAAGGAAAGCTTATCTGTACAGTACATTGGAATATTCTTGATCACTCAAGCATCACTTCACAGCATCATCACCTGCGCCCAAGGGATCTGCCCTTATATGTTGTTAATGACACTCTCTGTCTGGGGATGAGTCTGTTAAAGCCGGCATGAAACGGAAGTTGTGATATAGACTTTCCTTCCCAATCGTGACATATCCGAGTGAAATTGCTTCTCAAACAAGAATAAATGTAGGGCGGGTCTAGATTTTGCTTATCAGGAATTGATTGGATTGCTGGATGGTTGTGGTTTGCTATCGGTGGATCTCATGTGATTGACAGGTTGTCCCGCCCTCGCGCCAGTAAACACATCATCAGAGAAGAGAAGAGATGCTGAGATATTTTGATTCAACATTACGAAGACACATGAACTTAAAAAATTATGCTGTGCATGGATAAATCATTTATAATAAACACTGAAATATTACATCGAAGAAGTTGGTTCCCATTCTGATGGTTTCCTTCCATCAGCTTCTTCACTCTGCTCTGTTTAAGCAACAACGAACATACGTAACTAAGATGGGAATCAAATGAACATTGAAGAATCTGATTAGAGAGGTTTTTATAGGCTATAGAATATTTGATTATGTCATTTACGTCAGCGGACAGATACACAGGCACAATAATAATCAGATGTTCCACCACCTGACCACATCTCACAAGCTTCTGCAAATTCATCGTGTATGTTAGAAATCATTCAGTCCCAGAGATCAGAGAGACATCTGATACAACAGTACTTATGAATGTACCAAACTTTGCCCTCAGGTTTGCCTTATAAAAGACTTCATTTCAAAGAAATCTTGAATCTAAAAGGGCAATTTTATAAAATGGCTGGAATTCAGCATGAGCTCTTAGCCGGCTAATACCACAAAACAGATGCAAAGAGACGCTGCGTGGATGAAGAGAAAGAAGAAAAAAGATGAAAAGAGGCCTTATTTGTGTGTGATTAGGCTAATGACCCGCATCCTGTTTATCAGACTGGAACAATCGACACTAATGTTAACACTATGACGCTATCACACAGGGTTAATGATGTCACGTACACACCGCAATCACGGTTCCCCGTAAGGTATTGTGGGTAGCAGGTCTACCTAATGGATTCAAAACACTGAGATGGGAGACTGAAAAGGGCAATCAGAACATCTTTGTTCCTGACGTAGAGCCTCTTGCACGTGTGCAAGGAAGATATTCACGCTTGGCCGTAATGAGAGACCACTTCTTTAAGAGTGAAACTCACCATTAGAGGTCTCGCCGTCTAATCCACAGAAAAACTGTCAGAGGAGAAGCAGAAAGATGTGGGTGGATCTCACAGGACCTGTCAACACATTTAAAAATAAATGTTCCAGAAGGGGGGTTTCACAGCAATTGCCGTAGAAGAACCATTTCTGGTTCCCCAAAGAGCCCTTCATTGAACAGTTCTCAAAACAACCATTTTTTCTAAGTGTGAAGAACATTTTAATGATCTACAGAACCCTTTTCCACTGTAAAGATCTTTTATCCAATGGGAAGTTTCCGTGTATGTTAAAGGTTCTTTATGTTTTATCTTCAATGCCAATAAAGAACCTTTATTTTTAAGAGTGAAGAGCATGTCTGGGTCATATTTCAAAAATAAAGACATTTTATATGTGTTCTACTTAAAAGCAAACCCTTCAACAGTAATTTTGTTACTGCAGTATAGGCCTACAGTAAAACATATATTGTGGATAATTTCATGAGAATCACCACTGGGAATAAAAAACAAAAAACAAAAAAATAAATTTGCATAATAAAAAAAAGGCATCATTACAATAATAATTCTATAGTATTTTTAGCATGTTAAAAGTTATATCTTTTTTACTTTCTGTCAGTGTTTTTTGAAATTGAAATGAATACTAAGCTAAGCCTAAATAAGAGCTAATTAAATAAATAATAAATAAAAGCTAATTCAAAATAGTATAATATAAAATTTGACATTTTTTATAAATACTATAATACTCTATAAATAATACTAAAATAACACTGCTCATTGAATAGAGAATGGCATGATTACAGAAAATTATAACAATTCTAAAACCTCACATTATAGAATATTATACACTAAGTATGCTGGGAACTTGCAAAAATGACTGTATTTTACGTAAAATATGCTGCAAAATATAATTTCTTAAATTTTTCCCTTGTGATATTGGTGTGAACATGTTTTTGTATGACTATATATTTTGTATCAGTTAGTTCTTTATCATTTAAAGCCTAATTTTGTAAGCTAACACTATTTTAAGGATTTATTTATGTCCACCATTGAAGTCTGTGTGCGATCGACTGGATAAATTCACTGCTGCTGGTTTTTTGGGGATGCAGAGCTTGTTTTCTGCAGTATCTGAGGTTATCAGTCTTGGTCGTGCACGCTTCTCTGTTTATATCCCTGTTTGCTGTTCGTATCTCCACCTCCACATATATCCTTACACACACACTCACACACATATAAGCAAACAGTAACACACCGACTCTTTCCTGCCGGTTGAATGAAGGAACATTCATTGTGTTCTTATCGGTGCGGTAAGCTGCATCTTCCTATCTGAGTCACTGGGGGAATAAAGTTTGTGTCTAAACCGCAGTGGAGCACACACAAATGCAACACATACGCTCTTAAACATCCACTTTGTCTCAGATGTGTTTGCTAAAAGAAATAAAAAGAAGATAAATAATTAATAGAAAATTGCTGCCATAACACTGAAATGGAATGGATTGCATGTACACCATTAGTTTGGAGTCTGTAATATTTAGTAATATTTTTGAAAGGAGTCACTTATTCTCACCAAGCCTGGATTTATTTGATTGAACATATAGTAAAAACAGTAATATTGTGAAATATTATTCCAATTTAATGTAACTGTTTTCTATTTGAATATATGTTAACATGTCATTTATTCCTGTGACGCAAAGCTGATTTTTCAGCATAAATCTTCAGTGTCATGATCTTTCAGAAATCATTCTAATGCTGATTTGGTGCTCAAGAAACATTTCTGATTATTACCAATGTTGAAAACTTGCAGCTTCATATTTTTGAGGAAACCGTTTTTTCAGGATTCTTTGATGAATAGAAAGCATTTTGCAACATCATAACTGTCTTTACAGTAATTTTGATCTGTTTAATGCATCCTCGCTTAATTTTAAAGATCAAATCTTTCAGACCCCAAACTTTTGTATGGGAGTGTAGATACTTTGAAAAAAAGATTTATCTCTTACTGAGATCTCTGACTTTTGATTGCAGACTTTATGGCAAATCTGAGCACAGTTTGAGACTATATTGATTCTCCTGAAACTCAAAGAATCTGGTAAGGCAGGAGAACTAAGCATTTGAGAAATAATTAGGATTTTAAAGAGATCTGTTTTTGTAATTTTTCCTTCAAATCAAGAATCCCCTTTAATGGCATATCAATGTAGAGGAAGGGATAAAGTCTTCCTTTAGATGAATGAGAAACCAAATGCTTTTGCTAAACAAATAACAATCTGCTCCTCAGAAATCACTGCAGTTCTTCTGAAAATCCTGCTGAGAAAGCAGCAGACGCTTAAGCCTCAGGTGTGTCTGTGTGTTTTCAAGGATATTTGGTGTGATGTCCGCTCATGTCCAAAGAATGGGATTGTACCGTGTATGAGTATGAGACCCATAAGTGATGCAAAGCCTTTCTGAGTGGTTTAGCTTCAGCATGACAAACTCACATACACACACACAGTCCACCTGCTGTGAAAGTCTATAAAGGTGTGAAAGACACTGGTACTAACTCAGGGTGACGTGACGTTGTTGGCGCTGATAAGCGCTTTCATCTCATGCCACTGGAGGGCAAACCCCACAGAGACGAGCGTCATCCTCTTCGTCACACTCATCATCCTCACGTCACTTGACAAGTTTTCTTTAGAGGACGTTTGAAAGTTGTCAATTGCAGCGCATTCATACACAAATCTTCTGCTTCTTCGGTATAGGCAGATGGAAATACATGGGTTGAGGAGATCTCATCCATAGAAACTGACCTCATATGATTCAGATTTGTCAGTTTCAGCTCAAATGCTAAGAATCAGATTCATGGGGTTTCTTAAATGAATCAGGAACTTCTGATTCAGAAAAAAACACACGCAGACTTATTTCATTTCTTTAAAAAAACAATTACAGAATATAAAACTGGAAGTGAAATTTAGTTTAATGTTTTGAGTAATGTTACATGCACGTCTCAGAGACGAGGTTAGGAGATCCAAACGCAGCTTTGTTCAGTGTTATCCATAATTGTAATCCATAAAATAGGCATAAGGTCAAAGCCAAAGAGCAAACCATCCAGGGAGACAGGCAGAATATCAAGACCATGACACGAAAACCAGAAGTAACGCACAGAGATGCAGTGTAACACAAACAAGACTTCGCAACGAGTGAATGAACACACAGGGTTTAATTAGGCAAACATAAACGAGATAATGACGAACAGGTGACAGTAATTTTATTTAAATAACATGTAAATAAAATAAAAATAAAAAAAATTTTCTGTTTGCTCAAAAGTATTTTAGATTAAATAGATACAGGGTAATATGTAATATTTAAACACTTTGGTTCCAAATTATTTAACATTTATTGCATAGAATAGTTGAGATTATGTATATACATTACTGATATACTGTATGTTGATACTGATATGTAAAGAAAAAGCCATAATTATAAAGTAGCATTCAGTGTTCTTTCAATCAAACTATGCTTAAACAATTATTTACACTAATGTTGGTAGGATTTCAATATTGAAAACAGTTGTGCTGTTTAATATTTTTGTGGAAACAGTGATATACATATTATTTTCATGGGTTTTTGATGAATAGAAAGTTCAAAAGAACAGCAATTATTTGAAATGGATTTTTTGTAACATTATAAATGTCTATACGGTTTACTATTTGATCAATGTAATGCATCGTTGCTGAATAAAAAATTATTTGAAAAATAATGTTTCAACTTTTTTATTTTTATCGCTGATGAACCTGAAAATAAATGAATAAAATTTGATTGCCAATTAACAACGAACATTTAACTTAACATTCATTTAAAAAAAGGTTCATTTTTATACTTGCACATAAGAAATACATTTACCATTTATAGTCCGAAATCATGCATAAATTGTGTTTCCGAGGTCAGAGGTCATATATCACGAACAAATTGATGTAGGAATAGTTTTAAATCACATCAGCTGAACTTATTTCACAATAAGGTCCAAAGGGTTAAAGGGGTGGTTCGGGATTTTTGACATCGGACCTCATTTTTAAGTCAGCCTGGTTGTTATTCATCAGTGGAGACATTTAAAAAAAAAAATTATCCAGTCCTTATATTTGGATAGTTAGCCGATGCTAGGCTAGCGCGAGTCAATGGTATATGTTAGCCAGCCATTAAAAACCGTTTTACCCACTCCACAGTGCACCAAACGCAAATCAAATATGTCCGTTGAGAGAATAATGTTAGAAATCAAACTTACCTTTCATCACATTGCATTAGTTATAATTTGTTCCCTGTAATCATAAGCCTTGTCTACAGCAGCAGCGGAGTGATATTGATTACCTAGGCAACCGAGTGAGCCGGTACACACATGACGCAAGTGTATTTACCTGCCGCTGGTACACTGATTACAGTGCGCTTCTGTTCTGTGTTTACTTTTTGCCGCATTACTAACCGGAGCAAAGTAAAATTCCGCAGCTGCTGAGAAACTAGTTCCTTTGGGATCATTGAGATGTTCAAACAGAACATTATTCTCTCAACGGACATATACATCGATAGTCTAGTGTTATAATTGATTTGCGTTTGGTGCACTGTGGAGTGGGTAAAACGTTTTTTAATGGCTGGCTAACATATACCATTGACTCGCGCTAGCCTAGCATCGGCTAACTATCCAAATATAAGGACTGGATAATTTAAAAAAAAAAATGTCTCCACTGATGAATAACAACCAGGCTGACTTAAAAATTAGGTCCGATGTCAAAAATCCCGAACCACCCCTTTAAGAAAGTATCCTATTTTAAAAAGAGAAGTGTAATTCTCGATCAGGTACATCGTTCTTGCGTATTCTCTGATGACGTTTCCACTGGTGAGCTACGGGGGCTCGCCTGCTCTTCAAATAGCATGTAAGTGAATAATCCTCATTATTGTCAGCTATAAATACAATTTCTCTCACAGCGTAATGACCCATCTGTGCAGTCTAGTGTGCGTATGGCCGCTGAGTGAGTTTTACCAGGCCCTGCTCTTCTTTAGATAGAGCGGCGGGCCGTAACTCAGGTCTAAAACAGATTACAGATGTCCGGAAGGATGGGCGTGGGCAAGACGGATGAAACCGCCCAGCTCTCCGACATATCACTCACTTCTAATGAAGAGTCGGTGGATGGTGGGAGTGACGCAATGCCTGACGGAGGAGTGGAGGTGTGGAGGGAGTGTGCGAGGAGAGATAAGGAAGTGTCTAAAAGTGTCTTAGATAAGGCCGAATGAAGGGTGGTGATTGTGATTATCCTGCGGGAACACGCCGGAAATGGATCTCGGAGTGGAGTTTTAATGGGACTGTGCACACACTCCTCCGTGCACCTCTCTTTTTCCCCATTAAACGCACACCGTGACTTCTCCTCCTCCTCTTTCTTTGACCCTTGTGTCTGTGGAGCCCGGTGATAAATGGCAGGTTCGGTGGGAAGGATGACGAGAGGGGGGCGTAATCGCTTCCTCTCCTCGTCCTTGTTTCGTCTAGTTTTCTCTTATCGTTGTCACTGGTAAACAGACGGAGCTTCACAGGGCTGGATTTGTCTTTGTGAAGGCCGCTGTTGACGCGAGCATCTCTCTTCTGCAGACAGCTGGTCTGAGAAGAGGTCTAATCTCAGACACCATCTCCCCGAACTCATTCACTGATAGCAGCCTCGATGAACGACCTGAAACAGGAACAAAACCAGCAGGATTACACCCAGAGCACGGTGGTGAAAGAATGGCTCTTAACACTGCGGGTTCAATAAAGAAACCATTCTGTGTGGTGTAAAAAAGCACTACCAAATTTGAGTCGGTTCTCCTGTGGTGTCATATGACATGAAAACGGTTCATGTTGCATCACACGGAACCCATAATATCCATCTGTGGTTCTTTTATGGCAACATATAGAAGCAAAATTGTTCTATAGCCTAATGGTTGTTTTATGTCATTGTTATGAAGAACATTTTTATGACATCATAAGGAACTGGAAATAATTCTTCTTATGGAACCTAAATGTTCTTTTATGATTCTTCTTAATGTTCTTCAATGGAATTAGGAAACCATATATGGTTCTTTTGTAGCATTATATAAAATTTAGAAATTGAGAGAAGGACATTTTTACGGCATACTGAAAAGGTTCATCATAAAGAACCAATGTTAGATGTCATGCATTACTATGTAATTAATTACTGTAATTTAAGTACTTTTCCTTGATAAAGTAAGCGATTATTCTTAATTTTTCTGTAATTTAATTACAATTACTTTTAATGTAATTGCATTAAATACTATATAGACCATAGAACAGTTCAACAACAAAATTCAACGTCTAATGTGAAAATGTACACTTTTTTTTAAGATTTACAAATTTCAGTTGTATAGTAAAATTCCATCAAATCGTGTTAATCCTTACATATTATTCATATTACTGATTAAGAATAATAAAAAAAGAGTTTAATAAAACATTTTGTATAAATCTTAATAGAACAAGGGATGGACCATTTTTAGTTTATGTAATTCATATTCATATATATTTTTTAGGGGTGGGAATCGATTAAAAAAAATTAACTAATTAATTGCACAATTTCTGTAATTAATTGCAATTAATTGCGTTTCCCCCAAGCTTGTAATCATCAATATTTAAAGGAATAGTTCACTTTAAAATGAAAATTCTGTCATCATATACTCACCCTCATGTTGTTTCAAACCTGTATGAATTTCTTTCTTCTGCTGAACAGAAAGGAATATATTTAGAAGAATGTCAGTAACCAGACAATGTCTGGTACCATTGACTTCCATAGTATATATTTTTCCTAAAGACAATGGGACCCAGAAACTGTCTGGTTACTGACATTCTTCTAAATATATTCCTTTCTGTTCAGCAGAAGAAAGAAATTCATACAGGTTTGAAACAACATGAGGGTGAGTATGATGACAGAATTTTCATTTTAAAGTGAACTATTCCTTTTAACTTAGAATCACCTAATTAAACAACACAGGGGGGAAAAGGAACAGAAAATAGCCCTATATTAAAATATAATCAATTTAACAGATTATTATTATTATTTATTTTTTTAACTAATTATCAAAATAAAATATAGTCCTACTATTATTAGCAGAGCATGTGATCAAAGCAGGTCATAATTTTACCATTGTTGCCCAGCATGGCTATACCAGCTCAGCAAACAGAAGTCTACTGAGAAATTTCACGTTATTTGAGCGGACTTTACTTTTCCAGTGCTCGGTACATGATTGAAGCGTTTGGGCCATTAACGACAGAGCCGCCGACACACACACACACACACACACACACACACACACACACACACACACATACACGGAACTGAGAGCGCGCCGCTGGGCCGTTAACGACAGAGCGCGCTGACACACACACACACACACACACACACACACACGCGGAGCGGAAAAGACCCGCTCATGAAAGCTGCGCGAGAATGAAACCTGATCGCCAAACACGGAGAGGCGGGACGGCATATTTCAGTCTTTTCAATAGCAGCCGCAACAGGAAATCATTAAAACGAAAAAAAAAAAAAAAAAAAAAAAGTGCTGCGTTAATTGCGTTATTTTTTTTTAACGCGTTAAACATTTCAAATTAATAGCAAAGATTAACGCGTTAATTCCCCCAGCCCTAATATTTTTTAAAAAATCTAAAACGTTTAAATTTACATACGAATCACATAAACTAAATCGTCCATTCCCTTGTTCAACAACAATGTCATACAAAATGTTAAATTAAGATCCACCAGTACCACTGGGATCAAAAACACTATTACAAGCTTACCGTTTTGAATCGAGCTAAGGCAAGCAGAGAGTTTTGAACACTGGCTGGTTATGTACTTGCTCAAAAATTTTAACCCCAAAAAGTTACGGACTGCAGCTTTATATAATTAAAGTTTCTGTTGATTAAACCAATCATCTTCATTTTAAACCAACAATCATGTTTTACAGTGTATGTTAACCTTAATGTAACCTTCTTCCTTGAAATACTTTGATCATTTCAAGAATCGTTTATGTCATTTTTTATCATTTATTGGATAGAATTAAAAGAGCAGTTTCATGTTTATGAATACATGAGACAAAACAATGGCACTGACATATTTTAAAGGCACAATATGTATTTTTTTTTATTTAAAAATATAAAAAATCACTATATCCATGTTATATATTTTTTAAAGTTGTGTATTTACATTATCCCGACAGTTCCAATTAACTTCTAAATCCAGAGAAATTAATATTTTAATTCGTGTCTTTATTTCCGTTTTGTCGCCGTCAATGCCGTCATATCCGTGTTGTCTCTGGTTTCCGCTCGTGCTGCCATGGCAACCAGAGCTATGAACCAGAGCCCTCTGATAGTAACCAAACTGACGCGGACAACTGTGTAGTTCGCAATGTCTATTTGCACGCTGTTGTTGTTTCGTTCAAACATTATGGACCATGGCAAGCAGACTTTGGATAAAAAAGGAGAACTAAACCGAGAATCAATATCAGCGCGGTGTTTTCGAGATGTCGAGAGCTCCCATGGACACTAACGTTATATAAACGAGAGCTCCACGTCCGAGACTTCGACAACTCCTACATGTACTTTATTAAACAGGTGAGCACATTTACATAAAACTAATCAAGGTTATATAGTTCAACAATGATAAAATGTTAGAATATGATCTGTATGTTATTCTAATGTTGATCTAGCTTAACGTTACTGCTAGTCTCATACAGACAAACTAACACATACATTTCAACACATTCAAATGCAGTTTAGAGTGATAGTGTAATGTTAGACCAAGTGAAACAGCGCTGCGTTACCTCACAAGTTTAATTTGTCTAATAAACTGACCTGTGAGTAGTAATTCTGCGTGTAGTTCGGTAGAATGAAATGTCCATATTCCTTTTATATCCGCGGGACTCGCGTCGCGTGTGGAGCTGATAGCTGTCTCTTAGCAATCCCGAACTGCTTCATATCACAGTCATGATAAAAGCATCGATGTATTCAGTAATCCATATACATTATTAGATCGGTCGGCTTGACGTTGACGACAAAATCCATAATTCATAGCAAATGTTGCGTCATCAATCTACGCCTTTGTTATTGTAAATAGGTTAGCGACCCCTAGTGGAGAAAAAATCCCATATTGTGCCTTTAAGATACAGTAAATCAGTGCAAGTTGATTTCAGTTAAAACAGCTCAAACATGCATTTTAGTCTGGGACTAGGCTTACAGCTTTGTCTGTGAAACCGGGGGTTCCCTGTAATTTATTTTACTGATTTAGGTTACTGATTATGCCCTAGTTACTGATTAGTTTCACCTGCATTTCATTTGGCTCCCTTTATTTGCTCAGTGTATTTAAGCCCTGTGTTTCTGTTACTCCATGTCGGTTTAATGTATGGTGTCATTTTTGTTCCTGAGATTATTCTAGTGTCTGTTCTGAGTTGGTAAAGTTCAATAAAGGCTGTTATAGGCCTATGTCACGAAAAAATTTAAGACCGGAAGTACGTCTTTTAGTAGGGATACGGCTCTTCCGGTTAGCTTTTTACAATGGCGGAGTCCGATAGATACCGCTGGACCAAATCTCTCCGCAACCTGCCTGAAGTCACATATGACGATGTGGTTCGGATGGTAAATGAAAACTCTCAAGTGGAAACGTCAAAACTGAGGAAAGGGTACAAGTTCGGGTGTAGCCTGCCATTGTTGTTATAGCTCTAGCCATTCGCCAGTAAGGTAAACGTTTCTATGGTAACAGCGAGTTGGACCAATCAGCAGACGTTGCTGCTACGCTTAGGATTGTGGGTAGTGTAGTTTTTTTTTCATAAGATCGTGGATAAAACATGTTTTTCTTAAAACAAGGTTGATTTCATACGAACTTATAGCTTCTACAGGAGCAAAAACCTTCGTTTCACAACCTCATAGCTCGTGGTCAGTCTACCTCAGATGGTTTAGACATTATGGCTGATAATCTAAATCCTTATCGAGAAATACTGTTGACCGGAAGTTCTGAATCCCTACTCCACGTTCCGGAAGCAGGAAGTGTGACATAGGCCTATTGGAATGAGACAAAACAATGGCACTGACATATCACCCTAGGGCACTAGTACCGAACTGTGACGGGCAAACTCCCGACTATGACAAGAAAAAAACGATATGAGTGAGAATTCTTTCCTTTTAAGGGTTGCAATTTGTGGCATCATGTCTCGTTTTTGGTTAGTTTACATGTCTTTGGTCCATGTTGTGTTCATATTTCATTTGAACCGCACCAGAGTTTGTTTGTAAGCGGACTGAGACCCACATTTTCAGCGTTCTCGGTCTGCTTGTTTGGTGCGCGCCAGGGTTTGAATGTTAGAGTTCACACTTTATTACAATGAACTGCATTAACAGAGCAATCGTACCAGGGTTCATTTTAATCAAACCAAATCTACCAAGTGTGAACCCCCTAAATCAGCCGGCAGACTAACCAGACCTGTGGTTAGAAAAAAATATAAATGATTTTGCAGCCGGATGTTTTGAATGAAGTTTATGTCTGTACATTTTGAATAGAACATTTTAATAAACAAACCTTGATGACCCTGCCTGAAATGAAATGATGGAAGAGGCTTTCTACACATAATAGAGAACATGTACTACTATCAAAACACCAACATTAAGGCATTAATAGGCCATTTACTCAGCAAGACTTCCACTCAGGTGTAATGGAAGAGGATAGAAATGGAAGGGAGAGAAAAACAAGAGGCAATGATGAATCACAAATAGAATTAGAAGCCATTAAGAGACAACAGATAATTATCACATCTTACCCATCACTGTCACTCACGACTGATTTATCCAAAGCAAAAGGAACCAGAGAGAGAGAGAGAGAGAGAGAGAGAGAAAGAGAGAGAGAGAGAATGTGCACTCGTGGAGCATTTATTTATTATTTGTCTGAAAAGTCTCAGGTAACACTGATCGTCCGGCCACTGAAGGACGTTTCATAAATAGCAGCATACTGGCAGTTTATCACAATGAACCATGATATTACAGGTCGTGTCTCCGCGCTCAGGTTTGCAGTCACGCTCCTCTGCTGAGATCTTCATTTGTCCTTTATAAAAATACCCAGGCTGACTGACAGCACCTGGAAATGAGGTCGTGTATCATTCTTACATCACATCGCATCATCGCCGACATCACAAGCACTCCCAAGCGTGAAACATTAACCGTCCGTTAGAAGACACCAGAAGTCAACTCCAGTCAAAGAGGACGGAGGACAAACTGGGAAGCATGTCAAACGCAGACGGTTTAACCTTTATTTGACAGCAGCGAGATCCAGAAACAAGTCTCTTTTACAGGAGTGTCTTTACAGTGAAACCTAAATATGAAGAGAAAGTGAATTATAGGCTAATGTAAACAGTAGTAGCAAAATAATAAAATATTCACACTCTGCCACAATCTGAGATAGGTCTGTTCTAACAACAACGTTCAAACACAATTTTATGAATAGGTACAATACTATTTTATTATTTAAAGTCTATAAAGTGTAGGCCTACATTGTATTTAACATGGAATTATTTAAACATGTGGTTACTCTTGCTTATCTGTTGACATTTTGCTATTGAAACAAGAAGTTGGTGCAGGACGATGGATAGATAGCCTAGATAGATAGATAGATAGATAGATAGATAGATAGACAGACAGACAGACAGACAGACAGAAATGGAAAACTGGAAATGTACTAATGTACTAAAAAGTCTTTTAAGTCTTAACTCTCTTATCCATTAATGACTTAATTCAATTAAAGGATTTTGTTTGTTAATTAAAATGACATTTTACACAGCGAGCTTCTTTTATAACACGCCACACTTCTCACTGATAATGCATGGGATACAGACGGTAAATGCGTCACACAGTGAGCTGAGCTCTGGAGAGAATATCAAGTGCTCTATAGAGAGAGGATGAAGCGTACTGTTGAGGGACAGGCAACGGAAATGAAATGTTTCTGAAGCTGTTACTGAAGCACAGCGGTGTTTTGAGGGCAAACAAGACTTCTGATAAATAGCATGCCTTTTGTCTGATGTATTTCCCAACACAGACACTTCCAGACTTTAAGATGGACTGTAAACCGCAACACATGGTCATCTAGTGCAGTTTAACTTTATAGAGCAGATAGCAGGGTGATAAAATAGGATGTGTTCCTGGAGCAACATCATCTTCATACTCTTCCCGGAACAACATCCCTGCCATACAGACATCCCAAACTCCATAATTCACTCAACAATGAAAATCATCTCATCATTTACTCACCCTCATGCCATTCCAAACCTTTATGACTTTCTTCTGTGAACCAAACAATATAAATTATGTGAAAAAGAACAACAGCACACATAAATTTGTCATGCAATCCATTACGCAATGTACTTGAATTATCCTTCCCTTTCCACTGTGTCATTTCAGCTGTAATTTTTAAAGGGATAGTTCACCCAAAAATTAAAACTGTCATCATTTTTTCACCCTCATGTCGCTCCAAACCCGTAAGGGTTTCAGTTCATCTTCGAAACACAAATAGGGCTCTTTTTGATGAAATCCAAGCAATTTCTGTCCCTCCATTGACAGCTAAGCAACTACCACTTTGACACTACAAAAAGTTCATAAAGAGATTGTAAAACTAATCCATATGAATTAAGGTTAGTCAAATTTTTTTAGTAAAATCTTTATTTGTGTTCTGAAAGTCTTACAGGTTTGGAACGACATGAGGATGAGTGATTAATGACAGAATTTTCATTTTTGGGTGAACTATCCCTTTAACTCCTTTTGGAAAAATCCATACAAGTAAAATCATATATATATTTTTTTAAAACTGGACACACTACAGTTTAAAATTTAGTGTACAGCAGACTGTTTTGACATACCAAAATAGTAACCAGTACGCAGTGTAACTTGCAATTAAAGAAGTTGCAATAGTCTTTTCTTCCCTACAAACATCTTCTTCTCAAACAAGAATAAATGTAGGGATGGACTTCATTTTGTCCATTGGGAATTGATTGGATGGTTGTGGTTTGCTATTGGTGGATGTCATGTGAGTGACAGGTTGCCCCGCCCTCACGCCAGTAAACACATCACCAGAGACAGAGAAATGTTGCTGCAAGAGGGAGGGGAAGTTATTTTGATTAAAATTACAAGGGCACATGAATTAAAAAAAATAAAGATGTAAACAGATAAATCATTTATAATAAGCACTGCAATATTCCATTAAAAAACAAGAATCATCCATTTTTGATTTCATGGTGACTTTAATAATTTAACAAATGAAAAAAAGACTAACATAGAAGCAGAGATCACAGAGACGTATACACACTATCAGAACTATTATTATCGTATGCCTGTAGAATATTACATTCATATAAAAAAAATTATTTAATGTTCAGGGAAAGAAATCAAGGAAATGACAGCTGCTAACATTAAGGACAAGAGGACTGATAAAATGGTTCATAACAAATGGTTTAATGCATCATAGAGCATTACACATGCAGGGACTTTCATGCATCCGTTTCATTTGCCCTTCTTCTTCTGTTGTTCCTGGAAGAAGTCATTGCACGCAACCGTCAGCGCCGCCACCAGCACGACAAACTCGTTAAAGTCGACTTCGTTATCCTTGTTGGAGTCCAGATCGTTCATGATCTTTTCCACCAGCATGGGGTCCTTCTGAGACTAAACAAACAGAGAATAAACAAAACAACTCAGCACAGCATGTAATATATATATCAGTTTTATATTGTGCATTTACAAATCAATTGATCTGGTCCTGGATGCTGATTGGTCAAATCAACGTTCCAGTCATGCTAAAATAAGATATATATATAGTATTTTATATTTTATTTAATATATAATATATATGTAATACAATTTTATAAAATAAATGTATGTTTTTTATAAATCATATGCATCAATAAATGCATAAAAATCATTTTGCAAAAATAAACATATTTAGTATATATATATAATGTGAACAAACAATTAAAGGGTCTGAATACTTTATAAATATATAAAGTATTCAGACCCTTTTTTTGTTCACCTTTTAATTTTATTTTTTATATATATATTAATATTCATAAATTATTTTATTTTATTAATTGTATTAAATAAAATTGTATTTTTTAAATTTATTTTATTTTATACATTTATATTTCATTAATTCTACTTGATAAAACTATATACAAATATTTATCCAAAAATATATGATACATGATATATATATATATATATATATTTATTTCAGTAAAATATTTTTCAGTCTGAATAAAGATTTGTTGTATTCAGCCTTTACAGGCATCTTGGGGACAATAACATATCACACACTCTGATAGGGACTTCTTGTTAAAATGTATTGCTTTTGTACGAAGATTGCTTAAGGTAGTTTTGATATGAGCACTAACTCTAACTTATATGTCAATGATCCTGTTGCAATAGCCCATTTCCAGACCATCAAAAAAAAAAAAACAAATATCATCAGATCAGTCTCATGGATGTCCATCTATCCTGACAATATTTCCACATGAGCACAATTTGCCCAAAACCCATACGCCCATCCCAGTAGTGGCTCTGGTGACCATTGAGCCGTGATCAAACCATCAAAGTCCATCAGCCTGTGGCTACACTGTATGATTGACTATCTGTGTGTGTGTGCGGTTAACACATTATGCTACCAGACACAGTTTAACATCTCACTCATTACTCTTTCTGCCTCCTAGTGTTACAGTACACACTCCCGAGAGAGAGAAAGAGAGAGCGAGTGTGTAGTGGCGAGGGAGAGGTGAGAATCTATATCGGGCTGTGTTCCAGCCAGTAATTGATGATGCGTAAGCAACAGCCTCCTTCTGATGATGCGTACACAGCTGAGACCCACATCTCATGAAAACACGTCCAGCTCATATTTCACCCAAAACATTAAATGAAGAAAATGAATAATTATGTTACATAAGAAAAGAAAGAAAAACTGTTTTTGAATCACTCAAATTTTGTTGTATTGAGACATTATTTGCATGACAATTATGCTGATTTGTCCCCATAATCATAATGCAATCATAACATTCTACTTTTCAGTTTTACTTTTTCCAGTTCCATTCAACTGTATTTTTTTATTTAAATTAGTATAAATTAGCATAATTTATTGAAATCACTATATATATATATATATATATATATATACTGTAGGCTATATATATATATTCACACATACACAGTATAGATGCATGTGTATTTATCTATCCATTTATTTTTTAATTACAGCAATGAAAATTGGAGCTTTTTGCATTACGATGATGAATATTTTGGGGGAAAACATCATGAAAATAATGCCCCCCAAAAAACAAAAAATGGTCCAAAAATAGGTCTTTCCTTCATTCATTTATTTTTAATAATTTAAACAATACATTTTTTTTTTTTTTTTTTTTGGTGGTGGTGAAATATGATCTGAATGTGTTCTTTGTTGGGTGGGAGGTATTCCTTTTCCCTAATTAATTACTGTAATTTAATAATTTTTCCCTTGATAAAGTAAAGTAAGGGATTACTCTTAATTTTTCTGTAATTTAAACAGTTACTTCCGATGTAATTGCATTAAAGCTACAGTTTGTCATTTTTTTCGCCACTAGGGGTCGCTAACCTCTTACAATAACAAAGGCGTCGGTTGATGACGCATAAGCGGAATTATGGAACTTGTCGTCATGCCGAATGATCTAATAATGTTTATGGATGAGTGAATACATTGATGTTTTTAACATGACTGTGGGATGAAGCAGGGCGCGATTGCTAATGAGAGACAGATATCAGCGCCACACGCGAGTCCCGCGGATATAAAGGAATAAGGATTTTACCTAATTCATTCTACCTAACTAACTTACCCGCAAGTGATGAATTAATACAGGTCAGTTTATTAGACGAATGAAACTTGTGAGGTAACAGCACTGTTTCACTTGGTCTACACTATCACGCTAAACTGCATTTGAGTGTGTTGAAAGTTATAATGTTATGCTATGTGTTAGTTTGTCTGTATGAGACTAGCAGTAAGCTAGATCAACATTAGAATAACATACTGATCATATTCTAACATTTCATCATGTTGAGCTATTTAACATTGATTAGTTTAATGTAGGCCTACATTTGCTCACCTGTCTAATAAAGTACATGCAAGAGAGGTGTTCTTTCAAGTCGAAGTTTGTCACGGACGAGGAGTTCTCGGCATCTCGAAAACGCCGCGCTGATATTGATCCTCGTTTTAGTTCTCCTTTTGTCCCAAAGTCTGCTTGCCATGGTCCATAATGTTTGAACGAAACAACAACAGCGTGAGCGTGCCGCTAGACGTAACGCAGTTGTCCACGTCTGTCGCCATGGTTACTATGGCAGTACTAGCGGAAAGATAACGCGGATATAACGTCATTGACAGGCGACAAGTGGGACAGGGCGACAGGGACCAGCCATTATTTAAAAATGGAATTTCTCTGAAATTAAACATCTTTGGGAACTTTTGGGATATTGTAATTACCCAACTGCAGGAAATATATGTGTGAATATAAGTAATTTATGTAAATATACAAGTGATTTTTGGATATTTTATTATAAAAAGCTTACATATTGTAGCTTTAATCAATCACATGTACAATTTTAGTTGATCAATTATTATTATGCACAGTTTAAATGAATAAATAAATGAAGGTAATATAAATATGCTTTAAAATCAATAAATAAAGCTATAAAATGTTCAATTCTCTTTATACCTTTATCAACTGTATAAATTAACTTCACAACTTTAACTTGCACTGATATAGCAAGACTTTTTCCTTTTAGTTGTCCTCTTTCATAGACAGCTATTTTCTTATTGCTCTGTAAATTGTTTAAATTCTTAATATTTTTCAATCTTGTAATATTCTACAGAAGAGAGAAGTGAATCGCGCTGCTTCTCTCGCGAGAAATTAATCGCAGTTTCACTCTTTCTCAGCATGTGATTGGCTGTTCGCTACTGATGTCACACCTGAACTCCTAAACTCAGGATCAAAGCCCGAGTTGACAGAGAAAGTTGATGATCAGCATCATGGTAACAACAAAGCCTGGTTGGATTGGTTTGGTTTTGTCAATTCTAAACTAATCCTGTAACCCTGTGTTTGTTGAACTACCATCATGGTACAGGCCCCAGGACAGTGTGTGACCCAAGCTCTGTTTTCATGAACTTCGTCTCATTGAGATTAATGATAAAGTTTCCTAATTATGAATGGGGCTAGTTTTATGTAACGATAATGTATCTGATGAGGAAGAAATAATTCATTTAATTCACTTCCTCAAGTGGTCTGTCCCAGTGTGTGAGCTGGAATTACATGCCTGTGTACACAAGAAATGAATTCAATGCAAACACAGTAAACAAGAGGAAAAGTTCATGGCAAAATTAACCAAATCATTATCACTAATCAACACGCCGGAACCAAAAGCTCAATCACATGAAAAGAGCGCTGGATGGCAAGATCTTAAATATTAAAAGATGTAATTAAAGGATTATTTAGGGTTGACTAAGCAGTCAGTGAGGTGATGTTATGGAAAGAAAGCGCTTTGAACTCCACGCCAAGAGATTTCCCTCTCGCGCTGTGTTTGCGTTCATATAACAGCTCTCATGTGACATGAGGTCAAAAGATGATTTAATTCACATTATTTAAATTCCCTTCCTGATAAGGAAACCAAAATGAACCTCAATTTCCATTAATACTTGCAAGAAACAGGCTGCAAATGAATTCATAATTATCCATAGTGTAATACATAATTTCTATACGGTCAAAATCCAATATAAATCTTGATTGTGAAAAATGCACTATGGTAGATAACTTTTTGCAGTAACATGTAAAGTAAATTACTTGTTTTATTAATAAAGAAAAAGACAAATATATCTTTTAATATGACTGAATCAATCTGACTGCATTAGGCATTATTTTTAAGATTAAGGTCAGATAGAAATATTTTCTTATTTCACATTTTCAATTTTAATGCGTTTATAAATTCATTGTGATGCCAGTCTATGCAAGTAAACAAGACACACACACACACACACACACGCACACACACACACACACACACACATATATATATGAAGAGTTCAGATGCAAAAGCCTCTAAGTGCCATCTGAAATTTTCTTCTAGAATGATAATTTTTTTCAAGCTCGTATATTTAAGTTCAGTAATTTCACTTAAATGGCAATGCAAATTACCTATTAATTGTCATTTAAGTGAAATTACTTAACTTTAATATACAAGCTTTATAAAAATGATCATTCTAGAAGAAAATTTCAGATGGCACTTAGAGGCTTTTGCATCTGAACTCTTCATATATATATATATATATATATATATATATATATAATAGTTACTTATTTTCTAAATGTGCATATAGTATAAATTCTATTTAATAATAAATATATACAAAATGTAATATATCTATAAATATATTTATTATCAATAAATACAAAATAAATAAATGTGAGAATTCATATATATATATATATCCAGTGTGGATTAAGATTTTTAAGATTTGCTGTATTCAGTTTTTATAATGCCGGCCCCTTACATATTGTATTCTGATAAAAGCTAGAAAGATCCATGCAAATGGTCAAGCTAAAGCAGAGACTGTGTGAATAAACAGATGTTGGCATTTCTGATTGCTAACCGTGAGAAAGTCGGTGAGTTCGCAGTTTAGAAGATCCTTCAGCTCTCCTTTACTGAGCTTGTATTTGTCTCCCTCGCTCCCCGAGTAGTTGTGGAAGACCGTGATGAGCGCATCCATGGCTCCCTCCAGTTTACTGGGCATGACTACTGCAGAGCACCTGTGGAGCGGAGAGAAGAGACACGTCCAGTTCAACCCGACCCGACCCGACCCGACCCGACCTGACCGCTGCTGGTCATGCATTATACGCAAGACTTTCAATAGTGTTCTAACTTAAAGGTTACATTTTTAGCTTGCCATTTAGTGGCCATATTCACTAATAAACACTGCAAAAATATCAAGATATTTTTCTGGACATGGTGTCATGGCATTTCTATGGCACATGAATTGAATTATCATTCAGTACCATGATGTAGTATATCAAAGAACCACACTCTCACAACCAAAATACCTTTTTTTGCAAGACAGTTCAGAATCATTTTAAATGTAAATGTAATTATTAGCCTTCTTTCAAATATCAACTGTGGTCTAAAGTTTGTTGGCTAAGAGAAAAGTGTCTTACCTCGTTCAGAGCAGAGAAGTGAACTGCGTTTGCGAACAAATTGTTTTCTGGAGTGGGTGAAGTTGTTTATGAGGTGACCTGTGCAGGAAAAGGTCCTCCTCTGTTGCCGTGACGATGTATCGTAGCTCAGGTGTTGCACCATAGTAACCCTGTGATCTTGATCCGCACCCTACCACACACCTGCACAGAAAACACACTCCAAATAAAAGAGCACCGGCCTCCTGAGAGCCCTCCATACAGACCGACACACACTAACTTTTATGAGACATTTATGCTCAACGTCTTTTAATCTACTGTTTTTTTTTCTGGTTTTTAACTTTTTAGTGAATGCATGAAGTTCACACAGGTATCCTACAAATGTTCATCAGATTAACCATGAAGAAGATCCACTAAAGCATCACAAACACAAAGTTTGTGAATACTTTTCTTCATTTTGAAGTAATTTTTGTGATATATTTCATTTGAAAGGTGTCTTTCTTGTTTCTTCAAAATAAATGACCTTAATAATTTGTTATACAGTATGATGCAATGACATTCGTTCAAAATCTGGGGTCAGTATGATTTATTTTTAAAGAATTTTTCATTTTTATTCAGCAAGGATGCATTAAATTCATCAAAAATAACAGTAAAGACATTTATAATGTTATAAAATATTTATATTTCAAATAAATGCTGTTCTTTTCAACTTTATATTCATCAAAGAATACTGAAAAAAAAAAAAAAATCAGTTTTTACAAAAATATTAAGCAGCACAACTGTTTTTAACATTGATAATAATAAGAAATGTTTCTTGAGCAGCAAATAAGCATATTATAATGATTTATGAAGGATCATGTGACACTGAAGACTGGAGATGCTGAACATTCAGCTTTGCCATAACAGGAATAAATTACATTTTAAAATTTAAAATGTAACATTTATTTTAATCTGTGTAATATTTCACAATACTATTGTCATGCAATTTCGCACCGGTGAACAAATAAAACTTCTTTCAAAAACATTAAAAAATGTTACCTGACCACAAACTTTTATTAGCCTAATTAACACCAGCAAGACGTTCAGGGTCATCCTGCTTCAGCAGAAAGATTATAAAAACTACCCAGGACAAAAGTGTAAAAGTAGCCCAATTCCGTGGGAAAACCTCAGACTTGGCAACACTGGCTACAGTACAACAGAAGATAGAGCAAAAGAGAGAACAAAGAACAAGAAAATATGCTTTTAAACAGAATTTATTTAAAGGAAATGCCTTTAATTGCAATTATAGTATGATGATGGAGATGGCAAAACAACTTCCCATATATCTAAGACATTTTGGTGCCTAGATATGGCAGAGGCCCCCAGGGCTCTCCGGGACCCCACATGGGGCCTCTGTACACTGCCTGCCCCACTTCAAAATGGCCCACCCTCATGTCTCCATACAGCTGGAGCGCCGAAGGGTTCAGAGTCATGGAATCTGACATCTCACATGATTCAATTTAATTCATGTCCGCAGCACAAATGGTAGGGGCTACATGTTTAGTAAAGTTTAATATATGAGGTTAGACGAATTATATAGCAATGCCTGCCTTACCAAGCCCTTCTAAAAGCGATCAGCATCTCTGACCTTGACGTATACAAAAGAGCTCATTTTGGTCATTAAGTCATTGCAACTGATCAAATAACAAGACCTATTACCTCTGCCTGGGGAATGAGAGCGCGGGTGAGAGAGAAGATAAGAGACTACTATTAAGGTTCTGTACTTGGCTCATCACTTCACTACAACTTGATTATTAAATCATGTGGTTATTAGTGTTTCATAGAACTAGAAGACCTCGATTCTGAACACACACAGAGAGAGAGAGAGAGAGAGAGAGAGAGAAAGAAGATAAGCTTTAAGGTCGTTGCTTGGTTGTGTTTCACTTGTGATATACAGTATGTGGTTTAATTACTTAAAGGCCCGTTCACACCAAGAACGATAAAGATAATCATATTAGCATCCACACCAACGCACGATAACATTCTGTTAATTTAAGCACGTGCTGCTCCTTTGTCCCATTTTAAGTGTTCAAGATCTTTAAAATCACTTGATTCTGTTTGGCAATTTCTTTTTTTCTTTTTTATCTTTCATTCGTTATCGTTGTGAGGACTTTTGACAAAAAACGTTTGGTGTGAACTGGCCTATAGGCCTAGTTGTTTTTGTTCTGTTCTGTCTGGTTCAACATGTTCAGAAAGGTTCAGTGCTTCGATTGGAAACTCCAGCATCATCCTCCGAGCAAAAGCGTTTACGTCACGACTATTATTGCTCGAAGGAACGGGACATAATGACGTACGCGCCGTTCTTGTTTTCCTAAAACTGGGCTAATAATCCCATGGAGTTTACTTATAAGTTTAAAAAAACGTAATTAATCTGTGAAAATCAAGATTTATTTATTATATAGGCCAATATAATAAAAGAACGAAAAGGCAGACTTAATAGGCTATAGTGTCGTCGTGTTTCGAGATCTGTCTTTCTCTCAAAGGATCAAGACGAGTCTATTTTTTACCTCCTGATTTTACCTGAGGGAGAGAGCAGAGAAGGTCGGGATGAGGCTCAGGTGTGTTTCACCCCCATCCCCTCCAAGCTAAAAGTGTTTTCCGTTCCGTTCATTAAGATGATGAAACGTTTCCCTTCGAACTGCTGTGTGAATTAGAGTGAGAAAACCTATTGAATTTGCACTATGACCCATAAACTCTTCATTTTTCAAATAAATTCTCAGTAATTATCGTACTGTAATGGTCTAAACGTGATTAAAGTAAACAGCAAAATGCAGCACATGGTAGTTTCATCACATCTTGTGACGGTCGTTTCTAATGGCGATGTGTTTCTGACCTCTAGTGGCTCAACTTTGGCAGTGTCATTTTAGGATCGAGATATAATTACCCTATACTTTTTATTCATATTTTGAGATACACATAAACACTGTCATACAATCCTTCAGAAATCATTCTGATGATTTTGTGTTCAAGAAACAATTATCAATGTTGAAAACTGCTTAATAAAAAAATAAAAAGCTGCTTAATATTTTTATGGAAAATGTGATAGGCTTCACGTTATTCATGCTTCTTTGTTGAATAGAAAGTAAAAAAAAAAAACAGTATTTGTTATATAGAACTCTTTTGTAATAATATGAATGTTTTTACTGTCACTTTTGATTAGGCATTTTTGATTTTTATTTCCTAATCTTTCTGACTTCAATCTTTTGAACTGTATAGTGTATGTTTTAAAGTTTCAGTATTTGTAGATTAAAGTTATTTGGACGGGTTTAGTTTTATGAGGTAATAAATTACTCATGTTAATATTACAAGGTCCGTGCTACTTGTATAAAGATCACAGTGGTTTAATAGGCGTCTGCTAAACTGTAATCCAATGCACTTAAAAAAAAAAAAAAACTTAAAAATGACCTTATTTAATCATAAAAGAGTTTTTTTCTGGTATTGGAGGCACATGCTGTTCTCCTTGTGCCAAAATACCACCATGTAGCACCTGAAAGTGACATATTATGATCTAAAAAAAAACAAAAAAAAAACACTTACAAGTACAAGAATTAATCTTAGTAATGTTTACAGGAGCATATACATATTATCTGTACATCTGCATATACCATCTATTTTGCATTTGATTTACTCCCATAACTGGCCCATAGTAGCGGTAATTAATTCCTGAAAAAATAATCTGCATAGGTAAATAAATATTTTGATAGGTCTATAGTGCACACTCTTAGAAAAAAGGTTCAGTGGGGTTCTATAACCATTTCCTGACTCAGTTTTAAAGAGCCCTTTATGACAAAAAGATTCAATATAAGGAGAAGGGTTTTAAATGATTGCATAATACTTTAATGTTTAACAGTTTTTTAAATTAAAATGTTCTAGTTAAAAGAAAAACTATATATAGCCTAACTATATATATAGTTTTTCTAATTATATATATATATATATATATATAATAAAAAATTAATTAAACTAACACTATTTAAATGTTGACCCTCTAGCGGTTAAAAAACAAAATTGCAAAATATTGTAGGTTTTGGTTGTGCTTCAGCTCTGTGTGCGGATGAATATGACCCCTCACAATAGTAAGTGCTTTTTTACAAGGAACTCTGTTAGAGAGCAACATATGACAAATGATCTGTTCAATAAAACACTGTGCTCATCTGTCGAGTGATAAACATTTCAAATCCCTCAGTTCTAAAAAGTCAAACCAGTATTGATTCTTGTTTTATTACATGCTCTGTTGCGTTTTCTTTTGGCCAGCAGATGCTCCTGTAAAGCATTTATTTAAAACGGGTGATTCCTAGGAGGTTTGAGATTTAGCTGCTCCATATCAACCTTTCTCGCTCTTTGTGACAAATGACCTGTCACTCCCACTATACACGCATCAAAGTTAGCCTGGGTTTCCCCATGCTGCCTTGAACGCAGCGCGATTTTATTCACGCTGCTAGGCAGCCTGGATACCATGGACCAGATTTTCGCCTCAGCGAGGGGACCAATCACAGAACGGGGAGCAGCAAGACGATGACGACGTCTATGCGACACACCGAAGCAGTTTGTTTATATCTATGGATCCAACATGGCATCAGACGCGAAGTTACCTTTTGATGCAGCCTTAGATAGTGTTCTAAGTAGTTTAGTCTTCTTCGGCCATCGTCTTCTTCCTCGTCGAATTTCTGTCGCTCTACATACGTCATCTGGTATAATTGAAACGATTGGCTATGAGCTACGTGCAGGCGCATTTGATAGACATTCGTAGCGCCCAATAAACGGCTCTGGGCATTCGTAAACCACGCCTCAAATACGAGAAAATGAACATGTGGTTCCCAGACCACATCTCAATGAGAAAGAGGTCTGACGTTAGCCAGGCTACATCAAAGTAGCTGGAGCAACTCTTCTCTAATAACGGATATGACGCACGGGCCAACTGATCTCACGAAGATCGTAAGATTTTTGCTAAATCACACATATTTTACGAGTTGCCCAATTCGTATGAATGACCTACGAATTCGTACGAATGACCTACACCTGACCCCGCCCCTAAACCTACCCATCACGTGGGATTAGACAAATCATACGAATTCGTACGAGTGAGGTCGGGTGAATTCGTACGGGTGGTGGTGGCGCAATGGATAAGACACATGCCTTTGGTGTGAGAGACCCGGGTTCGAATCCACTGTGAGACACCAATGTGTCCCTGAGCAAGACACTTAACCCCTAGTTGCTCCAGAGGCGTGCGACCTCTGACATATATAGCAATTGTAAGTCGCTTTGGATAAAAGCGTCAGCTAAATGTAAATGTAAAAATGTAAATGTACGAATTAGTCGTGAGATAGCGTCGCACGGGCGAGTAAAAGGCTATGTAGGCTACACAATTTCCCAACTATCCCGACAGGTCTAAAATTTAAACACTTATAACAGGCTTACCATAGTGAATCAGGGTAAGACAAAAACATGTTTTGGAAGAAGTATCATTTTGAACAAAAAAAAAAAGCTATATAGTGTCGGCCTACCTTTAATTAAAACTAAATCCATAAAATGATGGCACCTCTAAAAGTTTCTATATGAAGCGCCTGATAACACTTCATGTTTAGAACCTTTTCTTCTAAGAGTGTAAACTCCAGAACAGCAAATTTGAAATAGTATACCTTGATATTTACCTGGATGCCTGTATTAACTGTCTGTGAAAGCTGCAGGCTAGAAATCATCGACAACTCACTGCAACCAGATGATGATGAACTTGAGCACTCCTGAAAGCTCTTTGCAGCAAGTGAACTGCATGGGCTGAAAACCTCCGTCAAGCTGTAGTGGCTTTGATTGAGCATCTGTGATGAGAAACAATGCCAGTTCAAGTCTCACCAGATCACAAAACTGCTGAAAACACTTTTATGCTAATGAAAAAAACAAACAAATATACATTGTTATGCAATAGAAAGAGGCGTAGAGGAACAGTTCACCCGAAAAGGACAATTATCATCATTTACTCATTTCAAACCTTGATGCAGATTTTTATTTTATTTTATTTGTCCATGCAATTAAGGTCAGTGGTGTTCAGCCAGTCTTCACATATTTGAAATCGTCAATCTAAAATGTAACATTCCTGCTGCTGGAATACAAAGTCAAGTAAATTTTAAATTTTTTATGCATCAATATGAATATCTTACAAATACATAAAAAGTGCTGGGTACTTACAAATTGAAGTCACTGATTACAAATTACATGTTGTTTACAAATTAAAATTTTCTAGTAGATTTCTAACTACTTTTTGATTACTTTTAAATTACTTTTGACTTAACTTGTTTATTACATTGAATTGTATAGGATAAAATTGTACCATATTGATATAAAAATACAAAGAGAAATAAATATATTCTTTATCATTTTTATCAACAACATGAAGTGCATTACACATTCAATACGTCAGGGTTTCCTAAACTGGTGTTCGTGAAGAAACTGCATGCGAGTTTCATGAAAAGCTAATAATAAAATAAATCATAAAAATGTAAAATAAAATAAAATAAAATAAAATAAATAATTTTAAAATAATTATAATTATAATGAAAATGTGTTTGAAAGACAAACGCCTTCCAAAGACATAGCAATACAATGACTTACTGATTGCTAATTCAAATAAAAATGAATGTTTAAAACATGAAAAAGAAGAATTAGGGAAAATCACTAAATTATGAATGATTTACTGCCATTGTGATTGTGTGAATAATATATAATCATGTTATCAATAAAAAGTAACTGTAGTCTGATTATGAGCATTTTAAAATGTAATATAATTACAAGTACTTCATTTTTTTATCTGATTATGTAATCCAGATTACATGTAATTAGTTAGTACCCAGCACTATACATTAATATCTTTAAAAAAATGACACGCTTCACCTTTAAGCATTAAGCTTGTCTATCAGCTTCTGAATGACACATAAGTGATTCATATTTTTATTCAGTACTTGTTCTTTTTAACACCAATTTCTGTGATATGTTCATACATCCTCTGACAACAATTAGTTTACAGATATATATATCCTAAAAACAAATCATACAAATCAAGGAACGGTGTCTTTCTGAAGGATGTTGTTTGCGTGAGAAGTGGATCATTATTCACTCAATAGAGAGCGGCTCAGTGGCTGTTTGCCCTCAGCTTTTTTTCTGTTTGAACAAACAACTTTATTCTGTAAAAAGATTTATGCATGACCACAGTGACACCCGACTGCAACTTCCTGATCTGAAAAACATCAAAATATAAACAAGGGCTTTTCATCTCAGTGAAGGGCTGACAGAAAAGCTATGATTAATGAGAGACAGAATGAGAGAGAGAGAGAGAGAGAGAGAGAGAGAGAACTGGACTATACAGACTCATCCAGAGATGGGTTGTTTATTGTTTAAGATGCATTTTCTACTCAAGTCTAGCCAGACAAACATGAATATTAATGAAAATGTTGTGTAATGTCAGTTTATGTAAAGCTAATTCATTCATATTAATAGAAGGTTTTGGAAGGTGCAACAGGAAATGAGATGATGTGGTAAAAAAAAAATCTGCTGTAATGTTAAGGACAGTTGCTCTACACATTTCAACATTTGTCTGTTACACAAACACAACATATAGCGGTTAAAGGAATAGTTCACCTAAGCTTGTGTCATTCCAAACACTTATGATTTTCAACTGTAGAACAAAAATGGAGAAATAATGAAGAATTGCACTCTTGTTTTTCCCCCATACATTGCAATGAATGGGAACTTAAGCTTTAAAAAGGATGCAAAAGCAAAAGGATGCAAAAGTTTATTTTAAAAGTGTAAGCCTTCTGAAGTCCTAAAATAGCTTTGGGTGAGAAACTGTGAGTGGATTCAGCACTGTCTAAATCAGGAAAAAAAAAATCATTATTTGATTTGCAATGATACACTTGATCCAGTGCACAATAATGTTGTGAATTATCTGTTCACAAATTGGACATGGTTCTGTGAAAGCTAGTGAAAGATGCAGTAGGACAAATGGCAAGATTTTCAGTAATGACTAAAATGTTATGTTTCTTACACAAAGATGACATATAACTTCAGAGTAAAGTGCACAAGTTATGGACCAACTTTATAATATTTTTAAGGTTTTTATTCACTGCAATTGCATAAAAAGAGCATCCAAAACATCAATAAATAAATTCACCTTTCGCTTTCCAAGGAAGAAAAAAAAAGTTATATAGTTTTGGAAGAACATGAGTAAATAATGACAACATTTTCATTTTAAAGTGAGGTACATCGCACAGTCCAATTTCTGATGCATTTTTTTTTTTTTTTTTTTACAAAGTTATTTTAGTATAATTTAAATACTATTATAGTATTTTTATATATATATATATTTTTTTTCAGTTTATTTATTTATTTTCAATAATTTTGTTATACTTTTATAAAAAAATGTTTAAATGTTATAATTTTAGATCTTATTTAGTATAACTTATTTCATTTAAGTTTAAGGTCAAGTTTTCTAATATTTGTATTTTATTTCAGCTTTATTTAAATTTAAAAAAATGTTTTAGTTAGCAAATAACAACAATGTTTACAAACAATGTAGGAGCACAAAACTTTACTTTGACTCGCTGCTAAATTTTAAGCAAATATTATGCATAAAACCTGTTCCAAGATATATCTGATCTGACACGGAAATACAAACAGAATAAGTGTGTATCACAGCCTTAAATTTTGTTTTTGTCAATTATTGGCTGTGCATGATATGAATTGTGATTCCTGCATACTGTAAATACATTCACACCACCTCATTCAGCAGAATTAACAATGACATTTAAATTCTGATCATGAATTTTTGTGCATCGTTTGAGACGGAATTTCATCAATGAATCATGTTGATCTCCATTGTTAGAAGTTAGTAAAGTGTGCAATGCAGATGATTCATATCAAGCAAACAAACAGAGATCTCTGGTTTCTTTCTCTCCATTTCTAGGTCAGAAATGAGTGGTGCAGAGACTTAACGGTTCGGCTGGTCAAATGTTGGATCATCCTCGAACTACCAATGAAAGAGTGTTCACACAGACACACACCATACCAAGAGAAAAAGAGTGGGGGGTGAGAGAGAGAGAGAGAGAGAGAGAGAGAGAGAGAGAGAGACGCTACAGATGCAGGAGGTGGTGCTTGGACACATTTTAGAGGCGTAAAGGCCTGCCTCATTTGGTGCAGATCAGATCATTTACAAAAAAGCCACATCCACCACTCAAAACAAGAGAAAGTCGCCGCCGTCTACTGCCAGCATCCTCACCATCCTGCCGCCGGCTGTTGCATCAACAACACGTAGCCGGCCATGAGTCCCGGCAGTGTACGCGGCACGCTGGACGCCAGCAACGTAACCTGGGCTCTGTCGGAACGCTCCGTGCTGCAGCCCATGTGGGATTACCTCCAGCAGAACCACGAGAGCAGCTTGCGCTCGCCGCTGTTTCCCGTCGTCCTCTCGGTGTCCATGTACCTGGTGCTGGTGTTCTTCTACACCGTGCTGGACCTGCTAGCGCCCACCTGGCCCTCCATCCGCCGCTACCAGATCCACCAGGACCGCGCCGTCACCTGGTCCAACATTGGAGCCACTTTGGCGCTCACCACGTACAACCATCTGCTCTACATCTTCCCTGCCGCCGTGGCCCAGTGGATCTGGCGTCCGCCTGTGCCGCTGCCCCGCGAGGCGCCCACGCTCACCGCCTTCCTGCTGGGCATCGTGGGCTGCACCGTGGTGTTCGACTTCCAGTACTACCTGTGGCACCTTCTGCATCACCGCGTGGGCTGGTTGTACCGCACCTTCCACGCGCTCCACCACCAATACCGGCAAACCTTTAGCCTGGTCACGCAGTACCTGTCGGCATGGGAGCTCTTCAGCGTGGGCTTCTGGACCACCGTGGACCCTTTGCTGCTCCAGTGTCACTGTCTCACCGCCTGGGCGTTCATGCTGTTCAACATCTGGGTGTCCACCGAGGACCACTGCGGGTACGACTTCCCTTGGGCGATGCACCGTCTGGTTCCCTTTGGTCTTTGGGGCGGCGCGCTGCGCCACGACGCTCACCATCAGCAGCCGGGCACCAACTTTGCGCCTTTCTTCGCTCACTGGGACTGGCTGGGGGGCACGGCGACCATGCCGGCTCCCGCGAAGACAAAAACACAGAGAGAAAAGGACGAAAAGGAAGCCTGAGGCTCGCTTTCCCTTTCACACCCTCGCTTTCATCTCTCTCCTTTCGCTCCATCTGTCCCGCCCTGTCTCACACATTCCCCCCGTCGCTATTCATCTTCTCCCCGAACCGCAGATCAAGTGTCTTACTAACAAACCAGTAGAGGAGAAACATTCCCAATGGTTCTTGAATGTATAAAGTGTCTTTTCTTGCAAATCTATCTATTTTTCTAAAATGTAAAAAAAAAAACTCTTCAGCATTGGCCAATTTTTGGAGGTTTTGTGGGATATCTCAGGTTAGTAGTTTTGGCCTTATGTTCGCAATGTCTTTTTAAAGAGATTATGTGTGTTTAAAATGGCTTGTGTCCAATGCTTGTTATTGTATTTTTCACTAGACTTCAGTCAATAAAATGCTGTTGTTTGTTAAGTTTACCTTCAGCTGTGTTGATATGCATTTGAGGACCTTTGCAACCTTTGGATTGCTCTAAAAAAAGCACTGACCGTTACAAACGTTAGAGGAGAGGAGCGTATGAAGTAACATTGTGTGAACACACAGGCATGTTAGCTAACAGTGATTGCTAGAAAGCGCAAAGACTACTTACATCATCACTGGTGCTGCTTGCTTTCCTAATATAAAGAAAAAATGCTCAAAGCACAGACAATATGAGCTTGCTTATTAGGCTGACACAGCAATTGTAAAGTTTAAAGGTACAGATCACCCAAAAATGAGTTTTATCACTTTAATCAACCTCATGTCATTCCAACTTCATATTATGGTCTTTCTTCCAAGAAACACAAAAAGAGATGTTCAGCAAAAAGTCTGAGCTTTGATTTAAAAAAGCACAATATTCCAAGTCTTCTGAAGCCATACAATATAATTGTGTGAGAAACAGACCAAAATTTACGCCACCAGACCTTGTGTTCATTTCAAAAGTGGCACCTTTTGAATCATCATGCCAGCTGGGACGTCAAAAAGGCTCAATGCTATTGGTTCTCTCTTGTCACATGACCAGTCAAGTTTTAAAAAAATGACATTTAAGAAATGCATAAGGCTTAAAGGGATAGTTTGTGCAATTTTTTTTTATTTTGTCACTCTCACACTCATGTCATTCCAACTCGCATATTATTTTCTTTCTTCTATGAAACACAAAATCAGATGTTCGGTAGAATGTCTGAGCTTCTCTTTCAGTAAGAGTGGATGGTGATTTATATACTGCCAAGCTGTCAAAAAAATAAAAAGACCAAAAGTCACTTTTGAGCCTAAATGCTGTTGGTTCTACCATGTCACATGATCAATCATGATATGGAAAGTAAAAAAAAAAAAAAAAAAGAAAAAAAAAGGGACTGTAAATGACATTTTAGAACTGCATAAGGCTTAAAAATAAAAATATTAAAAAGATATTTTGAAGAACGTCAGACTCAAATTGCATGGACAAAAACTGCTGAAACACAACAAAATAATTTCTTTCATGTTCTGCAGAGGAAAATTTGGCGCAAACTATCTTTTTAAATCTTTGTCTGTTTCTCATACAAATCGATCAAAAGGCCTCAGAAAACTTAGAGTAAGAGTCATATAGACTACTTTTATGGGTTGATACGACAATGGGGGGAACATAAACGATTACAAAACTCATGAACTATAAGAACAATGTGTTTACACTTCAGGATATGGATGTCCAACCGGCCTGAACATAAGCCACAGCATGCAGTGTTTGTTTTCTGCCATCGTTCGGTTCTATGCCACACTATGCTATTCGACAGTTTTACATAAGAGAAGCCCGCAGAGGATCTGGGCTGAGATCAGTCTACAGCCAAAGCAGAGAGGCAATGCTAATTAATCATCTTCTCTTTCAGCCTCCTACTGATCCCTCTGGCACATGGAGAATAGCTCCTCATGCTTTAAAAAGAGAGAGAGAGAGAGAGAGAGAGAGAGAGAGAGAGAGAGAGAGAGGAGAGAGAGAGAGAGAGGAGAGAGAGAGAGAGAGAGAGAGAGAGAGAGAGAGAGAGAGAGAGAAATTCAGATAAAGTTGGCTTATGACACCAGGAACTGAACACTTTCAAATATGATTCAGATTTTTTCCACAGTAAGATACCAGCATGCGATGTCAAATAACGGAAGACCTTTAGCAGAGGGGGCAGAGGTGCAATCTGTAACCTTTAACTAGCTCGGAGGAGGCCAAATAAACAAACAAACAAACATAAAAATCTGCGCTTTGCTGCGTTTGTGCATGCGAGGCTGAGCAGTACCTGGCTCTCGTCCAGCAGCTCAGTATCTCTGAAGACCTCAGGCTGAGCTCTCTAAACAGTAAGTTGTTATCTGAAGCTCAGCACAGGAAACCTTGGACCATTTCCCATCAGGCATTATTGTGGACGCCCCCCCCTCTGGCACTGCAACAGAGGGGTCCTTTAGGAATGTGGAAACTGGGAGAAAATGTGGACTGTGTTTTAAACAAGTAGTTATGCAGGAGAGATAAGATAATTCTGAGACACACAAATGGGTTAAATGTGTACATCTGAGTGATTTGACATGCTATCATCTGCTCATTAGTATAATCTATGATCTATTGCAAATGATAACCAGAAACATTTTCACCTTCCATTTACATGTGTATTAAACAATGAGATACATCACTCAAACTGACATTAAAATACCAAGAAATAAACTCACTTCTGATTCTGAATACAAAATTGGCCTATATCTCAGAGGAAAGTATTACAGTTTACAGTTCACTGATCTGATTGGCTAATGCATAATGCACAATGTTACATTTTTGCAGTATATACTATGGACATTATACAAATGTTCTGTATGCAACATCTAGATGACATACTACATCTGCCAAAATTTGCAACACAGCAGAGCACACTATAATGTATAATGTGTTTGACTTGAATGTTTTAATCTCTCTCTCTTTCTTTGACTGCCAATAGTGGCACATTTTTTACTCAAAAACTGGATTAAGGATGCAAAATAAGCATGCTGCCTTTTGAAACATATTGTTTCATATTGCACATTTTACATAGTATTTAAAAATAGTAGGTACACAGTATATACTGTGCAGTATACTGGTACTCCATTCTGAACAGCCACTGAATACATGACAAAACAAGTGCTGCACTTACAAGATCTGTGCATTAGATGTCGCTGTGTTCAAAACTCATCCATCAACTGACTAAAAGTCAGAAATAATTGTAGTCATTCATTGTAAAAGATCAAATTAAGAAATAGAGTACAAAGCAGTGTTATTTTAGTATCATTGAGATACTATTAATTTTTTAATTATTCCACATCATATTAAGGTAATTTGGTCGTTTACACTGTACCTTATACAGTGGGGTCAAAAAGACCACGCTAACATTTGATTATTATTTGTATTTTTCATTTACATTTTGAAATAGGTACTTAATTTAAAAAAAGTAAACAAAAATTATTTTGAATTTAGTCATGGAAATTCTTTTAAATCAATCTTAAACCCATATTTTTATGCTATAATACTGTAGTGTTAGTTATATAACATAAAAGTACACACACACACATATTATATATATATATATATATATATATATATATATATATATATACATATATATACACACTGTATATATATATAATAAAGTACATAATTGTACCTTTAGGGGTACAATGGCTTGTCACTGGGGCTGTACCCTCAAGGGTACAATATTGTACCTTAACCTTTAAAAGAAACGGTACATATACACTCACCTAAAGGATTATTAGGAACACCTGTTCAATTTCTCATTAATGCAATTATCTAATAAATCAACCAATCACATGGCAGTTGCTTTATGCATTACATTTAGGGGTGTGGTCCTGGTCAAGACAATCTCCTGAACTCCAAACTGAATGTCAGAATGGGAAAGAAAGGTGATTTAAGCAATTTTGAGCGTGGCATGGTTGTTGGTGCCAGACGGGCCGGTCTGAGTATTTCACAATCTGCTCAGTTACTGGGATTTTCACGCACAACCATTTCTAGGGTTTACAAAGAATGGTGTGAAAAGGGAAAAACATCCAGTATGCGGCAGTCCTGTGGGCGAAAATGCCTTGTTAATGCTAGAGGTCAGAGGAGAATGGGCCGACTGATTCAAGCTGATAGAAGAGCAACTTTGACTGAAATAATACCACTCATCTCCACTACAAATAGGAAAAAGAGGCTACAATTTGCACGAGCTCACCAAAATTGGACAGTTGAAGACTGGAAAAATGTTGCCTGGTCTGATGAGTCTCGATTTCTGTTGAGACATTCAGATGGTAGAGTCAGAATTTGGCGTAAACAGAATGAGAACATGGATCCATCATGCCTTGTTACCACTGTGCAGGCTGGTGGTGGTGGTGTAATGGTGTGGGGGATGTTTTCTTGGCACACTTTAGGACCCTTAGTGCCAATTGGGCATCGTTTAAATGCCACGGCCTACCTGAGCATTGTTTCTGACCATGTCCATCCCTTTATGACCACCATGTACCCATCCTCTGATGGCTACTTCCAGCAGGATAATGCACCATGTCACAAAGCTCTAATCATTTCAAATTGGTTTCTTGAACATGACAATGAGTTCACTGTACTAAAATGGCCCCCACAGTCACCAGATCTCAACCCAATAGAGCATCTTTGGGATGTGGTGGAACGGGAGCTTCGTGCCCTGGATGTGCATCCCACAAATCTCCATCAACTGCAAGATGCTATCCTATCAATATGGGCCAACATTTCTAAAGAATGCTTTCAGCACCTTGTTGAATCAATGCCACGTAGAATTAAGGCAGTTCTGAAGGCGAAAGGGGGTCAAACACAGTATTAGTATGGTGTTCCTAATAATCCTTTAGGTGAGTGTATGTACCTTGAGGTCCAATAATACGCCCTACGTTAGTGTAGATTGTACCTTGGGGGACAGAAATGGACTCCTACTGTACCCCTATTTCTGACAGTATGTATGTATATTTACATATATGTTTAATTTCTTAAACAACCATGAAGACACATCATGGCCATATTCCAGGATGGCAAGGCCTAGATTCATCACGTTCAGATTGTGTAATAATGGTTGAGAGGAGCATGAATAATCATTTCCACACATGAATTGGTTCCTCTGAATCCAGACCTTAAATTCATTCAAGTCTTTGGGATGTGCTGGAGGAGACTTTACAGAGCTGGACTTTGCTGGACTCTTGCATTGTCAATACAAGATCTTGACCAAAAATGTATGCACTTCTTGAAGGAAATAATTGTTGTGATGTTATTTCCATCAAGAGGTGCATAATTTTTTTGATGCATCATTTATATATATATATATATATATATATATATATATATATATATATATATATATATATATATATATATATTGCACCAAAACATGATGCAAATACAGCTATATCTCAGGAGAAAAAGTGTGTGAAAGGTGAACTCTCTCATTATTTGACTGGCAACAACAAACATGGTTCAACATGCTCATTGAACTGGTTTGACCAGTCACTGTGTTTATACTATACAAGACACAAAGACATTCGCAGACTGGTCCTATTTTCAAAATATAGGCCAACACACACCTGTTAAGATTCATGACCCCAACACACACAGCTGTAAACAATAGGTGATTGTGTGGTGAGAACTGTCCCTTAATCTTAAACAGCAGGTAGCGCGGTCTGAATATATTTAGCCGAATGAGAGACGTAGAGACTATTTTATAATATTTACACAAAACCGCATTTCAATAGTTTCCCCCATTTCAATCAGGAACTGATCTGAGATGTCAACTTCCTACAGTCATATCTGACTCATTTACACTCATTACCTTATAAGGTTATACCTGTCCGTCACAGATTCTCTCACTCTTGATCACTTCTGAGCTCTGTTCCTCCCAGGACAATCTAAAGGTGAATAACAGTTTGTCAGACACAGGGAGGGTGGAAAGGGGGAGTGCAGATACAAAGAAAGATATGACAGGGGGAGGGAGAGATGAGAGAAAGAGAAGTAACGTCTTCCTCTCTGCGCTGTCAGTGTTATGCAATAGGAACTTCACTCGCTTTAAACACTGCTGGTCTCTTATAAACAGCATAGTCTAAAGTTCACAATCTTTCTGTCTTTTAAAAGAGCTAGTTTGCTTTTTACCTTAAAATACCTATACAGGAAAACATAAAAGTGGTGTTTGCTAAGGCAAGTGTCACTATTACTCATAGCTACTTCAAGTTCGAAATTTTTGAACAAACATCGAGGCCTAAGTAAACTTGCATCCTACATTGTGTACGTTACTGACATCAATTACAAAACTTCGAATTGTGTTGTTTTCTGAGGAAACGTATTACTTACCTATATTCATCCGATTTACAGTTGGATGAAAACAATATCAATTTACACTGAAGGAGGGGCATTTTACACAACAACCTGAACGTATAGTGGTGTCAAGTTCTACATTGACAAAACAGTACACATTTTCTTCACAGTGAGTTGTTTAACTATAACGTTAATCCAAACCTATGTGAATGATTCTCTTCAAACTAAACTTTAAACTATAGCACATTGTTAAATTCAGACAAATTTTCATAATAGCATATATAAATCTACATGACAGTGTCACTGAGTTTACCTTCACCCACACCAAAAACACTTGCATGCAAATACATCCTTTTATCACACAGTCTAATGATTATTCCAATGATGCCAGCGAGAAACTGCACCCTAAATGGCACGAACAAGTCCAGTGCGGTTTCTATAGCAACATCAAAAGCACATCTAGAAATGGCCAGGAAGCTGTGAAGTCAAGAATCAAGAATCTGTGTGTGTGAAATTGGATCATCGGAGAGAGAGAGACAGCGTGAGAAAAAAGAGTGAGCGGAAGAGAGAGAGAGAGAGAGAGAGAGAGAGAGAGAGAGAGAGAGAGAGAGAGAGAGAGAGAGAGAGAGAGTTTGTGTATCTTATTTGAGAGTGGTCACAGCCCAGCCTGGAGGCTACATATAAGTTATCTGACCAAACACAATTCTCACCTGAGATTGGGGAAATGCAAATGAGTGAGATGAACAGATGAATTCTATTCTTCCATTCTTCCTGGAATTAATACTACCCAAGGGGCTGGTATATGGAAGTCCATTTTAACCTAAGAGTTAAAAAGGTAATGGTGAGAAACAAGAAATAAAGTCACATTGCAAGATATAAAGTCACAATTAGAAAAAAAAGAAGAGATTTATGAGATATAAAGTCATTGTAAGATATATAAGACATACCAAATTAATACTTTTATTCAGCAAGGGTGTATTAAATTAAGTAACAGCATTTATAATATTAAAACATATTTATATTTCAAATGAATGATCTCTTTCTATTGATCCTGAAAAAAGAAATCAAAGTTTTCACAAAAATATTGAGCAGTAGAACTGTTTTTATCATTGATAATAATAACAAATGTTTCTTGAGCAGAAAATCAGCATTAGAATGATTTCTGAAGGATCATGTGACACTGGAGTAATGATGCTGAAAATTCAGCTTTGCATCACAGGAATAAATTACATTTTACAATATTTTACAATAATTAAGTTATTTGAAATTGCAATAATATTCTTTTTTTTTTTTTTTTTTACTGTATTTTTGGTCAAATAAATGCTGCCTTGGTGAGCATAAAAACACTTACCGTCCCCAAACTTTTGAACAGTATAAATTCACAATGATAATAAATAAAGTGGGACTGAGAAACAGTCAAACATAGCCTATGTTTTGTTTTTTAATCTAAGGCAGAAATGGGCTTTTATAAGTAGAAGCCAACTGTTTCATGTATTATTAGTAACTGGCATTATATTACTATTGCTCATATACATGGCTATTTTTTTTAACTAAATATTTTTAATTGCTACAGAAATGAATAACTAAGAACTACTTGCTGAACAGAAGTGTGCAAGCAATTTTCGAAGAAATCTGGGCCCGTATTCATAAAGATTCTAAGAATCCTCTAAGAAAACTCTTAATTTAGCTTAAAAACTTTTACGTAGGAGTCTTAGCTTAAAAGCGATTCGGGACCGATCTGAGAGCAACTCTGAGTAAGGAAAAGACAAAAACGTTCATCTTAGTAAGGAGGCGGGGTTGACCCCGTTGCTATGTATGACACAATCTTTTGAAGACTGTGATTGGTTGGTTGTCCAAGAAGAAAAAAAAAAAAAGTGATTTTAAGTATAGGGTCTATTCTAAGCCTTCACTTTGAAATTACATGCGTAATTTTTCCTATTTGACCGTTCTCACACACACACACACACACACATTATATATGTGTATATAAATCCTTTTTTTTTTATTTACCATGCTGTTAATTTCCTATAAGGTATTTGATTGGCTTAGAATGATAAAAATTGTTCCACTCTTTCCAATTACACTGATTGCTGGCATGTCTATTTAAGTGGTGGTTTGAATGTTGGTTTTAATGTATCAAACATGGAATTTTCCCAGTTGTCAAATATCGTAATGTAGTGATTACTTTCATTTCTGGCGCTATGGCATTTCTGTGCTGTGTCAGAGATGTTAGCTCGTCTCTAATAAGATCAGTCACAAACATGATCCCTGCACGATCTAATCTATAGCGTCTTATTAACTCACTGTTATTCATTGTCTGCAACACATTTCTTCTCCCTCTTCGTCTTTCTGCCATTTTCTCCTCTGCTAAAGAAACTCTTAAGCCTCTTAAAAGTCCTCGTCCATGCTCCTAACAATTTTGACCTTAAGACCTCTTTTAAGGGTTAAGATGCTTTCTGAATTACTTTTTTCTTTACTAGGATTTTTTCTTTAATTTTAAGAGTAAACGCCCACATTTCTAAGAATTTTCTTAGAATTTTGTCACTAGGAGCTACTCTTTGCATTAAGATTCTTTATGAATACGGGCCCTGATTCGTATACCTTTCAACTGGTGGATGATAAACATTTAAAAACATGTTCGAAATAAATTCTATTACATTTTTGTTAAGTCCAAAAAAGTAACTTCCTTCCCTTAGAAAAAAATAATAATCTGTGTTAAAGTTTAGACTGAAAAGGCTGAAGCTAGTTAAACAGGTTTAGAGGGTTTCTATTGACACACAAAATTGTTAGAGAAATGCTACATATTTGCTAAAGCAGGGAGCGGACAGTGTCGCACTAACACTGATAAAGGGAGCACATTGTGAATTCACAACAGCAGCAGTTACATATACAGTTAGAGATTTTTCAATATGACACATGCTCATAATCAAAACAGCATAGACGTGCGCATTTAAAAGAGTGCTGTTCATTAAACATAAGCAGAATTTGTGAAAATTATTATATAAATGATTTTACATTTTATAATTTACATGTATTTAGCAGATGCTTTTATCCAAAGCAATTGAATGAGGCCCATTTTGTCTCCACAAAACAGTTACTAAAAGAGTACAGCCAATTGAACATTAACAGTTTATAGCCTCAAAGATATCATCATGAAGTCTTGTGTCACAAGGTTGGCTAGTTTCATAGATCGGGATCATCACAGTGTTTGTCATAGTTTCTAACAACAGCATATGACTCACCCACTCTTTAAAAAAACTGGTTCCATGAAGAACCTTTAACATCAATGAAACCTTTACAATCGGCAAAATGCTCATTAGTGGAAAAGGTTCTTTAGAATTTTTAAATGTTCTTCACGCTATAATTTTTTTTTTTATTTTAAGTACTGTTTACTGAAAGGTTCTTTGGGAATCAAAAAGGTCTAGGCACTGCTGTGGAAAAAAAAACCTTTTTGGACCTTTATTTTTAAGAGTGTAGACATACATAACATACTCCACATTCAATTATTCATAGGAAACTAACAATTCAGCAGGAAGCAAAACAGTTTCAAAGCAAACAAAAGATTTGTTGAAAAGGCATTGTGCCCTGGGGAGTAAAAACAGTCACAACGGATTTATTAGCTGCATTCTCTGAAAAGACGTATAGTGACATTTAATTAATAAAGAGATTGTGATCTATGATAAGATAAACAACATGTGAGAGAAGGATTTGTGCAAAACAACTTGCACAGACGTACACGGAACCAATCTCTAGAATTCCCATATAGAAATAAGAAAGGTTTGTTGCCAGAGATACAGCTGTTTTGTTTGAAACTATCAAATATGCATGAATTTAGGAACATAATTTAAACGTTTATCACACGGCTGACCTAATTATATAATACAGTGAGGTATAAGAAGAAGAAAACAAAAAAAAGTCATTGTGACTAACTGGCAAGAATTGTTGCTAATCGGGTATTAACAACAGAAGAAATTCTGGATGAATTACAAAGTTAAAACATACTTAATTTTTACAGCAGAGCATTTAACCATTCACAGGCTGACAAATTCACATTCAAAATCTTTTTGCCAGGCCCATCTGAAGAATATCAAATGTAACAACAGAATGACACGGCTTGGATGCTTCTCTTCAAGTTTTACCAAACTGCTTTGGCTTCATGGCCCTGAGCTTTAGACTGAACGTTACAGTCATGTGATCAAGAAACAAGTTTTTCTGTTCAAACTCTTTGTGGCTCCTTCTGCTTTGGGTTTACGAAGGTCTGACAGCTGATACAAAATATCTTCAGAGACACCTTCATGTGTTCTCAGACAGTTTATTCAGTGAAGAACACGAGTTCCACGGTGCCAACGCTCAAAACATAAACTCCTGTCCATCATGGTCCTTGTCACCCCGCTCTCAGCAGGTGCTGCTCTCCGTGGCGCCTGTGCTGGAAGTGTACCTGTTGTTCTTTTTCGAGTACTTCATGGAGCTGAACGACACCCTCATCCTATCCACCGTACGACTGCTGCGGCACAGCAGCGTGTTCTTGACTTGCTCCCTGAAATCGTCCGAGACGTAATAGTAGATGAAAGGGTCCAAGCAGCTGTTGAGGCTGGCCAGACACAGCGTGGTGATGTAGAAGCCATAGCTGTTATTAGCCCAGCTTTTTTCCTGGACAGAGTAGTGAACCACCAGCATCACATTACTGGGGATGAAGCAGACCAGGAACGTTATGAGCACCGTGACAATGAGGACCACGGCTCGTTGGCGGGTTTTACTGGCACTGCCCTCAATTGCGGACTTCCCAAGCGAACGAAGGAGAAGAGCGTAAGCAGCTATGATGACAAACATTGGGATGAAGAACGCAAGACCTGCCATTACCATGAAATAATAATAGGGCAGCTGAACGTCCTGGAACATGTTTCCCGTCAGATAGTTCTTCTGACTGACAAGGGAGATGTCATGGCAGGTGGTGATGTTGAGTTCTGTGGATTCAAATGTTTGCTGGTAGAGGTACAAAGGCGTAGTGCTGACCCCTATGAAGATCCAGATACAAACAGATACGATGATTGCAATCTTGTTGTTTTTCCTCTGCTGGGAGAGCGGGTGAGCGCAGACCCAGTACCGCTGGACGCTTAGACAAGTGATGAAGAGGATGGAGCAGTACATGTTGCCGTAGAAGAAACCCACCAACACTTTGCACATCCCTTCCCCATAAGTCCAGTTGTTTCCTTTTAAATGGTAAGCGATCTTGAGAGGTGTCCAGATAACAAACATCAGGTCAGCCAGCGCCAGGTTGCCCATGTAAATGGCAGAAGGGTGAATTTTCTTTGACCTGAACAATAAAACCCATATCGCCATCGCGTTGCTTGGCAACCCCAATACAAAAACAATTATGTAAATAATTGGCAGGAAGACTGTTGTGAGGCTGCTCTGTAGTATATCTTTAACGACCTGGTCAATGTCTGAACCCTCCACGACTTTAAACATCCGCCCACTGCTTCTATCTGAAACAAAACAAATTGATTCATATTAAAATGAGTGAATTACAAACAAAAGTACATCAGAAAAACAAGTAAATAAAAATATGGACGAATTAAAGCGACTCACCTTGCTGTGCCGACGCAAAAATCACACACGCGGAAAGAAACAAGATCCGGTAACTCGCGGAGACAGCCATAATCCGTGTTTTTCAAACTTTTCGTTATTTCTCAAACGAAATAAAAGTCTGTCTCTTGAAGCGGTGTATGAGCTCTGTGTTCCTCTCCGTGAAATGTTTTTAGTCGACCTGAAAGAAGGGAGGACACACCTTAACCCTCAGAGGACTCAAAGCGCGTCGAGTTTCCACCTGCATGACGTCACACGCTTGACGCATTCCATACCAATCAGATCCTGTAGCGAGTTTCGAGTTTTGATCGAAATAAACTACATGAGCTGCGCGTGGGAAGAGAGAGAGAGAGAGAGAGAGAGAGAGAGAGAGAGAGAGAGATTGTGTTGTGGGTCATATGAAACTAGTAATTTTTCAGTTTTAACAATAACAGTGCTGTTTAAAGGGTATTTACGTGCTATTTCTTTCTTAGATAGCAACATTCTTTAACGTTCTTTCAAAATTCAAGTCATCCAAGAAAGACGGGGAAGAAATGCATAATAAACAATAAAATTCAAATAGGCCTACATTAAAATAAGAGTATAGGGGAGAGCGGGGCACAACCTAACGCTTTTTGACTTTCTCAGTTTGTGTAAATCTACTTATGGTTCAGAGTATTTATTTTTTCCCACATTAATTTCCCACATGTCTAGTACAATTATGTGGTTTTGTTTTATTAATACAGTATATACTTTTTTCTTGACATACCCCGAAAGAATGGAAGTGAAATGTGACAACATGCCCCATAGGTGGGGTACATTGTAACATGTGTGGGGCACATTGTAACATAACATATGACAGCTTAAAATGTTATCTGATCTACTAAAAAATATATACGAAACAAACTAAAATATTTTCTAAATAAAATACAATTAAAAAACTTTTTCATATAAAATAATGGCAATTTTTAATAATTAAATATAAACAAATTTTTGAGTTTTGACTACGAACACATGAAAACACAGCTATACAACATAGTTCAAAACAAATAAATAATTAGTCATTTCTGAACATTGACTCTCAGTTTTTATTCACCTTTTTCTCACGTTTTCCCAATAAAATTAATAAAAGTATAGAAATAGAATATAATAGCATATTTCTAATAGGGGCACATTGTAACGCAGTGTGACAACATGCCCCCGCCTGCACAACTGGGATTTAAACCCTGCTAGTGTCTTCTGCTAGTTAGCGAAGCATTAAATAACTATCTCAACTGTTAAATAACATCTTGGAGATTAAAATAATATCAGATTTGTCTTATTTTAAATAAACACAAAAAATAACTTAAGTAAGAAATTTACTTTTGCTATGGTTTAATAAATGTCTATGGACTATCTTCCAAAAAAAAAGAAACATTTTGGCGGAAATTTTTTTTCTATAATTTATAGTGTTGATATGGCAACTAGTAAATACACAAAGTTTCGTCATCCAAGCATGTGCGGAAGTATTTAAAACAAGGGTGTTACAACTAGCCCAGAGCCATATATAGAGAGAGAGTTGCGACAACTCCATTGACAACAATGGAACGCTTTTTTACAGCAATGGCGGCTCGTGGAGCCCCTCAATAGTTCCCGGAAGTAGCAGCAGCGCGGTAGAACGGACCGTTTGTGATGGACTTTTATAAAAGGTGAGACGTTTAAAGAATACGATTGTATATTATCAGTACATCTGAATCAAATTAACTTGTATTAAAGCATGCTAGTTGATTATTGCTCTCTAAATTAATAGTTTTAGGGGACGTTATCAGATAAAAGATAGGTCATTGGATAAAGTTAGTAGCGCATAACAAACCACGAACAGCCTATTAATGGTTAAACCCGTTCTATTAATGCAGTTTTATCCTTTGTTGTGTAATAAGAGGGAAAGGCTTCTAAACAGGGGTTAAATATAACATTGGGGAGTGTGATATGTGGAAGTGATAAAATGAGAATATCCGTTTAATTCCTCATTAAATGTGCAATAACAAAACAAAACAAAAAACATTATTTTAGATTGCATTTTTGAGTAACAAAAACGTATGGATGGAGTTTTTTAGACATTGTGTTTCTGTTGACTATTAGGCTGTCTATATTATGTTTCAGCTCAGCTGATTTTTGGATTGATGGGAAAGGGAAATGGACGTTTATTTGTGAGATTAAAAACAATGCTTAAAAGCAGCAAGCCATTTTTAAAAACAAATCACACTAGACTTAATGGGGAATAATACTAAATACCACAACATGTAATATATACTACTACTGTATATAATTTGTCCCGTTTTTGTCTCCTTTATCTCTCTCAACACAAGAAGCTCAAAGGGATTCAGTGGATCATGAAGACTCCCTGCACTGACGCTGTACCCTCACCTTCAGTTTCAGCATATTTTCTCCTCTCTGTGTCAGACACCACAAGAACAACATAGAGGAAATGACAGACAACATGCTTGACGTGCAGTTTATTAGACATTTATAAATCCCATTGTGCTAAATCAATGCAAAAGTATATATATATATATAGGGCTGTCAAAAGATTAATCGTGATTAATCGCATCCAAAATAAAAGTTTGTGTTTAAATAATATATGTGTGTGTACTGTGTATAATTAAATTTGTATCTAGAAATACACACACGCATGTATATATTTAAGAAAAATGTGTTATTTATATATATAAAAAATATATTTATATAATATAAATTATCTATAAATATATACAGTATATGTATGCAAATATTTCTTAAATATATACATGCATGTGTGTGTATTTATATATACAAAATAATTATACACAGTATACACACATATATTATTTAAACACAAACTTTTATTTTGGATGCGATTAATCTTTTGACAGCCCTAATATATATATATATTAAAACTGATGTAATGTATATTTTTGAGTAGTGAACTTTGACTTTTTGAAATTTAAACAAGTTTCAGCTGTAAACATTTCTAAATGTTTAAATTCACCTGACATGGAAAGTGTAGCCTACCAACCTACCCATACTTGAAAGCAGTTTTTACCAGTAATTTGAGAGATCTACAACCCTTTTCACTCATCATTAAGGCTCCTCTGGATGATGCATTATCATGTATACTTTAATTACTATAATAAAATAACCAAATAAATAGGTTTTATAGATTAAAGTGATGTAGGTCATGAATTTATCAAATTATGTTAAAAGTAAATGCACATGGACACTAATGAAATAATGTGTGTGTGTGTATAATCATGTTTTGTTTGAAAATGTAATATTATACATTAATATATTATGTATTAATTTATACAGTAATAAGTGCATGGGGTGCATAAGCATTGTAAACATTAAGATTAATGAAATTTCACTTAATTAAATTCTACATTTTACTTGTTTGCAATGTATTTTTTTAAGACAATCACGTTACCTGCAAGTCTCTGTCCTTGTGAAACCATAGTGAACATTACGTGATACCTTTAAATATTCTAGTTTAAGAACAAAAAATAGTCAAGTCAAGTCATCTTCATTTATATAGCGCTTTTAACAATGTAGATTGTTTCAAAGCAGCTTTACAGAGATACACGTATAATTTATGGTAACAGAGATTGTTTTGGCTTTATAGCGGTTCTTTAATAAAGTTATTTTCCAGCTAAAGTTATTGTTCATTGATTCGCTTCCGTCGGAACGATCATTTGTTATTAAATTAGGGGCCGCTAAGACGACACCATCCTACACAGACTTTAAACGCGAAACTAAATGAAATACTTGAAATACTTCAAAACAACTGCAACACGGTCTTTAACCAAGGTAACAGTTAACGTACGTAGCCAGAAATATGTTAACAAACGGCAGGCAACGCTGGTTGACCACTATAAACATTAAATACTAGCAGATTTGTATCTTTTAAAAATAAAATTACTGTAACTACAAACACATACTACATTCACATATCAGTGTATTATATACATATTGTAAATCAATTAATTTATTGACTACAAACTACCAAAAATCAAAGTTCTGCTCTCTAACTCCATCGATTTGAATTGGCGCTGAAGCACTTCCTGGAACTATCTGAGGTCTACGCGAACCACGTGACAACTAAGCATTTTGAACTTCCGTTGTCGCAACTCTCTCTCTCTCTATGGCTCTGAACTAGCCCCGCGTTAGGTTGTGCCCCGCGCTCCCAATAAGGGGCAATAAACTAAGAATAATACAAATAAACAATAGGCTACACAATAACATAAAAATTAATAATACATTAATAATAAACACACACAGTAAGTCAATACACAGTCAATACACAGAATAATTTTTATTTGTTTTCATTGTTATTGTTACCTAAAACCCAAACTAAAGTGAAACAATTAAACTGAAATAAAGTTGAAATAAAATAGAAATGTTGCCTTGTCAACTAATATGATACTAATAATAACCTAATATACTAACACTGAAATAAAAAATAAATAGATGAAGTAATAAAAAAAAAAAAACTATGTATAAAAATACTAGAAAAAATTAGGAAAACTAAAATAACACTGAACACAATTCAAAACTTGTCAAATATATTAATCTTCATAAAAACATTATGGCATATAAGACAAACACTACAATGTACTAAGATTAGTTTTAAAAATAAATTGGCTACCTCTTTGATAAAGTTGTACAACTGATTAATCAGATATTCATTAAATACAAATAATATAAATAAACCTATGATTTCATCAAGGTCACAGAGGCTCTGAATTCTTATAATTTTAGGGAATTATTCTTATATATTCTGTTCAACCGTTATATCAATGGTTTATTTTTAAATAATTTCTTGCCACATAATTCTTTTGTAGCTCCATATCTTTCAAATAACTGCAAATCGATGTTATGATTTAACTGGTCATATAAAAAGTTGCTCTGTGGACCATTTTCTACCTGCCGTCTGTCTTGTTAAGAGGACAAGACCAACACACACACACAGAGCAAATCACAGGGAACATAGGAAGACAAATTTATTGACAAATACATTGAAAATTCTTTTAAAAAAACCACACAAATACAAAATAAACTCAGATAAAACATCATTCGAACAGATGTGCTTTGAAACCAAGTGCGGGCATGAGTGTGCAAAGAGACAAAAATGTCTAAAAGAAAACATTGTGTATAAGATTGAATGGTGCTGCCATTTCAGCATTCAGTGCTTTAGAACAAATCAGGACAAGGTTATTTTTGCTGGTCATACATTCACACGTCATTGAACACATTCACATTCTTTTAGAGCTCCTTCTACACACATTTAGACAGGAATGAATGCAAAATGGTTTCTGTAACAGGTGCTCCAAATCTATTAACAGCTCTAAGTTATTCAGTCAGCTTCCAGTCAACTTTCACAGAACTAGATTAAAGGTCATTTGAGAGAAGATTCTGAGGAATCCCACTAACACAGAGAGACTTAAAGCAACCTGTATCTAGAGACACAATGGCAAACATAATGATAACAATGCTTCAACATTTCCATGGTGACGATGTCGTCAATCAGGAAGACAATTTGGAGTTCCAAGAAGTGTTGGTGTGAAACCCCTATGGCATTTTTACATATGGGTGAAGTTTCATGGAATAAGATGTTTACCTGTTGCTTGAATTACATGTGAAATGTCAATAACTCAGTGTCACTCCCTCACTCCAGCCCTTACAACGTTTTATAATATAATAACAAGAGCTCATACAGTTTTCAAGAGGTATTATAGAGCATATCAAAGATTTATAAAACAGTTTATGGTTTTCATACATCATTCAGTAGGAAGTACTCTGCGTGTTTTCAGTGTCTGACGCGTAGGTACTCTTTTTCCCTGAATACTTCAATGCGCTGAAGGAAACTCGCATCCTCTGCGCGGTGCGCTCGCTGCGACAAAGAAACATGTTTCTGACATGTTCTCTAAACTCATCTGAGATGAAATAATACACAAACGGGTCGACGCAGCTGTTCAGGCTGGCCAGGCATAGCGTGGTGATGTAGAAGCCGTAGCCGCTGTCCTGTACTCCCAAATAGAGCAGGGAGTAATGCACCAGAACCATGATGTTACTCGGGGCGAAACACACCAGGAACATCACCAGCACCGTGACGATGAGGATGACAGCCTTCTTCCGCTTCTGAATGATGTTAGCGTCTGTCATCGAGCTCTTCAAGGCACGTAGCATCAGCACATATGCAACTATATTTACTACGCAGGGAACTACAAATCCCACAACTCCCATAGTCAGGAAGTAGATAGAAGGGTATAGTGATTGGCTAGGACGAGTGACATCATGGCAGGTGACAATATCAAGGTTGGTGACCTTCACGGTCTGGTCATAAAGATAAAGAGGCACTGTAATAACCCACACAACCAGCCACACGCACACAGACACACCTGCCGCCAATTTGTTGTTCCTTCTCTGCTGGGAAAGAGGATGTACTATGGCCCAATACCTCTGGACACTAATACATGCAATGAAAGCAGTTGAACAATACATGTTCCCATAGAAAAAGCCCACCAGCACTTTGCACAGGGCTTCTCCGTAGATCCAGTGATTCCCGTTAAAATGGTACGCGATCTTAAGAGGAATCCAGATTATGAACAACAAGTCCGCCAGTGCAAGGTTGGCCATGAAAATGGATGAGGGATGTTTCTTCTTGGTCCTAAAGAGGAACACCCAGATGGCCAATGCATTGGCTGGCAAGCCCACACTGAAGACAATGATGTACACCACTGGGAGGAAGATCTGGGTGAGCTTGCTGGTCAGTACATCAACAGCAGTGGCCGTCACCGATACACCCTCCTCAGTTTCATAACCAGTAAAGCCTCTATCCAAGTCAGAATCTAGACAGATAGATAGATAGATAGATTTACTCCACATGCATCACTTCAGAGCTTAAATGATTAATAATAGACACAAAGATTCATCATGGTCTGCATGCATCAGCATGTATCAGCATGTAAGCTACATTATGAAATCTATCTGCTGTAAAGGAACAAATGTCTGTTGTGATCCACGCTATTATTACTCATAGCAAAGGCTAAACATAGCAACATGCATTAAAAAACGTTTTGTTTCACATATAGGTAGGCAGGTTTAAACAATGTGAAATCAAACTTTTCATACCTAAAACGGCAAGGTCCTTAAATACTATATGAATATTAATATATGTCTATATACTTTTTTTTTTTTTTTTTTTTTTACAAATCAGAAAGTAAATCTCATAACTCTTTACATTTGTAACTGGTATAAGTGGTTATCAGTAGGAAACAAACAAATAAAACGTTTTCACATATGAAAGTATTGATTCGAGACATGTTTCGTGAGAAACGTAACAAACAAATTCTTACTTTGACTTGACAGATCGATCACGCTGATTAACAGAAGCACGGCGTAAATCCAGGTCAAAGGGTGAGCCATTTTCCGGCGAAATTGACTGGAAAGACTGTAATTAGTTGAGCTTGACTGTTTTCATCTTGAATGTATACAGAATCAGCTCTTTATAGACAGGTGCAAAGCAAAGTCCGTTCAGCAAAGTCATGTGACCTTACCTGGTGGACACGCCCTTCAGAGCGACGCATTTAAGTCAAGTCAAGTCAAGTATATTTGTATAGCGCTTTTCACAATACAGATTGTATCAAGCAGCTTCACAGTATTAAATTAAAATAATACAACAAGGTTTGTTTCTAGTGGAATTTATTGATTGATAAAATTAAATTAAATATCCCCAAAATATCCCCATTTACACAGGTAGACTATTTCATGGGGACAGTTTTAAATATGTAGCCTATATATTTCCTCAGTTACATGCTGAAAATACATAACTTCAATGTACCTGACATTTCCAAAAACAAAATGTGCTCTTCCTTTCTATGAGCTAACCATTCCGCTGTGTTATTGTGATGCGTCAGTTTTTCTCTCGCCAGAATTCTTTAAGAATATGACGTAACAGTTCAAAGACTCTTAAGAATTTATGTAGTATCAGTAAAGATATAAGTAGAAGTGATGACTGTCTATTAAGGTAGGGTAAGTGAATTCCTTACAAACAATCAATCACTTGATAGGCTTATTGTTACTAACTGTCAAAATATCTAGTTTCTATCATCCACGTTAACAACGGTCAACATGGTTTCTGCAAAATTACCATACAGCTATTATTGTCTCTACGCATACCATTTAATTAATTAAGTATCATCTTCATAATGTATAAGAATCTTTTGAACATAATTAACGATGGACTAGTTGTATATTTTGGTTACCTAATTTAGACGGCATTAAAACAGCATACAGTAGTCTGCTAGGTGTATGCGTTGGGTAGACATAATGGATAAACACCGCCACCTAGAGGATTGCGTAATCACAGCCTCTGTGTGTCATGTAAAAAAAAAAAAAAAAAAAAAAAATGTGTAAAAGAAATAAACGATCAAATGTTATTACAGTTTTTATTCATTATTATTGTGGAATCACACAAATCCATAGATAGATAGATAGATAGATAGATATTTAATTGGCACAGCATGATATTATATTATAAACATACTGTATGTAGTTGTAGTTAAAGATTAAAATACATTAATCTATACATGCATCGCACATGTAGAGCCACTGAATACATACTCTTCATATATTTATTAATACTGGCAAATGAATACATTGTGAATACATTTGAATGAATGAATACATTTGTTAAATGCAGAGCTCACCTCTGATGATGATAATGATGTTGATATCAGATCCAGAGTCATTTAATGCTTAAATACAGCTTTTATTTTCGTTGATTTCGTTCTTATGAAGATTTTTTTTGTTGAAAATGTATTTTTCTATAACAATTTGACAATTTAAACTCCACAAAATGTAATTTTTGTTTTAAATGTCAAAGTGTCTACTTTCATTGAATTATTATTATTATTATTATTCAGATTTCCTAGCATCACGATCATGTGTTTGCTCTTTCTGCCTGCCTACATCTCAAAACAGAGCAGATTTTCTGTCTGTACTGAGACGAGCCATAATAGTACAGTAGAGGGTCCAGGAAAACACTTGAGCTCCCCAAACACACAGCCAACAGGTAAGCCGGATAGGTATTCACTCCTCTGTTTCCTCCAGTAGCTAAACGAACACAGTGATACAACAGGATGCCATTGGATGGTGCAAAACACACCACAAACTCCATCAGCACGGCAGTAGCCATAATCACGGCTCTTCTTTCCTTGTCTAAGGAAGAAGATGATGTTGTTAAACGAGTAGGTTTGACACTGAGCACATATATGATGGTAGAGTAGCTCACTAAGATGACGACCAACGGCAGGAAGAAGTAGAGGCAGGGGAGGATAGAGAACAGGTACAAGTAAAACAGCATTGAAAAGTCATTTTTTGGCAGCACATCAAAGCACGTGACCCCCACCTTCTTGACATTGAACGTTTGTGTCACTGAGAGAATCGGCACCGTACCAGCGAGCGCCAGCAGCCAGACCAGCACACATACACACGTGGCTTTCCTTGCACTCCTCCAGGTTAGAGAGGCGACGGGAAGCGCCACAGCCAGCAGTCTGTCCACACTCATGCACATCATCAGCAGTATGGAGCAGTACATGTAGCAGTAGTAAGCAGCACTGAGCACACGACACGCCACCTCACCGAACACCCAATCTGAAGCGTTCAGCTGGTAGTGGATCTTCAGAGGCAGCAGCAGGGTGAAGAGCAGGTCCACACACGCCAGGTTAGACATGTAGATCACAGATGCATTCTTCGCTCGAATCCTACAGGTGAACGTCACCAAGGCCAAAGCGTTCAGGGGCAAACTAATGAGGATGATGAAGATGTTGAACGAGGGCATGACGCGTGTGACCATCAAGCCTTTAAATAGCAGAACTGCCTCCTCTGGTATGCCCAATCCTCCAGAGAATGGAATAGTTTGGTTATTGAATGTATCAGCACTTAGATTATTTCTATTAGAATCTGTAACCAAAACACAAACACAATCAATGCTTTAATTGACTGACTTTCGAGCAAAACAAACCCATCTGACAAAAACAGACTTCAGTCTCATAAACACCTTATCTACATTTAAATTCATCACATCAGCTAGACACAACTGAAAGTCATGACACTCATGAGATCGCTGATGTACTTACCATTTAATCCATCGAATGTATGATTTACTGTAAAGGAAAGAAAGTCATTTATGTTCTCCATGAATACAGATGAGCTGAGATTCGAACTCTAAAGTATTTCACAACTTTAACATAAAAGATGGATAGACATGGATGTACAGTGTTGTTCTTCACTCATGAGTAATTTCTTCTGAGTGAAAATGACAGGATATGGTTTAAAATGTTGTGACATCACCAAAGCCTTCGGTCTTGATAGAGCGAGATGAGAGGAACACTGATTGGTTTGGGTGTGTCTGAAAGTTTAGACACAGGGGTTTGTGACTTCCTCAAGTGATCTACTTTATATATATATAGTCCATTACCATTATAAAATGGTGCATCTCCAAGAAATAGGGTGCAAATTTGCTTAGGAATACAGGAATAATTTAGAACATTATAGTGTTTTACTCGCTTTGTGGAGCAAATTAAAAACTGAAATACTTGACTACACATATTTAACAGACTGAAAGTAATGATAATTATAATAAATGCTAATGATAAATACTCCATATTAAGCACTTCTGTAAACAAAAAACCCACTGGAGAGTTAACAATGCAAGGTCTTGCGGTCTAATAAGGCAGCACTCTCCAAACTAATGCATGTGGTTAGGACATAAATCTCCACAGAATGTCCAGTAAGAGCTCAAGTGTTGTTGCCAGTAAAGCTCAGCTCTAGAAATGTTTCACTTATCACCGTTTCTTTGTGGATCCATTATTGTGTAAAGGGGTTTGTGGCTTCCTAAAGTGATCTGCTCGTTCCTCTGCATATTAAATATTGATAAATGGTACAGTAGGCTAGTTATTAATGATTATTCAAATAAAGACAAATCAGATACACATGAAAACAGTATCTTACTTTTACTGTAAATGTTCACTCTCATTAACAAAAGCACGCAGGACTTGAAGGGACGCTGCGCAGACCGATCGGTTTAGACATCAGAGTAGCCTACTGCAAGAGCGATATGGATTTTGAAAGCATGCAGAGCCATCTGCTCTCTAATCACTCTCGCGGTACTCTGATGTCATACTCTGATTGGTCCATCCAGCGCACCTTCAAGTCGAACACACCTATCACCAACTGGGAGAGAGGAGGAGAGAAGCCCACCATCCATCAGAATCATGTGACCTTACACTGTGTAGGTAACCAGACACGTTGCGACGCTGCGACACCTGATAAAAGGTTTCTTTTCCATGTTAATCAAAGTTTTTGTCCTAACCAGCCGCGACGACGGCGACACGCTACAATTCTATTTTAGAAACGGTTTCTATTTTTCTGTAACGTCGTCGCAGCTTGAACAAAAAACACAAAGTGTGGCAATGATAATCTCAGGTACTGTTTATGTGCTTTATTTAATGTTAAAAGCGTGTAATGTGACTTTGAATATCATTTAGTGCTCCCTGCTTTGTAGCTTGAAATTAAACAAATTTCGCCACTGGCAAAACCAGCAATGCAAGTTTGAGAGGAGCTAAAAAGCAGCAAAGGATGCAACAGCGATGCTGACCTGGCGTTCTTCTTGATGGACTAGCAAGTAAATCTCTTATTTGTAAACTTGCTTGCATTCTATGTTCTATGTTGTATGTTGTTGCGCTTACTTGTTGTATGTCATTTTTTAGGCAAGGCAAGGCAAGGCAAGTTTATTTATATAGCACATTTCATACACAATGGCAATTCAAAGTGCTTTACATAGAAGAAATTAAAATAATAAAAAGAAATAAGAATAATTAAAACAGTTTAGAAAAATAAAATGAAATACAGTACAGTACAGTCGGACGAACAGTGGCACAGTGCTCATTCAGTAAATGCACAGCTAAACAGAAGTGTTTTGAGTCTGGATTTGAATGTGACCACTGTAGGAGCACATCTGATCTCTTCTGGAAGCTGGTTCCAGCCGCGGCTGGCATAATAGCTAAAAGCAGACTCGCCATGCTTAGAGTGAACCCTTGGTATTTCAAGCTGATATGATCCTAATGATCTGAGTGATCTGTTGGGTTTATATTCAGTGAGCATATCTGCAATGTATTGAGGTCCTAGGCCATTGAATGATTTATATACCAGTAATAATACTTTAAAATCAATCCTAAGTTTAACTGGGAGCCAGTGTAAAGACCTGAGGACTGGTGTGATATGTTCATATTTTCTGGTTCTGCTCAGAATCCTGGCGGCAGCGTTCTGTATGAGCTGCAACTGTCTTATGGTCTTTTTGGGAAGGCCAGTGAGGAGTCCATTACAATAATCCACCCTGCTGGTGATGAAAGCATGCACAAGTTTCTCTAAGTCTTGTCTGGAAACAAAGCATCTAATTCTTGCAATATTTTTCAGATGATAGTATGCTGATTTAGTTATTGCTTTGACATGACTACTGAAACTAAGCTCTGACTCTAGTGTCACACCAAGATTCCTGACTTGATTTTTGGTTGTTTGACCCCTAGAGTGAAGGTATGCGTTCACCTTGAGAACTTCATCTTTGTTTCCAAACGCAATGACTTCAGTTTTGTCTTTGTTTAACTGAAGAAAGTTTTGACACATCCAACTGTTGACTTCATCAATGCATTGGCACAGGGAGTCAATGGGGCTATAATCGTTGGGCGATAGGGCTAAGTAGAGCTGTGTGTCGTCTGCATAGCTGTGGTAAGAGATTTGGTTCTTTCTCATTATTTGGCTCATTGGGAGCATATACAGGTTGAACAGGAGTGGCGCAAGAATTGAGCCTTGAGGGACTCCGCATGTCATGGATGTCCACTCAGACTTATGGTCTCCTATACTCACATAATAACCTCTCCCATCTAAGTATGACCTGAACCATTTTAGGACTATCCCAGAAAGCCCCACCCAGTTTTCCAGCCTGTCCAGAAGTATGTTGTGATCGACAGTGTCAAATGCAGCACTGAGGTCGAGTAGTACCAGCACTGATAATTTGCCTGAGTCAGTATTTAAGCGAATATCGTTTATTATCTTTATGAGCGCTGTCTCTGTGCTGTGGTGCGGTCGGAAACCAGATTGAAAATTGTCAAAGTATCCATTCGAGCATAAGAATTTGCTCAGCTGATTGAAGACAACTTTTTCAATGATCTTACCTATGAAAGGAAGATTTGAGATTGGTCTATAGTTGCTTAATATGGTCTTATCCAGATTGCTCTTTTTCAGGAGGGGCTTGACAACTGCAGTTTTTAGGGAGTTTGGAAAACTCCCAGAGAGAAGTGAAGCATTTACCACTTCTAGAAGATCTGCTTCTAAACTGTTTAACACACTTTTGAAAAACGATGTGGGAAGTGTGTCAAGAGCGCAGGTTGATGTTTTAAGGTGCTGTACGGTTTCTTCCAAAATTTTGCCATCAATTTCTTTGAAATCAGACATAGTAACTACTTTCTCAGGTGGTTTGATCTGTCTGACCCCAGCGCAAGTCAAGGATGTGCTGATCACCTTTCTGATATTATTGATTTTCTCAGAGAAGAAAGAAGCAAACTCACGGCACTTGCTGTCTGAGAGCATTTCACTGGGAATCTGGCTTGGGGGGTTTGTCAGTCTCTCTACAGTAGCAAAAAGAGTGCGTGTGTTGTTTAAATTACTGTTTATAATATTTGAGAAGAAAGTCTGTCTAGCTTTGCCTAGTTCCATATTGAAAGCATGAAGGCTGTCTTTGTAGATGTTATAATGGACTACAAGTTTTGTCTTCCGCCACATGCGCTCTGCTTTTCTGCATTGTCTTTTCATATTTTGCACTGCTGTTGAGTTTCTCCAAGGTGCCTTTTGTCTGCCACTCTTCTTCCTGACTTTCACAGGAGCAATATCATCAATTACACCTTTAACTTTTGAGTTAAAAGAATCAAGGAGAAAATCAACAGAGTCTGCAGATATGCTTGGTGTTAAAGATATAGCCTTCATAAATAGGACACTAGTGTTCTCATTTAAGCATCTCTTCTTGACAGACACAGATCTAGCTTCAGTGGCAGGAGAGATCAATATATCAAAGAAAATACAGAAATGATCAGACAGTGCTACATCCTTAATAACAATCGATGAAATGTTTAGACCCTTACTGATAAGTAAATCTAAAGTGTGTCCACGATTGTGTGTGGGTCCATGTACATGCTGAGTCAGATCAAATGTTTTTAAAACAGTTTTGATTTCTTTTGCCATATTGTTTTCTGCATTATCTATATGGATGTTAAAATCTCCAGCAATGGCAAAACAGTCAAACTCTGAGGTAATTGTTGATAACAGTTCTGTAAAGTCCTCAGCAAAGGCTGGAGAGTATTTTGGAGGCCTGTAAATAATGAAAAGTAAAATGCGTGGAGCACCTTTTAACACAGCACCCAGATATTCGAAAGACAAGTAATTCCCAAATGATATTTGCTTACATTGATAGATATCTTTAAAAAGAGCAGCTAGACCCCCACCTCTCTTAACAGCTCTGCAGACACTCATAAAAGTAAAGTTAGGAGGGGCTGTTTCATTGAGGATTGTTGCACTGCAGCTGTCTTCTAGCCAGGTTTCATTTAGAAGCATAAAATCCAGGTTGTTTGTGGTTATTAAGTCGTTGACTAGAAGTGATTTATTTTTAAGTGAGCGAATGTTTAAAAGAGCTAACTTAACAGACTTACTTTTCCCCACAGCAATATTAGTTTGACGTGTAATAGGCACCAGATTAGTTGGGTTTGCTGTACGGCTATTGAAGGCCTTAGACTTTCTATCATGTAATAGAACAGCAATAGAGAAAGATACAGGCACACTGGGTTCCCGCTTGTTTTGTAAACATTTGAGAAAGTTACTGTTATCAAAACGGGGACCCGACACATATCACTGAGAGCTGGTATCAGTTGTTTTTGGTTCACCTCGAGCAGATGGAGGAGGGTGTGGGCCCTGGCGTTGTGGCAGAGGCCGAAGAGCTCTCACAGGAGGAGGGGGAGGGCGAGCTGGGCCCGCAGGCTTTGGTGGTAGTGGTGCCTGTCTTTTTTTAGTTGGTATCTGGGGGCTTGCAGCAAAAGAGTGGGATAGTCTGGTTCCAGCATGCACCAGTTCTTCCATTTTCTGTGAGAAGCACAGTAATGGCGTTGCAGGGGAGAGGGAGAAAGTGTCTGGTGAAAGGGGCTGTTGCTCTGGTGTTATAGGAGGCTGTAATATGCTGTCCTGGCTTCCCTGGCTGTTTTCCAGGAAGTCGTCCTTGGGTGCTGAATCTTCAAGCAGTTCTGATATGGCTATCTGTGGTGAGCTCTGTGTGCAGGGCTCAGCTGAGATTGTGTCCGTGAGCAGAGGTTGTTGTGGCGGAGTGGTGTTATCATGTCCATTTTGCTGCTGAAGTGAAGTCCCGTGGTCATTCATACTGTGTCCAGGTGTGTGTGTGCCGTTCAGATTGAGTGGATTGGCACAAACCGCAGAAGGATGATTTAGGGAGAAGTAGATATTGTCCTTTAACACTCTTGAACCAAGTTTGTTTGGGTGATGGCCATCCCGATGAAACAGTTGTCGTTGACTCCAGAAAAGATTGAAATTGTCAATGAAGTTCACTGCTTTTATATTGCAGGTTTTTTGCAGCCATGTATTTAGCCCAAGCAACCGTGAAAACCTGTTTGTTCCTCTTGCTGGTAGTGGTCCACTGATGAATGTTTGAACTTTCAGTCTTTTAAGTGTTTCAAAAAGTTTATTGAAATCCTTCTTAAGGAGTTCTGACTGCTCTTTATGAATATCATTCTTCCCCACATGTATGATGAGTCGATTAGCAGTCTTATGTTTCATCAGAATGTTCTGAAGTTCCCTGTTTATATCAGAAGTTGTTGCTTGTGGAAGGCAGCACGTAGTTGTATCCCTGGTGCTAATGTTTCTGATTATGGAGTCCCCCACTATCAGAGTCCTGGGCTCGGCTGCGCTCTGAGCTGAGTGCCGCTGTCTGCTCGACCTTGAGCGCCAGTTAGCATCAGTGTTAGCTACTGGCCTATTCAGTCTGTGTTCGATCACATTCATCACATTTGTGGATTCCTCATTTACATTCATTAGTACTTCAAATCTGTTCTCAAGATGTATAGGCAGTGGTAGCAGACCAGTGTTTGCAATCCTTGTCAGAGCTGTATCTGGGGTAGAGGATGCTACTGCGGTAATATGTGATGCTCGTGACAATCTGATGTCTCGAGTGCCTTTGGGTTTAGCTCCCTGTTTGTGCCATCGATTAGTAAGTCGATCGGCTTGTTTCTCTACCTGTCGAGGAGTACTAGTTTCATGGGACTCACCGGTATGCTGAGGGTGTCCATGACGAAGCTCTGTTGTGTGCTCCGTCTGGTTTGGTGGTCCCGTAAGTAACTTTGTTTCTAGAACTGCAATCCTTTGTAAAAGTCTGTGGCAGTTGGTGCAGCAAGTAGATTCCAGAAGAGGCATTTTCTCTTATCCTTGTAGGCAGTTGTGTTTTCCTTTCCCGGTATGTAAGCTGGTCGGGTAAAAGAATTCTCAGTTTTTGTAGTAATCCAAACTTTGTCGTATGAGCACTGTGCTGATTTGCTGAAGTTAAAATTAGGTGATAAAAGGAAATAAAATAAAGGAAATAAAATATAGAAAAAATAGGAGATAAAATGTAAAAGCGATAGAGCAAAACGCGGAGCAGTAAGCAAGAGCGTCCGAACAGTAGCTGAGCAGGAAGTCAGGTCTCGAATGAATGAACAACTTTTACGAAGTTGTTCATTCATCCATTGTTGATAAAAAGACCACTACCAGCTACACTAGTCCACTAATTTCCACATATAGCTAGCTATCGATTTAGCATGATGCAACATTTATTATTTATAAACGATTAGCTAGATAGAGCTAGGGTAGGTAGATATCAATTCATTTCTATATATCAATGGATGGGTTTATCATTTATTTGGAGAGACAAAAAGTTCTTGATGGTCAGGTTGATGTTCTGTCTGGCTCAAACTTAGCTAACCACATGTAGGTTTAGCTGCCCCTAGTCTTCTCTACTCACTTTCAAAATTATTTTTCTTTTTCATTTTCTTTTGTTGCCTGTCTTTAGCTTGCGTGAGATGCCTCTTCTGGTAAGACCCTGTTTACTCCTTGCATTAAAACATACTCCACATGGTTTCTGGGGCAACATTACAGTAGATATTGGAAATATGTGAACTTGTTTTTTTACAGTCTATGGTGTGAACACACAAAAGACACATTTATAATAGGCATATATGTATATATATGTAAATCTTTCTCTCTCTAAGTAAAGAGTTGAAGTGCACACGCACTCAAATATTTTGATTATTTCCAACGTCATACATGATAAAACCCACATTAAAAATTTACCCATATGGTTTGAATGTAGATTCTAGTTTGAGTTGTTTCTTATAAATGAGATGATCTAATTATCTAATTTATATCTTAATATACATTTTTCTTAAAACAGCTTACTGATCTGGACTAATATGTAGGCTATGTGCACTTAATGTGGGTTTTATCATACTGTGTCTTTAACAAGTTCTCTTTAACTTGCATCTCATAAAGGTGTGTGTTTGCTTAAGCTACTAAAGAAAATGAAAATGTCTCTCTAAACTTGTATAAACTTTTAACTGCATTCCAAACCAATAGCTTGTCTAGTAAATAAACGACTTACATACATACATGGCCATGTTTTTAATGTCATTTTCAATTTTCTCTGCACAGTCCATCATCAGTGGCCAAAATAAATCAAAGTGGCTTGACACTTTTTCCAAAAGTGTTTCACCAACAAGTGCCTGTATACCGTTGTGCTTTGAAGATCAGGAGAAAATTTATGCAATCCACACTCACCTGACATCAATTCTGGGCAGCACACCCACAAACACCCACAGTGACAAGATCAAACTCACCGTGGATGTCCTTTTACATTTTTTTTATATATATTTTTTTTTATCAGTGAGCGGGAGCACTTTGACAGGAGGATAGAGAAACACTTAAAGGGATACTTCACCTCTGGAAAGATGAATGTGTATTTAAAATAGGTCATTTATGTAGAAGAAATGTGAAATTATTTTTGAATTTGGAGCTTTCTAGACTGAACAAAGCCAGAAAATGTATTTTTGGCTTATGTGGATGAAAGACAACAACTCCCAGAATGCACTTGCTTCGCTGCCCTAGGAGGCCATGCCTACCGGTAAGAGAGCACAGTTGAAAACAAGGCTAAGCTACTAGTAAGTCTCCGTGACGAGTTTGCCCGGGATTTCGAGATCGCCCAAAATGTCCGGGATTCGGCTTTTGCGTTCTAAAGTCGCCATTCATTATGTTTACTGTGGCGAGCAGGATGAGGCTGAGGGGTGCGGGAGAACGGCTAGAGGCCGGTGGCGTGATTACTGATGAGCGACACTGGTCTCGTAGGCTATCTCTCACGGAGGAGCGGGAATTTTCTTAGCAATGTTAAAGCGCACATCAACCGATCACTTGTTTAGCGTTCATGTAAACACTACATTCAGATTCACCAATCGAAATTAATTCAGTTAACATTAGATTGAAACAAAAGGTGTGCATGTAAACAATGAATGGCGACTGCAGAAAGCAAAAGCCGAATCCCGGACAATTTGGACGATCTCGACGGCCGGACATGTCCGGGAAAAAGAGGATGGTAACCCCTACTACTCAGCTTTCTCCTACTACTCAGCTTTCTCCACAGAACAAGAAGAGCCTGTTAGCTTAGCTTCCAAAGAAAGACGGCTGACACTATGTGTACATTCTGTGAGTGAGATCCCTCCTCCTATGGGCTGGTTGAAAACATGCGGGACAGCCCCTCCTACTGGCTGTAGTCTTTAGCCTCTGGCCAAAAAATCATTTTTTTCCTTTTTCCAGACAAAAAATACATAAATCTCTCATCTCTGGGGGATATGAGGGTGGAAAGCACGGTAATTCGAAAATACTACAGGTTTTCTACTAATACAAAGCTTAATGCTGAATCCTGAAGTATCCCTTTAAAGAAGAGTGGCAAGCCATAGGGGAGTCATCATAATTCATAAATGGTGTTAATAAATAGTTGTTTTTGTGAACAACAATATTGTCTCTTTCTTCTAAATGGCCCTTGGGATTTTAGAAAAGGGATAAATTGAGTTTGTCTTCATAAAATGCTATGTAGGACACTGCTTTGTAGCTGTATGACGACCAATACAGAATAGTACAGCAGATATTTCATCGAGGATCTATATGAATACACAGTACTTTATGTCTAATGGGCTAAATATGGTTAAAGGGGTGGTTGATTATGATTTCACTTTTCTAACTTTACTTAGTGTGTAATATTGCTGTTCGAGCATAAACAACATCTGCAAAGTTACAACGCTCAAAGTTCAAAGCAAAGGAAGATATTTGCTTTTAAAGAAATTGTTTTCTAAGAACTACAACTATGGCTGGTGATAGGGACTATTCCTCCCGGGTTAGTGACATCACCAACCCTAAAATTTACATAAACCCCGTCACCGGGAACGCAGTTTATAGATTATCATGACAGAATATGCTAATCAATGACTAGAAGAGTTAACTCTACATCAGCTGCATAAATTCTTCAACTAACCATTCAGAAATGTCCTGTTGCATTCTACATGTTGTCACTTCTTCTTGAGTCTCTTCATATTTGTCTGACTCCGGTTTGAACATAAAAGGCTAAAAGTTTTAGAAATTTTCAGTGCATGTCCATGTGAGTGCTCTTGAAGCTCCGCCCCCTGTGCTGGGAGCAGCAGCTCATTTGCATTTAAAGGGACAGACACAAAAACGGTGCGTTTTTGCTAACCCTAAAAAAGTGACAATTTTAACATGCTATATAAAAATATCTGTGGGGTATTTTGAGCTAAAACTTTACATACACACTTGCTTATTTTAGATCTTGTTAAAAGGGCATTATACCACCCCTTTAATTTCCAAATGTAACTTTATATAAATTCACAACAACATATTTCACTCAGTCTCCTGTATATAAAAACCTTTGGTGTATTCTACAGTAGGTCATCATGTCTTGTCAACTGATCCAACTATGTGTATTATACATTTTTTTTATTCACAAAAACAAGGCCTAGTCTTCTGTAGGCTTAGTGAAGAGAGTGAAGCCCAACTGAATATCTACAGATATTTTAATCCGTAGTGCAGATCTACACGTTTATATTTAAATGAACAAAAAACACAAAATTGGTCAAGATCTATGGACGGGATGGTTATTAAGTGTAAGTCAGGAACAAAAAGGACGTTAAACTGCCTGGGCCGTATATCTACCGGCTCCAGGTCTGCAGCCTCCCCATATAGCCTGTCAGCGGCAGCTACTTCCTGCTTCCAGCTGCCGATTTTTTCACTGAACCCCTACTGGAGAGACGGTCAATATTTAACATTTTGAATTTCTCTGAATTTATTATTTCTTGGAAACATTTTGGATAATGTAAGATCACAATTGAAAGAAATATATAACACTGTGCAAGTGGTTTTTGGATATTTTAATACAAAATCTTACATATTGTACTTTTAAGACATGATGAGCCAAATCAAAAACATAACATAAAAGAAAACAATAGCCTATAGATCAAACTTTGACTGGAAAGGAACACGTCTTCCAGAACAGTGTGCAAAATCTTGCACGCATTTTGGTGTAATTCACTTTAGGAAATAGCTAGATATCTAAAATGCATTAAACAGATTATATTTGTCTGCCTGAAAAGCACATGCTGTTAGTTTATTTACGTTGGGTAGACATATGGATTAACAAAGTGCTTGATTGCATAATCACAGCCTCTGTGCAATGATCCAATGGCTTCAGTCAAATGGTAGGCTATTACAGCTTTTATTTATTAATATAGATGGATATGGGAGACATATATTATACAAATGTTTGTATGATAATATACAGATACTATAGCCTATTATGCATTATAAACACTGATCCAAAACCTTCACTGACATAACACGGTAGCTACATATTGTTAATACACTGCATGATATAGTAAACTGAATAATTCATGTCGGTTTATACTGGCAGATAAATACAATGTAGTGAACTTGTCAAGCAAGAATATATATGACAGTTGTTATAAGAGAGATCCACTTCAATTTTGTTCTGTATTGTGCAGCTGTAGTGAGAGCATTTCATCAGTTTGATGGTGTGTTTGCTCTTTTTGCCTTCCTGCACAAAAACACAGATCTGATCTGCTGTCTGCACTGAGACGAGCCGTAGTAGTACAGAAGGGGGTCAAGAAAAACACTTGCGCTCCCAAAACACACAGCCAACAGGTAAACAGCATATGATGAATCTCCCTCTGTTTCAGTAGCTAAACGAACACAGTGGTACAACAGGATGCCATTGGTTGGAGTGAAACACACCACAAACTCCATCAGCACAGTGATAGCCATAATCACAGCTCTCCTTCGGTTGCCTGAAGCTGATGAAGATTTTGCAAAGTGATCAGACTTTGCACTGAGCACATATATTATGGTAAAGTAGCTCACTAAGGTGACAACCAGTGGCAAAAAGAAGTAGAGGCAGGAGAGGATGGAGAACAGGTACACATAATTCTGTGTTTGAGACAACACGTCATGACAAGTGATGCCCACATCCCTAATCTCTACCGTTTGTGTCATTGAGAGAAGTGGCACCGTACCAGCGAGCGCCAGCAGCCAGACCAGCACACATATACACGTGGCGTTCCTTGCACTCCTCCAGGTTAGAGAGGCGACGGGAAGCGCCACAGCCAGCAGTCTGTCCACACTCATGCACATCATCAGCAGTATGGAGCAGTACATGTAGCAGTAGTAAGCAGCACTGAGCACACGACACGCCACCTCACCGAACACCCAATCTGAAGCGTTTAGCTGGTAGTGGATCTTCAGAGGCAGCAGCAGGGTGAAGAGCAGGTCCACACACGCCAGGTTAGACATGTAGATCACAGCTGGTTTCTTCACTCGAATCTTACAGGTGAACGTCACCAAGGCCAAAGCGTTCAGGGGCAAACTAATGAGGATGATGAAGATGTAGAACGAGGGCATGACGCGTGTGACCATCAAGCCTTTGAGGAAGAGAACAGCCTTGTTTGAGATGTACATTGTTTCGGGGATTACTGTAGTGTTGTGACTATTTGCTGCTGCTTCTGATGTATTGGCCTTTTGTGGTGTTTGCGGCTTGATGTGGCCTAAAAACCCACCACCACGAACAAATGTGCAGCCAGAATCTGTAACCATCACAAAACACAATGAGTGAAGGTTAACATACAATTATTAGAAAAAAAGGTAAGCATGAGATCCTGCACTAAACATTACCATGACTGGAGTGTTAGAGATTGTACAAAAAATTAACAAGTGAAATATGAATTGTACGAATTGACACCAATTCTGCAAAATGTAAAATAGTTAGAAATTGTTATTGAGATTGTGTTGCATATTACTAGTAGGCATTGTTGAAGAACTCAGATTAATGGTTTCATAGTAAGATGAAGCAGGCAGACCACAGTCAGAATCTGTAATCAACACAAAAGATCATTAGTGAAAGCTCTCATAATACCACCAGAGAATAAATAAGAGAACTTGGACATAGAAAAGGCTTTGATGGAGATTGTTGTATTGGAGGAATTTAATTCCAAACTTGGATATATTTATATTGTAGGCTATGAATGCTACCTTACATGTGCAGATAAACACAGAACCTCCACACACAGACACATATTCACTCATGCCTATTTCTTAAACATTCTGTTTATGAGGGATTCTATGAAATATGATCTACAGCAATTAGCATGACCTTTGCAATGTTGAAATGAAACCTATACCACTAATAGAAACCAACTTCCTTCCAACAATACTTCCTTCAATGCAATCATCCATGAAGCAATATATTAACAACAGATCACCTCATAGTTCAACCCATAAATAGCTGTTACTCTCATCATATGATAAATAAATTAAGATTTCATTCACCCATCTGTATTATATACAGCACAAAATTAAAACTATTAAAAATTGTTTTTCGTTATTGAAATAACACTGGAATAAAATATAAGCATTAGATGAAAATGTAAACTTAAAAAACTTAAACAGAAATTAGACTGAAATAAAATATGTTTAAGTACTAAAAATAACTAAAACTAAAGCTGAAATAAAAATAAAATAATATAGAAATATAAAAAACTAAAACTAATAAAAAGGCAAAATCACATAACAAAATTACTCATTCATTTTATATATTAATAAATTCTATAATAGTAGATAAATAATACTAAAACAACACTTGTACAGCACATCAGCAGGACATAACTGACAAATGTCTTGCAATTCAGAATGATCAGATTATTTTTTTAACGGTTCATGGTTGAGCTGATGTACTTACCACTCACTGCAGTGCATGTCTGCGCAACTATAATTAAAAGCAAGACACTTTTCACTCCCATGATAACAGATCAGCTGGCAGTTTCTAACTTCATCAAATGTTCTTCAGAACAACTTAAAATGGTACCATTTCTAAATATCCACAGCCGCACATGTGTCGTTCTTAATTTCTGAGTGTGAAAATGCTGACATCCTTGGCGCCTTCAGCCTTGGTAAAATGAAATGATAAATTATGAATAGATGCTGATTGTTTTGTGGGCGTGTCTCCTGAGGCTCTGTATGCACTATTTACATTTTTTTCATCTACTGGATGTTGCATCTCAAAAAAAAAAAAAAAAAAAAAAAAAAAAGGGTGCGAATTTGCTCAGTCCATGTGTTTCAGAGAGTATTATCATTTCAGACATATGCAGAAATACAACTGAACAAAATAAGTTTTAACATGTACAGAGAGTTAAGGAACATTGCTTGTTTGTTTGTAGGCTCACCAGAGTTGTCCACAATAATAATAATAAAAAAGTATGGTTTTACACAGACTGTTGACCTATACTTGGCTATACATATGAATAAACATTGCCACCTAGATTATCCGAAAATCTGTGTTAAGATTGTTAGGGAATTTACAGTTAAAGGCCCAAGGACCAGATATGATTTATTAAGACCAGGAGTTAGAAGTGCAGTCAATTTAAGACAAGAGTCAGAATTATACTAAATTGAAGAGTTGTTTTACTGAAGATTGCAGTTTCATCAGGCAGAAGTCAGCGTCAAGACTCACAAGGAGTTCGTAGGCATATAATCACAGGAATTATACCCTACCAAGGTCTAAGCTACGTCATTGCTTCAGGTTGAATGATTCTGATTGGCTACGAAATAGATAAACATAGTAAATGTCCATGGACTGATATGCAGTAGCACATCTCCATGGTCTGTACGGCTGCCACCAGGACTGAGTTAGGTAGCAGTGTCCCTCCGAGGTCACAAGACCTAGGTCTAGGCGCCAACATGTCGAAGAAAACAAGTCAGTCCATCTCCAATAATGTCACTTGTTCCTTAACCTGTAACCAAGAATACTAACACAGACATTCAGACACATAGCTTCTTCAAGGTTGGATTTTGGTTGGGCTCTAACTATAAACAGGAGACTCTTCCCAAAACATCAACATAACATGTTCTTTCTCTCAATGAGAGGAAACTTTAATATAGAATAGTAAAGTATGCTAAGAAATGGTCACTTAAACTATTGGTTCCAATGACCCTTGTGACCTATAGTTGTCGGTGAGCTAGAAGAACAGATATATGTTTTAACACATTCTGAAGACCTTTCTCAAACAAAACAAGTCCATAATTCATTTCTGGAAGCTGGGCTAAATGAGCAAGCACTGTTAGTGCATTCCTGGCATGGGCCAAACCCTCAGACATCAAATACAGACATTAGAGAATATGTGAAAAGAACATTTGTGACCCTGGACCACAAAACCAGTCACATGGGTCAATTTTCTGAAATTGAGATTTATACATCACATGAAAGCTGAAAAAATAAGCTTTCCATTCATGTATGGTTTGTTAGGATATGACAACATTTGGCCGAGATATATGAAAATCTGGAATCTGAGGGTGCAAAAAAATCGAAACATTGAGAAAATCGCCTTTAAAGTTGCCCATTTATGTTTGCGATTGTGCTGCATCCACTCACAAAAATAAATTTGTTATATATTTACAGTAGGAAATTTACAAAATATCTTCATGGAACCTGATCTTTACTTAATATCTTAATGATTTTTGTCATAAAAGAAAAATCGATAATTTTGACCCATACAATGTATTGTAGGCTATTGCCACAATATACCCGTGCGACTTGTGACTGGTTTTGTGATCCAGGGTCACATTTCAGTAATCACTGGTAACTTATATAACTAAGTAAAATCGCATAAGCTTAGAGAAGTTATTTAGAAGGAAAAATATTGACTAATACCTTGATTATAATCACTCATTAGCTATACATTGAAGCAGCAGTGGATTCCAAAATCCACTCCCTTCGAGACCATAATAAAGGCATTTTGGTCATATAGGCCTACAACCAAAAAAATTTAATAAAAATGCTGAAAATTTCTACACTAAAACTTACAAATAAAAACAAGGGGAGAAAAAACAATTCATGAAAAAATATACTGAATTCAAGATGTGTTTTCTGAAAAAAGTCTCATGCAAAGTGTTTTAATTACCAATTAAGACAAATAATACTCCCCAAAAGCTAGCCTGTAGTCAAATGAGATGTGAATTCTTCATTGAAGAAAAGAGATCTCACAACACCTAATTGCTTTCTAACTTCTGGAAACCATCTCTAGAGATTCTCTAGACTGACAGGACACCAGTACAGTTTCTTCACCCTTTTAATGCTCAGTATCTTCTTTATGGAGATGCCAGGATGTGTGTTACCACCTGATGACATCACTGACTGTACACTTCAGCCTCCATTTGGAGTCCATTTGGTGCCATTATTCAATCCACCGAGCTCAGGAGAGTGGATGCTGTAATAAACATGCATCACTCACAGCTTACAAAATGGGTGGATTGGGTGTTTACAAAATCATAATATCCTGATCACTGCCTACTGTAAGTGTGTCTTATTAGGAGCAAGAAATGAATTAAATCAATATATCACAGGACTCAAATAACAGTATCAACATATTTGTAATCACATCTGTGGTATTGCAGGGTGATGATATACATTAACAAACATAACACATTTCTATTCTCTTAATTGCAAATATTTTCTTATTTGTCTCCCCAGGAAGGAGTCTTTGGACTACCTGTGGTATGAATAAACATAAGAACATGTTTCAGTGTGTTCCCAACTTTACAAAACATCTAGATATAAATTAAATATAAGCATATTTGATGCTTTCACTTTAGCATTCAAGTGCATCCCAACTAAAGAAATGGTAAAAGTAGTAATATGCTAATATCTCGAATACAGCAAACCTGCGTTTCTTTTGAATATGAGCATTTTTGAGCAAACTGGGAACTGTGGATATTGATGATACTGTTCCACACATCAAGGCATCGTGTCATGAATGAATTATGAAAATGAATAGTGTAGCTTTTGTACTGTTTGCTGCTTTTATTTGCTGTTGTTGTTTGTATTTGTTGACAGTTTCAGTTATTCATCATGTGGTGATTATTAAGTCACTCTTTGTTTCTGGAATGCACATTTGAATGCGATGCATTACAGGTGGTGCGTCACAATCAAAGATTTCACACTTTCGAAAGTACAAAAAAATAATAAAGAAATGCAGCATAATAAAATGGCAAACACTGTTAGTCTATCTAGACTGTGCTGATTATGTGTACACATTTACATTGTAATGTAAAGCATGTGAATCTCAGTCTGTCAGTGGCAACACTGTTTGACCTTGTCTAGACATATGAATAAACATCACAACCAAGAGGATTCATTTATCACAGCCTCTGTGTGATTATATGACCAATTGTAAGTTGAAATTAATATTTAATGTGTATTCTGTAAGAATTAGCCTACCTATTATCTATTCTGGAATTGCCTTTTTTTTATTCTGGAATGTCTCAAAATTTTGCTTTTGTTTTTCCCCCCTCATTTCTTTTTTTTCTCTTGTAGATTTATTTGAATGTTTTGAAATTTATCATCGTTAAAATAGTCCAAGTGACGTACAACCCAGAAGCGCTGCGCTGTTACACTACGTGAATTCACTCAGGCCCACACAGAAGAAAATTAATAGTTGAATAAAGTCGTTATTTTGTTTGTTTTTCTGCACACAAAATGTATTCTCGTCGCTTGATAAACTTATGGCTTAAACGATGCCTTTACTAACGTTTCTGGGCCGGCAAGTTTCAGTCCCATAGAAGCCAATGGAGGAGTGATCCAGCTCTCAGATTTAATAAAAAATATCTTAATTTGTGTTCCGAAGATGAACGAAAGTGAGTAATTACTGACAGAATTTTCATTTTTGGGTGAACTAACCCTTTAAACTAGCAAAAGTGGATTTAGACACGCCCTAAGTGCACTTGCGCCGTGGGCTTTATACCATGCGCTTAGATCATTAAAATAGGGGCCGCAAGAACAGCTAAGGTCTAATAGATCCATTGCGCTTTTTGCTTTCTTTTCCTAAATACAGATCTGCTTACTGTACTCAGACGATCTGTAGTAGTACAGAACAGCAGATTATGAATCTCCCTCCCTGCTGTTTCCTCCAGTAGCTAAACGAACACAGTGGTACAACAGGATACCTTTGTTTGGATCGAAACACACCACAAACTCCATCAGCACGGTGATAACCATAATCACAGCTCTCCTTCGATTGTCTGAAGATGATGACGAAGTTGCGAAGAGATCAGACTTTACTCTGAGCACATATATTGGAGTAAAGTAGTAGCTCACTAAGGTGACAATGAGTGGCACAAAGTAGTAGAGGCAGGAGAGGATGGAGAACAGGTACATGTATAGCTGATCTGTAGGGTCGTCATGGAACAATGCATCATGACAAGTGACGCCCACATCCTTAATCTTGACTGTTTGTCTCATTGGGAGAAGTGGCACCGTACCTGCGAGCGCCAGCAGCCAGACCAGCACACATACACACCTGACTTTCCTTGCACTCCTCCAGGTTAGAGAGGTGATGGGAAGCGCCACAGCCAGCAGTCCAAACTGTTTTTGAAATGACTTTATAATCTGATTTCACACCATTACCATTAATGGACGTTGAACAGTCATGTAAAACAAGCATAGAACATTACTCTCTCCTTGTAAATGTGTGTGTGTGTGTGTGTGTGTGTGTGTGTGTGTGTGTGTGTGTGTGTGTGTGTGTGTGTGTGTGTGTGTGTGTTTTGGTGGTGGGGTTACAATATGCTTAGCCACCCAACTTCAGCCCTAGCTCATCAGAGCATGCTGGGAACTAGCAGTTCTTTCCAGTTTCTGTTAATGGGAAACAAAATGATTAATGAACTCCCAACACAAGCAAACTTCTGTTTCAAATATGTCAATGGATTGCATGCAATGATATTCATTTTTGCTGAAATGTTAAAGAATGGTTGTGCTTTTTGTTTAACAGCTTAGAAAACACCTTTTCCAGTCAGAATTTATTGCATGTGAACAAAATAGGATTCATTTATCACTGCTTCTGTGCCTCAGGTTAAGACCAAGAAAAAGACTTAAAGACATAGGCTTCAAATAACTATTTTAATTAAGTAATTAAATCTTGAATTTGACATTTGAGCAGCCAGCGAAACTTACCGTCTTCTAGCTGTCTCACATCACAGAAGTCAGATAAATCCCAAGACATAGAGACTCTTTCACCTAGATATCATCATATAGTGACTGTGTCTGTTCCCCGAATTGGTAAATGCAAAAAACTCCCACACCCATTTAAGTGTAACTATTTTATTGATGTTCAACAAATAAAAAAACTGATATAATACAGATGAACAAATGATAAAGCTTGGGTTGCTGAATATACAATCCCTTTCTTCAAAAACACTTATTGTAAATGATATGAATACAGATCTGTTGCGAGCAGGACGAGGCAGACGGCCGTGGGAGAGCGCTGCGAGGCACACCTGTGCGACGCACCATTCTCGTATCTCGCCACAAGATCATAACCTAGATGTACTGTGTTTGACATAAACCTGGCTAAAACCAGACAATTACATTACTTTAAATGAGTCCACCCCCCAAGATTACTGTTATAAAACATGAGCCTCGTCTGAAAGGCAAAGGGATTTATAAGGGACTTAAATTTATAGTAATATCTTCAGTATTACTCAGAGGTCTAGTTTCAAATTTAATTATTTTGAAGTGATGGTGCTTTATGTAACGCTATCTAGTATAAGTGATAAATCCCGTTTGACATTTGTGCTGGCTACTGTATATAGGCCACCAGGGCACCACACAGACTTTATCAAATAATTTGCTGATTTTATATTAGTTAGTATTGGCTGCAGATCAAGTCCTAATTATTTGTGATTTTAATATCAATGTAGATAATGAAAAAGACACATTGGGATTGGCAGTTAGAGACATTCTAAATCTAAACTCTATTGGAGTGTCAGCAACATGTGTCAGGACCCACTCATCGTCGTTATCATACTTTAGATCTAATATTGTCACATGGAATCAATGTTGAGATCATTATCTAGTCTTGTGTGAACTCTATTTAAGTCAAGGCTGCAAAACCAACTCCCAGTTACAAATATGGTAGAACTATCACTTCTACCACTAAAGTTTCTACTCCTTGGCATCCCAGATAGAAGAACTTGATGTTACAACAGAAAATATTGACTCTCTCGTCTCCAGCACATCTCCTTTGTGCTTAAAGGTGCTCTAAGTGATGTCACGCGTTTTTTAGGCCAAAACATTTTTTGTCACATACAGCAAACATCTCCTCACTATCCGCTAGCTGCCTGTCCCCTGAACACACTGAACACACTGTAAAAAAACGCGGTCTCTCGAGACACCACAGGCTCCACAAACGGCAACAAAAACAAACTGGGCTCACCCGCACCACGAAACACAACAAACAGTGCTCCAGCCAATCACCGACAAGAAGTATTGGAGGGTGGGGTTTGGGGGGTTAGTGCGCGTACACATGAAGGGGGTGTGTGGAGGAGAGAGAAGCATGAAGAGGGAAGTTTGAATTATGGCCGACACACGACCAAAGAGACGACGTTTCGATGAACAAATTGTAAAGAAGAGGGACAAGGATAAGGAACGCGTGAAGTCCCGAATTTACATCGGAAAAACCTTCGAAAGGTGGCGAGAACTCCGCCGGCAGAAGGGCTTCCAATCCGACATAGTTGCTCTGTTTTTGCAGAACAGGTAAATCCATTTTTCTTTCTAAACTGACGTTCATGTTCGCCAAACCAACACAAGGATGTAATTAGCTAGATCTATGCAGTCAGCGTTAACTTTGGTGAATACAACATATATGTTTCAGCTAGCGATCAATCTCTATTGTAAATGATCAAGCAAATTCACAGTAGGGCGACAATTTGTGTGAATGACTGTTTTCACCCACGGTTTGTTATGAATTTGAATGTTCATTTATAGGCTATTGACAACTTTGACTAAATTTGTTTACGCCGCCGCCGTTGTTTATGCTCACTGGGAAACGCGAAGCTAACGTTATCTTGCTATTATTGCGTCCTTTTATGGGAGCTATAGTTATAACCTCAGGTGGCGAAACGATTAAGATAATGTTTCTCTTTTTCTGCATTCTGTTCTGCAATATAGAAAAGCATTTATCTAACTTGGCGACATTACACATTGAATGAAGTATCAGTAAAACTTAACTTTGTTTGTAGTGACTATTTTGACTTTCCTTTATGCCGGAAGGGAGGGGAGGAGGGAGGAGACGGGATGAGGAGGAGGGAGGGTCTAGCTAGCCTCCGTTTTGTTTGACAACAATTCGAATGTCAACAAGAAGTTACGACTCCTGGGATCGCTTAGAGCACCTTTAAAGAAGACTAAAGAAAATAGTATTGTCGCCATGGTACAACGAGGACACTCTGGCCCTCAAGAGAGCGGCCAGAAAGATTTAGCGCAGCTGGAAGAACACAAAACTGTTGTGGTTTTTTGTTTTTTACCCTCTTAGAAGAAAACAAGTACAACCCTAGGTATTTATTTGATACAGTGGCTAAATTAACAAGAAATAAAGCTAGTGGCTAAATGAATGAGAAATAAAGCTTCAACCCTAGAAGTTTACAATCAGCACAGCAGTTATAACTTTATGAACTTCTTTACTTGCAAGATTGATAATATTATAAAGGAGATTATAACCATTGAGATTATAACCAACCGTCTACTACAGTATCGCATGCATTGTAGTCTCCCTGAGTACAAATTCCATTCATTCAGTGCTATAGGAGAGGAAGAATTGTCTAAACTCTTTATATCATCTAAATCAACAACATGTATATTAGACCCTATACCGACTAAGCTACTGAAAGAGATGCTTCCAGAGGTCATACAGTAGATCCTCTTCTTAATATCATTAATTCATCTTTGTCATTAGGAATACGTACCAAAAACTTTTCAGCTGGCTATTATTAAACCTCTTAAAAAACAAGCAACATTAAGAAACCTGAGAGCATTTAGGAACATGGGAAACATTTAGAAACAGTTAGGAACCTGGGTGTGCTCTTTGATACCAATCTTACATTTGAAAGCCAATTGACCAAATAAGTAAATTACAACCTTTTCTGTCAAAAATACTAGAAAAGGCAGTATCCTCAAAACTATGTATCTTTTAGAAAGAAATGATATCTGCGAGGATTTCCAGTCAGGATTTAGACAGTATCAGAGTACTGAGATTGCTCTCGTTAGAGTTACAAAGGATTTGCTCTTATCATCCGATCGTGGTTGTATCTCTCTATTAGTGTTATTGGATCTTAGTGCTGCATTTGACACTGTAGAGCACAGCATTCTTTTGAATAGACTCGAAAATAATGTTGGCATTAGTGGAATTGCATTAACATGGTTTAAATCATACTTTTCTGACAGTTATCAGTTTTAGCAGTAAACAAAGAGGTGTCATATCGATCACAAGTTCAGTATGGAGTACCTCAAGGCTCAGTATTAGCACCGTACTAGTACAAGTACATGTTACCCTTGGGAGATATCATTAGGAAGCATGGCATTAGCTTTCACTGTTACGCTGATGATACTCAGCTCTATATTTTTTATATAAGGCTAATGTTAGTCTCTCTGTTCATCCCGAGGTTTACCGTACTCAGTCGGATCTGGGCCATATCCAAATCAAATGAATGAATGACTGCGCCGAGTCGAAGTGTTCCGCAATACATTATAATTATCCTTTTTACCCGCTTAGAAAAGTGCCACGTTTTATTTTGTGTCACCATACTTGGTTGTGTAACTACTCGTGTAACTGATAGTGACAGCTGTGGATTTTGTCTGTGTGTTACTTTTCCCTCTTCAACACAGATCTGATCAGCTGTCTGCACTGAGACGAGCCGTAGTAGTACAGAAGAGGGTCCAGGAAAACACTTGCACTCCCAAAACACACAGCCAAACGGTAAGCAGCATATGATAAATCTCCCTCCCCTCCAGTAGCTAAACGAACACAGTGGTACAACAGGATGCCATTGGTTGGAGCGAAACACACAACATACTCCATCAGCACAGTGATAACCATAATCACAGCTCTCCTTCGGTTGCCTGATGTTGCTAAGTGTTCAGACTTTGCACTGAGCACATATATTATGGTAAAGTAGCTCACTAAGGTGACAACCAGTGGCAAGAAGAAGTAGAGGCAGGAGAGGATGGAGAACAGGTACACATAATACAGCATTGTAGGGTCTTTGTGGTGCAGTGCATCATGACAAGTGACGCCCACATCCCTAATCTCTAACGTTTGTCTCATTGAGAGAAGTGGCACCGTACCAGCGAGTGCCAGCAGCCAGACCAGCACACATACACATGTGGCTTTCCTTGCACTCTCCCAGGTTCGATAGGCAACAGGAAGCGCCACAGCCAGAAGTCTCTCCACACTCATGCACATCATCAGCAGTATGGAGCAGTACATGTAGCAGTAGTAAGCAGCACTGAGCACACGACACGCCACCTCACCGAACACCCAATCTGAAGCGTTCAGCTGGTAGTGGATCTTCAGAGGCAGCAGCAGGGTGAAGAGCAGGTCCACACACGCCAGGTTAGACATGTAGATCACAGCTGGTTTCTTCACTCGAATCCTACAGGTGAACGTCACCAAGGCCAAAGCGTTCAGGGGCAAACTAATGAGGATGATGAAGATGTAGAACGAGGGCATGACGCGTGTGACCATGGGACCTTTGAGAAAGAGAACAGCCTCTTCTGAGATGGACAATGAGGAACAGTTGAGCTCTGTACAATTCTCATCTTTTTCAGCAGCAAAAATTGGAATGAAGCCTGTATGAACATACAAAAGCACAACAACATTAATGTAAGGTTGCATAATCAGGGTGTTTCTCACTTTTTCTTAAAGTCAAGTGAACAATAAACACTTGATTTGGCCTTGTCCCACTCAAATGAGCAAAGATCCAGGGGATTTTGGATCTTACATTCTATGACATTCTCAGATCAAGTGTGCTCCTAATAGTTCATATTAATGTCAGACTGAGCTATTTTAGGTCTATCTTACTTGTCGCATTAGAAACCTCTCTTTTACTAGAGTAATATTTTATTAGTGTTTCTCTGCATTAACTTAAGTACAGCGTTTTAAACATTTAAAATAAACATTAACAAACATTTCATAATTAATTTCTCTTGCCATTGCAGGATGTAGGCTAATGTTGTAGTGTCTATGCATTATAGTGAAGACAACGAACATGTTTCCCATCATATGAAAGACCACTGAGCCAATCAGAATAAATATGGGGCAGAGCAACACATGTAGCCCCTCCCCAGGTGCAGCCTGTAGTGAAGTATAGGGAAGTATAGTGTTATTTGGGAGTGTGACCATTAGAGGGTGTGTCCTACCCTTGTTGTTGATACCCAGGCTTGGTTGCGGATCCCACTTGTATGTTTCTCTGTAGACATCTGTAAATTATGTCTATGTCTAAATTACTCGCTATGGAGCTGACAGCGCATTGAAGAGCTATGGGCATTGGGCAGGATGATTTAGAGCGTGTCAGTGACCATTGTGGGACGCAGAGGGGTGTAGCTGCGCCAGAACAAAACAACTGTCACGGAAATATGCGTTTGATTATGCACAGAGTTTAAGTCAATGCGGACTTGGAGGAAGATTTGAGTTCAGGCAGATAAGCCTACAGAGCATCGATTAAATGTAGTTCAGTTAATTTTTTTATCTTATTGTAGTCGGAATTATATTTTGTAATTTATTGCTTTGTTTATAAAAAGGTTGTGTTTTAATTGCCTCCGCTGTCGGTGCGGACAAAAGTGTTTAGGACTAGAAGCGTGGAGAAAGGGTGGTGGGAGGATGCTGCAAAACTGTCAATGGATTGAGGTGAGACTGCTGAATGTATAGCCTACCTCTGACCATTGATTGCTGAGTTCTCTCCATTGTGTTAATTATCTGAACGTGCTCCTCCCGAACTTTGTTAATAAAACATCATGTGTTGAAAATTAAATTTCAATTTCAAAGCTCTGTTTTTTCATAAAGAAATAAATAATCTAGCTGTAATAAACATCCACTGGAGGCAAGCTTGGAGAATCCAAGTGCAGCTTTATTTTCAAAACATGATCAAACATAAAACAAAGAACCTGAGGGGTTGTCCCTCCTAAAAATATCATTAAAATATGTGTATTGTAAATAATATAATGATATATACTTACAATAATTGTGTAAGTAGTAAACCAATACAAATGCAAACGTGGCAACAACAAAAAAACGTTTTAAACATTGAGTCCCCCCTCCCTTACCTCACAGTGCTTTGGTCCACTGCCTGCTCCCCTTTTACCTCCTACACACACAAAGTCCAGTGGGAGAGAACTAAGTTTTTCAGTAGTTGTGGAACTCCAGTAAGTCAAGGCTATTTTATTCACATTAAACATCAGATGAAGTTTTTATTTTCTCTTTAATATAGATGACGCTGAGTCATTTAATAAATCATGAAAAAAATGTAAAAAAAAGACGATAACTAACCAATGTACTTTTGTCACCAATGTAGTCCGCTATGTTAGCGATTATAATGTTTACCCTTGTTTTATACAGTCTATGCGTTTGCCTAGCTTGTTTAATACCGTAGTCATTTAATATAGTAAATCTAATATAATATCACACAAGGAGTGTTTCTCCAGATATTAGCATGATAACAAATGTTAAGTTTAATAAACAAGAAGTTAATATTAAGTGACTTACATTTTAGACACCATATTGCCTGTTTTAGCTCTATTTCACCAATGAAAATAGCTGAAAACTAAGCCACAGCACTGTATATGTGCCTCTGAGAAACACACCAAGGTGTTTCCTTACTGAATGAATCAGCATTTTGAACGAATCAGTTGAATCTCAATGACTCACTCATTAACAGTGACTTGCTGCCACCTACTGGCGGTTTTAATTTCACATTTAAAGTGTGAAAATGTTCATGTTTTAAATCATTTCAAATATCAATATTCAACGTTTTATGTTTAAAACATCAAAACATTATGTCTGTGTAAAAGCATCTAAATGCCATTTCAAATGCAGCTTCTGTGTTTCCTCTCCATTGCAAAGATTTTGTTGATACTTATTTAATTTGATTGGTAACAGCCCTAATTAAATTAAATTAAATCAATTTAATTTAAACTTAAATGCATGCATCATCTTTTGCATGCATCATCTTTATAAATTTATAAAGGTAAAAATGCCAATAAAAGGTAAAAATCAATTAAAACTTATTGGAAAAAATGATTTCTGTCACTGCTGTGAACTCAATCCTAAACATGCTAAGGTACCAGCACAAATAACACACTCAGCAAAATGTTGGCTAATTATCGTTATCGATAAAATCCCCAAAAATATAGAGATCATTTTTTGTCAATATCGCACACCAATGAAGAATATTTTGGTCAATTTAGTCAACTTTTTCATTGAACCAGAGAGAAACTTTGAGAAGAAGGATAATGGCACGGTCTCCATGCTAAACTAATAATAGTAGTAAGGCTTTCCTCTGTGTACACATATCCTTGCAAGTACAATTTTGCCTGTATTATTGGTGTCCCCTTCAAAAATTGCTTTAGAGAAATGTTATGTTTATTGCCCTAAGAGGTTTCCCAAGTCCCAAGTGCAACTATCACACAGAAAGTGAATGTAAATGGCATGGAAGTGGAGTTTGAATTCAACACCGGTTGTGGAGTTACGTTCATCAGCAAAGAGCAATATTCGAAGTTTTGGAAAAAACAGGCATGCCAGAATGGAAACCCTGCAGTTTGAACCTGAAGACGTGTACTGGTGAAAAAATGGAGATGCTGGGCCAGACTGCAGGAACAGTGGAATTCAAAAATTAAAGAAAATAAAACTAACAATGGTCATGGTAGAAGGAGAGGGGCCTAACATGTTGGGGAGAAGCTGGCTAAAAGACTTAGGGTTGTTGCCAGAGGTGGTGAATCAAGTGACGCCAGTGCCAGCACTGAAGTTTGCAGACGTGCTAGACAGACACGCAGAGGTGTTTTAAGAGCTGGGGCAGATTAGAGGCACCACGTCTGAGATTCATGCCAACCCGAGGCCCAACAACAATTTTATAAGTCCAGACGTATTCCAATTGCTGTTCAGCCCTTGGCAGATGCCGAGCTCCAGAGACTGGCAGAGGAGAAGATCATTGAACCAGTGCAGTTCGCAGAGTGCCTGTGAAGAAACCAGATGGTTCAATCCAGATTTGTGGAGGTTACAAACTCACAGTAAACAGAGCATCCAGTGTAAAACAATATCCTATTCCAAAAGTAGAAGATTTGTTCGCTCAGCTACCTGGAGGCCAACAATTCTCTAAACTGGACATGAGCCATGCATATCAGCAAATCATGCGGGATGAGAGTGCCAAGACTATTAACACACGCAAGGGACTGTACAATTACTGTAGGCTGGCTTTTGGAGTGGTGTTGAGTCCAGCCATTTTTTCAATCCACCATGGAGGGAATCCTGCAAAACATGAAACATGTCACGGTTTACCTGGATTACATATTAGTCACAGGGGGCAGTGAAGAGGACCATCTAAGAAATGTGGAGGAGGTTTTGAGTAGACTAAAGAAAAGTAGATTGAGGCTGAAGAGGAGCAAGTGTGAGTTCCTGGGAAAGGAAGTGGCTTTCCTGGGCCACAGAATCAGAAAACGTGCAGGCAATTCAAGAAGCGCCCGCTCCTCAGACAGTGAGTGAACTGAAGGCTTATCTAGGCCTGATGAATTATTATCACAACTTCCTGTCTAGCCTGTCCACACTGTTGGTACCACTGCACACGCCGTTGAGAAAGGAGACAAGATGTGGGGCTGTGAGTAGGAAGAAGCCTTTGTCCTCTGTTATTTTAGTGCACTACAATCCTACCAAACTGCTCATCTTGGCTTGAGACGTGTGGGGGACGTGCTGTCTCACAAGATGGAAGATGGAACAGACAGGCTGATAGAGTTTGTGTCACGTACATTAAATGCAATCTCAATTGGATAAGATCACATTTTTGGGGTAAAGAAATTCCACACATATGAATGTGGCAGACTGTTTACCATCGTAACAGATCGCAAGCCTCTGATTTCGCTGTTTAATGAACTGAGAGAATTGCCACAGATGGCCTCACCACGTATCCAGGGATGGGCAGTATTGTGTGGGTACAACTACACCATTGTGTATCAAGCGGCTCGGGAGCATTAAAATGTTTATGGATTGAGCCAGTTGCCGTTGTCTGAAAAAGGAGTGGAGACTCCAGCTGAGGAAGAGAGAGAACTGCTGCTGGATGAAAAGGATGTGTCACTGGTAAAAGCAGACCAGGTGAGGAAATGGACTGATAAAGATCCTGTTTTAGCACGGATGAGAGAATATATTCTTAGAGGATGACCCAAGAGACTTCCATTTTTCAGAAGGTTCACACATGAATGTTTATTTTAGCACACTTCAACAAAAGCACACCTCAAAATAATTGTGTAAAGCAGTAAACCTTGAGATTATTACTTGTGAAATTAGAACAAAATAAATGGATATGATAACATAGCCTATACAACTAAATTAACAATATATTACATATTTATTTTGTATTAAAATGGGTTATGTCTGCTATTGTAGGCTAATAAACTAATTTAGATGCACAAACTGGGTGCCGGTGCGGTGAGACGTACACGCTCGGCCATATTCAGCTCGAAGTCGCGCATCTTCGGATGTGGAGCCACGCGGAAAGTAAAAAAAAAAAGGCGTGCACACCGCCAATGGTGCCACGCGAAATGGGGTCTTGCACACTCAACGTGCATAACCACCAACACCGCGATGACGTCATTTTTGCCACACATTCGCACTCGTGCCGACGCAGTGAGTATAAACCAAGCTTTATAAAGTCACTTTTGGGAATGGCCAGGTACTGCGCTGGCACATTGATCAGGTGAGGAACAGACATGTGGTACCTCCAGTTCAAACATCTGTGTTGTTGCAAGATGTTGATGTGTTTCCATCACCTGAACCAGCTAATTTTATACCTTCAAATGACTGTGTTGTACAGCAGACAAGTGGAATTACACCAGAGGTTACAATGTCTGAGACTTCATGTGTGGAGGAGCAGCCTGAGCTCAGAAGGTCCAAAAGGACGAGGAAGCTGCCCAGTTATTTGAAAGATTGCGCCCTGGAACTCATGGAGATGGATGCGGTCTACCCGAGGTCCCTACTGTGTCCTTTTCTATAATACTACATGTTACCTTTGACAAGAAATACCACAAGCAAACATCAGAGTGAGAGTTATCACCAAAACTAAACAAAAAGTAATAAAATGCAAATCAACATTACAAAGAATTGCATCACACGATCAGTGTGTCATTTCAGCGGAATATATGGTGACAATTAGCCACAAAACCAACAAAATTTTATGTAAGCTGACACATCAAGCATATTTGCCACATGCAGTTCCGCATGTTGATAAATCCTATCATTAGACTGGCATAGCATTCGATTAAATGCATGTAATGGACAGTTAAACTTGTGATTTGGGAAAAATTTTACTACTATGCAGAATTACAGCAAATGTGCATGGTGGCTAAGTTAGTAAATTTACAAATTGACCAATAGTTCTGCAAAATAACTGTTTTCTCAACTAAAGCTTAACATGTAAAATAGTGGCAGCCGCGGCCAGAATAAAATCAGTCAAGTAACCTATTCGATTTTAAATGATTTACCCAAATAGCACACAATTCCGTCAGTAAAGCATTAGCTTCTTGATTGATGCTGTCATTCAGGGGTATCGCTTAATTTCTGTGTTTGAAATCTTCTAAAAAGCTTTGGCTTTCAGCACAAAATTAAGCTCCGGTGTGTCTTCTTTTGCCGATTAACTGCTTTTCTTTAAAAGTGAATCTTGAAAACGGCGTGGATGATAAATTTGCAACGATGTCCTCCTCATTAATGCTGCTTGAGGTGTTTCCATAGCGAAAAGAGCTAGCTATTTTTTTTAAAGCCGACAAAATGTGAAGGTGATGTAGTGAATAATGTTATTTGGGAGTGTGAACATTAGAGGGCGTGCTTGGACAACAAGCCTTAGGCCTACCTGACATATCTATCCGACTTGTTGTATGATAGGCCTAGGCTACTATATCATCTGTAACAGACATGTCAAATACACAGAATCTCTCCTTCTCCATATTCTGCTGCACAAAAGCAGCCAGTGCTTGTACAACAAGCCTTACCTGTCCGATTTTTCACAGTGTAGTTGTAATCCGACTCGTCGTAGTATTCTGTATCATCTGTAAATAAAAACATGTCAAATATACAGAATCTTTCCTTCTCCATATTCTACTGCACAAAAGAATATCACACAGTCCCGCCCCGCTCTGCAGGTTGCAGCCATGTCCATCTCCATCTCCTGTAGGCCTATAGTTTTTGTAAATTAGAGTCGGTTTGAAGCGGAAGTTGCGATAAAAAAATCAAGACTTGATTTTGTCCAACGAGAATAGATTAGATCGTTGTAATTTGCTATTATTGCTTATTTGCTCGTGTTTTTATATAAAAAGCAGTTTTTCAGGAAAAGCAACGATGTTTTCTTTTTGAGAAAGATTTTGTTTGGTAAACAAAAAAAAAACACAAAAAAACTAATTATGATTAATGATTAAACTGATCAAAATAATCTAAGCAAGGCCGCTTTATAAATTTGTATGAAAACAAATTATGCAATAAATAAGTTCGAAAATAAATAAGATATATACAATGGTACAAAAACATTATTAATTGTGAAAGCAAATAAAAATTCCTTACACTCATAATATAGATCAAGGTTTCAGTAACACTGTAGGCTATTAAGTTACGCACCAGCAAAAATTTCAAGTCACTTTTTATGCATATTGAATTGATGATCTACTTACCGTCAATGGTGGCAGTGTACATTTGTGCAATTACAACTGAAAGCAAGATCATTTTAATCCCCATGACGATCAACTGTCTACAGGCCTATCTAACGTCAGACTTTTTACTCCAAATTATAGGCTCTGGTGGATTCGCAACGTCCGATTTGTGCGCCAGACTAGTCGTTCATCACTGAATCAGATGAACCGAATGCCGACGGGTTTACAGCGGCTGTAAACTCCCCTGGTCGTTCACACCTTAAAGTTAAAAAAGTAAAAACAAGTCAAAACAAGTCAAAAAAGAAAAAAAGAAAAAAAAGAAAGAAAAGAAAAGAAAAAGAAAAGGGGGGCGTGTAAGCTGTGGAAAAGTGGGAGAGTAGAAGGTAGGAAAAGGGGAGACAGCAATCAGTAAAACACCTGGTAGCAACACACTCATTTATACACATGAATATTAAAATATGACCATAAAAAAAAAAAAAAAAAAAAAATTTGTTTGGGTTTCATGACCCTTTAAAGCGGCTATGAGCCTGCATCATTCCTCAACTCTGACACTCAGCACAGGAGTCCCACAAGGCTGTGTGCTGAGCCCATTTCTCTATTCTTTGTATACTCATGACTGTATGCCATATTATAACACACCATTATCCAATTCACAGATGACAAGACTGTGGTGGGGTTGATCACCAGAGGCAATGAGTCTGCCTACAGAGAGGAGGTACAAAGGCTGATGGTCTCTAAACATCAAGAAAACAAATGAAATCATTATTGCTTTCAGAAAGAAACAGGATGTTCACACATCACTGCACTTTAACAGGGAGATGGTGGAGAGTGTCGAGCTTTAAATTTCTGGGCACACACATCTCATGGACGATAAACACCATGGCACTAGTCAAGAAGGCACAGAAGGGGCTGTTCTTAAGAACACTCAGGAATGTAAACCTGTCACAACGGCTCTTGGTGTCATTCTACCGCTGCTCCATTGAGAGAGTGCTCCTCACACATGGCATGCTGGTGTGGTACAGTATGGAGGCAGCTTTGCAGCTGATAAAAAGGCCTTGCAGAGAGTCATAAAGACTGCGAAGAAAATCATCACAAACCAACAGTTACTTGGCCCTGGATGACATATTTACTTCCTGCTGCCTGCAGAAAACACAAAATTCTGAAGGAATCATATCACCCTGCTCAACATTTATTTGAACTGTTGCATTCTGGAAAACACTACAGGTCAAAACACGCAAGATTCATGAACAGATTTAGCAGCTTACTGAATACTGAACTAAAAACACAGCCTCCAAACACAATACATTCTTGACATGCAAGAACCATTTATGTGTAATAACATTATGAGAACTTTATTTCCTTTATCATTTATGTGCAATAACATTAAGAGCACTTAATTTAATTTACTTTCTTTAAAAAATATGTGCAATCTCATTTGTAAAGTTGACCTCCATAGTTTTTTTCTTACCATGGAAGTCAATGAGGTCCATCAACTGTCAGGTTATCAACATTCTTCAAAATATCTTCCCAGTAAGCAATTCTGCGTTTAAAAGACGTCTAATAGCCGTCCAAACACGGCCCAGACGTCTAGGCTAAAACAAGGCAAAGTTTGGGCTGTCAGCGAAGGTTTAATACACGTGTAACCAGAGGCCAAGAATACATCAATTAGAGAACATGTCAAAGAAATGAAACTAAGCGTCTTGTAATCACTGTTGACTTTGCCTACATGATGGAATATCATACATCTCGCAAGTTATTTTGGCAAAAACGACATTTAACCAAATTCAAGGTTATTTTGTCTGGATGTGTTTTAGCCTACTCATAGCCGGACTATATGGGGTCTATAGTTAACCTAGACTCTGAAATGACAGATATTGCTTGCTGGGTTCCTTTGTGTTCAGCAGAAGAAAGAAACTCAGAGCCCTATGTTGATTTCCTAAAAAGAGTTTGCGGATTTTCTCTCAGACCTATTGGTCAACGTCGATAAAGCATTGATTGTCCGAGATTTTAACATTCACAGATAAAACAAAGGATGTATTAGGGGTTTCTTTTACTAAACTCCTTTGGGGTCAAGCAAAATGTCACTAGACCCACTCATCGTTTTAATCATACACTAGATTTAATTATATCACATGGAACCAATCCTACTGATATAGATATTCTACCACAGTGATGATCACTACCTTGCAACATGCATACTGCGTACTGCTGATATTTTGCAGTATTTACATATTTACAGTTTAGTTGTAATGAACTTATGAATTTCTTCACTTAGAAAATCAAAAGCATCCGAAATACAATTGTAAATGTCCATTTTTTAAAAGCGTTTTATGATCCAGCCTCAATTATCGCCCCTTAAGAACAATTGCAGTGCTTTACAACGCGTGGGCTCATCGGCTCCATCCGGGTCTCCATCGTTAGTGGCTGAATCTCCGTCATTCGTCCCCAGGGTACATACCAACAAGTCGGCTACACCATGGCTCCTCCCGCCTTCGACTCCGCCCTGGGGCCTCGTCCTGGCTGGTCTCTGGCCTAACATCTGGCTCCTCCTGCTCCTGGCTCCTCCCACCATCCACTCTTCCATGGACTTCTTTTATGTTTGCCCTGAACTCTTTTTGTTTTCTGCCTGCTCCACGCCCTCCTCCACAGACCCTCCCTCCTCAGTTGGACTATTTACGGCGCGAGGACGCGCCTTTTTGGGAGGGGCGTACTGTTACATGTATGGTCTGTCTCCCTTGTTCAAGGCTTGTTCTACTTCATGCAGCTCTGCGCAGACCGATTGGTGGCTGACTTGAAGCAGTGCATGCCAGTTAGAAATTTTGTCCGACTTGATCATAGACAGTAAAAGAAATAGACACAGCGAACCCATAGACTTCAACGGAGAAAAGTGAAGCAAATTAGAAGCACTCACTTCCTGATGGCTGAGCGAACTGCGCAGACTCAAACTGAGCTTGATGATAGTTTGACAGTTGTAAGTCTTCTAGTAGCTGTGCCAAGAGAAATCTGAATCATTCCCTTCCGAATCTTGCAGCGACGGAGAGCGTGAGTAGGAGCTGTCCATGAGCTATAGGAGGAGGAGCAACTTTATGACTCTCTATGGGCTTCTCCCTTGACTTTATCGGACTTTATGCCTCCACGTCCCCCCGATTGACTGCGAGCTTCTCCTCCTGTCTATATGGTAATTTCCAGTGAGTTGCGTGGTTATGGGGCCATAACGTAAGATACAATGTAATGGAGCCTTTTATACATTGTCGTGTTTCTTTAGAAATAAACAATGGACAAATAGAGTCTTTAAATGCCTCAGATGTAAAGTTATTCGATGTCAAAGTGACGCCAAAATTAATGGGAGTCAAAGGAATGCTAACAGCAGGTGATGGCTTATTAGCCAATGGCGGGCCCGGGGATGGTACGCTTTCCGGGTGCTGGATTACCCCCCTGGACTTGATACAGCGCCGACGCCACGTGACTGTGACGTATGCCATCAAAGTACTGCGAGAGCGATTCGAGAGTAGCCAGAGAACTCAGCCAGCGCAGCTTCTCAAGAGGCTGCAGTGGGCTGCATGAGCTCTGATGACGACACAGCTGTTCCACGATTGGCCGGATTCACCGCATGACAACGATCACGTGTGTTTCGTGCTTATTCAAACACCTTTAGTTCCTCTAAAGCTCACAAATCAGTTTTTTTTATAACAGTAAAAACTCTTTTCATGTCGTTACAATGTTATATTCTGTCCATCTAAACTTCCCTCGTCCACTTCACGAAGTGGAACGCACTTCAAAATGGCGGCGGGGATTCCCCCGAGGGGAAGTGCTTAGGGAAGTTCGCGAGTGCGTGTCTAAAAGTGGACTGGAACGCAGCACAGGAACCAGAAAGTGTCCGACTTCACGTCTCCGTTTGCAGCTCCTCCCCGCCTGCACGTGGCTACTCTCGCCGATCGGTTACATCCAGCCGCAGCCTATGTCGAACACACCTATAGTGTTTTTGGTTTAGTCCTGTGACCCAGTTAGTCATCTCCTTCACCTGTGTCCTGTTAATTATCTAATTTAGTTCCTTTTGTTTGCTCTGTGTATTTATACCGTGTTCTCCCTCAGTTCCCGTCTGTTCTCGTTAATGTTTAGTGTGGTTTTCTCCTGGGGCCTGTACCATGAAGCCGGTTTAGGTGGCTAGCCAGCTATGTTTCAGTTTAGTTTCCGCCAACCCTGGGTTTTAGGTACTATGAAAGTAGCTCGGCTTTAATCGGTGTTCGTTGCCATGGTATCTTACGCTGCACGGCTAACCTGCTCCGGGGCAGGTTATGTTCTGGATTCAAGATCTCAGACTTAAGTTTGACCAATCAGCTGAGAGCAAAGAAACATATAGGTGACGTAACTTATTCCCAGTGTCTGTTGCAATGACTTCACCTTTTCTTCCAAATTCTGTGACATCTCAGTGCAAATTGTAGACGAGCACTTCGTAGAGAAAGAGTTTTTAGCATGACAAAATCCCCTTGCCTTTCCTGATAGTTATTTGTATGAAAGATACAGATTTTCCACGGAAGCAATGTCTTATCTTTGCGAACTTCTTGAGCCGCACATAAATAATTTAACACGTCGAATTCATGCACTTACTGTATCGCAAATATTGCGTTGTGTTTTTTTTTTTGTTTTTTTTGCAAGTGGTACATACTTGCACGGTGGGTGACGCACAGAAGCTAGGGGAAAACACGGTTTGTCGAACCATTCGCAAGGTCGCTCTGAGTACATGAATAGTTTCATTAATAGTGTTCCCCGGACATTTATCGACCATGTCCATAAAAGAGGGCTTTTATAAAATTGCCGGTAAGATATATTGATAGGGTGACATCACATGAACAAAAATTTTTTTTTGTCTCCTTTTGTACAGGGCCCTGACTGAGTCTGTTTCCACCTGAAACATAATTCCACCACAAACATGATCATTACAAGTTTTCTGGAGGCTCATCAAATCACAAAAAGTTCCTTGACTTTCTACAAACACAGGACTGACTGTAATTTATGTCAAGGGTTTTAAATCCTTACCTTGTTCACATTTCTTCTGAAGCACATTGAGGTAAAGGCCTCAGTTTCTGGGGCAGGTTGTGAAAAATCCTACAATAAAAGAGATGTGCCAGTCCCTTTTTTATGCCACACATTCAAATGTTTGCCATAATAAAAAGCCCAGTGCATTCACATCAGCAACTGTCTGAGAACACACAGACAGAGTGTCTTCATTTCCTCCACCCTAATAAATAAAAATAGGCCAATGTAAAGCATAACTGTTGTAAAGCAGGTTATGTTTGGTGTTCTGTCTGCTGCATACTGACCTCTGTGTGGGAGACTGTGTGTATGTGTGCTGGCTTCAACAGGGACACTGTATTTCCCTCTACTGCAGAACATACAGTCAGCCATATTTAAAACTTAAAAAAAGTAGTAATGTATTGCACATACTTACTTGCTTAGAGGAGCCAGCACCAGGGTCAGATTGTACAGCACCTGTAATCACATCCATAATCAGCCGTCCCTTATTACCTACCTAAATATCACCACTTTGAATTATATTTTTTATATTTTGTCTTTATCTGCTGCCAATAACATTTGGATTTGGGGTTGCATCTAAAAATCAATGAATATTAATCTCTTACATACATGCAAATTTTTTTATATATATTATAAAAATAGGCTATAGGCTATATTACACATATATACACATTATATATATATAAAAATGTGTGTGTATATATATATATATATATATATATATAAAATTTTACATAAATATAGAACGTATTTGTTTAACTTACACATTAACAATCAGCAATCTTTCTCCAACAGTCTTCTCTTGCTTTGGCAGCAGAGACCGTATTGTTTTGAGCTTGAATACATATTTAAATTCATCATAATTATGAATGATTATCTCTTGCTCCTCCGCGGAAAAATATATCGCTCTCGCTCTACCCGCGATTGGTTGTTCAGCGTCGACGTCACTCTTTTATGTGCACGCGCGTGTGGAGTAATCATAGCTTGAGGATCAAAGCCTGAGTTGACAGAGAAAGTTGATGAGCTGCATCATGGTACCAATAAAGCCTGATTGCATCGGTTTGGTTTTGTCAACTCAAAACCAATCCTGTAACCCCGAGTTTGTTCAGCTACCTTCATGGTACAGGCCCCTGGTTCCTGAGTTTTGTCATTAAAGATCATCATCATTATTATTATTATTATCATCATCTTCATGCTACTGTATTTCCACTACCACGTTACGTAACAACCTCTAGACTAGATTACTGTAATGAATTACTAGCTGATTCTCATGCATCCTCAATAAACAAGTCACAATTAGTCTAAAATGAAGCTGCTAGTTCTTACCAGTGAAGAGATGATTAGCTACAACTCCTGCGAAGACTACAGATAACGCAATCTCTGAATCAACATGAACAAATGCTAATTTTCATTTAATTATGTTAATTATGTTCACAACTTGTAATAATTACTAAACTGAGCTAAATTTTTCTGCCTTAAATTAATACATTGTTAGCTAACTTGCGTGATTTGTATATTTAATTGGACATTTCTGAAATACATTACTTGGACACAGTCATCTCTGATAACAGATCACTCTAAATTGTAATGGTGTATGCATTTTTGTAAAGCTGCTTTGAAACAATATGTATTGTGAAAAGCTTTATACAAATAAATGTGAATTGAATATGACCTTCACACATTGTGTTTTGTGCTGGTTACAGATTCTGACTGCCTTCTACCTGCTCCATCTGGGTTTTTAGCCTTTTTTGGAGGTCTCAAACACCAAATAAGGGCAATACGTCAGATGCAGCAGCATATAGTCACAACACTACACTAGTCACAGAGACACTGAACATCTCAGTCTGCTGTGTACATGTAGCAGTAGTAAGCAGCACTGAGCACACGACACGCCACCTCACCGAACACCCAATCTGAAGCGTTCAGCTGGTAGTGGATCTTCAGAGGCAGCAGCAGGGTGAAGAGCAGGTCCACACACGCCAGGTTAGACATGTAGATCACAGCTGGTTTCTTCACTCAAATTCTACATGTAAATGTTACCAAGGCCAAAGCCATTAGGGGCTACCAAAAGGTAAAGGGCCAAAGTTTTTTCCTTACCTCAACTGGAGGCGTGAATTTTAGATGAGCTGTTGGTACATGTACTGACTTTTTTTATGAGCACTTTATCCCCTTTTTGGAAATAAGAATGACATACTCGATGCTTGTGCTCAAAGCGAGATTTCATGACGTCCTGACATGCTGAAACACGCTTCTGCAGTTGTTTATGCTCATGACCAGAAGGTGAGGGTTTCAGGACATTGATTGAATTGACAGGTGTTTCCCCCTTCAAATTACTTCATGGAAGGAAAATGCGTACCTCCTTCCATGAAGTAATTTGAAGGGGGAAACACCTGTCAATTCAATTCAATTCACATTTATTTGTATGGCGCTTTTCACAATACATATCGTTTCAAAGCAGCTTTACAGAAAATGCATGTCTACATTACAATTTAGAGTCATCTGTTATCAGAGGTGACTTGTGCCCAAGTTATTTATTTCAGAAATGTACATATACAAATCACACAGTTAGCTAATAATGTATTAATGTAAACAATGTATTAACTTAAGGCATTGAATTAATGAATAAATGTTTGTTAACTGTAAAACTGGAGCTGACGGCCTCTCTAGTTACCTCAGGATGGGCATCCCGAGATAAAACAGAAAAGCCAATGGAATATAATTAGCGTAGCTGCTGTTCATGACATTAAACAAAGACAATTATGTGCATTTGATCTGATATGACTGGAGTATAAGGTTATGAGATACATTATGTAAATGTTTGCCTAAAGAGATCTGTCTTTAATCTAGAATTAAACTAGTGAGTTAGAGCCTGAACATTATCAAAAAGGCTATTCCAGAGTTTAGGTGTCAAATGTGAAAACGCTCTCCCTCCTTTAGTGGACTTGGATATTCTAGGTACTATCAGAAGCCCAGAGTTTTGTGATCTTAAAGAATGTGATGGATTGTAGGGCGATAGAAGATCAGTTAAATACACAGTTTAGGGCCTTATAGGTCAGTAGCAAAACTTTGTAATTGATACAGAACTTAGGTAACCAGTGTAGAGATGATAAAATTTGTGTTTTTCTTGACCTAGTAAGAACTCTAGCAGCTTCATTCTGGACTAATTGTAGCTTGTTTATTGAGGACTAATTGTAGCTTGTTTATTGAGGATGCAGTAATTCATTACAGTAATCTAGTTTAGAGGTCATGAATGCTTGAACTAGCTTTTCTGCATCAGAAACAGATAGTATGTTCCTGGAGCTTATGTTTCTGAGGTATAAAGAAGGCTGTTTTTGTAACAGAAATGTGATTTCCGTAAGACAAGTTGCTGTCTAATATAATAACTGAGAGGATTAAGTTACAGTACATCCTTCTATAATGCAAATGATTATATTCTAAGATATTCTGATTTTGGTCCAACAAGTAATACCTCAGTCTTATCTGAATTTAATAGAAGAAAATTACAGGTCATCCAATATTTTATATCTTTAACACACTCTGTCAACTTGGATAATTTAGAGATTTCATCTGGTTGTGATGAATGCTTGATCATGCTCCTGTAGTGAGCGTCCCCACACGATGATGACATAGATCATTTGTAACATTCTGGAGTCCTTTTAGAATGACAACCATCTTTTGAAATGCAGATGGAGCAGATGCTAAGCCATAAGGTACCCTGCAGAACATGAAGAGGCCCTTGTGTAATGAAAGCAGAAAGGTATCGGCTGACTTCATGAAGAGGTACCTGATGATATGCACTTTCCCAGTCTAAAAACAGTTGCACCTTGCAGTAATGTCATCTTCTCCATGTGTGGCAATGGTTAACTGTCCACTTTAACTGCCTTGTTGGGTGCCTCGCAGCCCCCGTTTTCTTTTGGACCACACTAATCAGAGAGCCAATCTTTTCAATTACATCTGCATGCAAGTGTCGATCCAGTTCTGCGGAAACAGTATCTCTCACAGAGTCAGAAATGTTAACCTTGTGTGTAAAATGAGTGGAGAGAGCACAAACTGAAGCAGATTGTGGAGGCGGCAGAACAGTGTGTCCATCAAATCGAAACTGGAGTACCTTAATCAGGTCCATGCCTGTGCCATATTTTGTACTAAAATTGGCTCTTGTTGTTAATAAGCAACTAAATGGGCAGTAGGAGCTTGTAACGGCACAGTGCGAAAATGCTGCTCATACGATTATTTAGACAGGATGGACACTGATGAACCAGAGTCCACTGTGAGTTGAGGAGACACAGGTCTACAGCAGGTGTAGCATTTATGGTCAAATCACACATCATCAAACTGTCAGTTTCAGGAAGAGAATACAGACCTCTGGTAATTTACTTGAATGCACTGAATGAGTAGGAGCAGAGCGGCAGACTAGTGCAAAATATCCAGTCTTATTGCAATTCTTACTTTTAGCAGATGTAGCAGGGCAGTTCCGTGCGTTTGCAAGACGTCCAGTGGAGCCACAGCAGAAGCATGTCCGAGCTGACGGAGCAGAAGCAGAGGGTTTTGATGAGCTACGTGCTTTGAATTAGGCCATTGGATGCTGTCATCGGGTCGCAAGAGTGGCATGTACAGCGGCATGTACAGCTTGTACTGGAGCAGAATTGCTTGTTGCCATTGATTTTGCCTGGGCATCAGCAGCCTCTAGCTGTTTGGCAATTGTAATTGCAGTCTCCAGTGTCAATTTAGATTCCACTAATAATCTTTCGCGAATGCAAGGGTTAGCAATGTTTTCAGCTAGCTGTTCACGCAAAGCTCTTTTTCTGGCTTCTGGCCAGGAATCTCAAGTTGCATTGATGAATAAAATATAGTGCTGAAACATCTTCAGCCATGTTAGAGGTATAGTGCATTAATGTTAGGACATCACAATTACCATTAATAAACGTAGAGAATTAACAAACATAGAAAATGACTCTGTCCTTGTAATTGTTTGAGTGTTTTTACAATATGCTCAGCCACCCATCCTCAAACCAAGCTCATCAAAGCATGCTTTGAAACTAGCAATATCCTGCACTGTTTCTGTTAATAGAACAGAAATGATTAATGTCCTCCCAACACAAGCAAACTTCTGTTTCACATAATGTCAGTGGATTGCATGCAATGAAATACATTTTCAAAAAAAACTTTAAATGGACTACTCACTATTTCACACAGCAATGGATCACAAAATTAAGTTTGTATTTCTTTGTTTCTATGCAAATCATCTCTCCTTTCCTCATGTTATTTAAATGCTTTTTCAGAATTTAGCAACATAATATGAGTGTTATTGATGAAGGAAACATTGACTAGATATTTGGCATTTTTTATTATCAGGAAGTCAAACTTAGCAGTATATAAAAATATCTATGACTAGACAACCTTTGCATGATCTTTCTTTACACAAGACTTTACAGTTATTGAAATGAATCAAAACTGAACTGGCTTAAGCTGGATAATGCTTTTAAAGCTGCTTTATAGCAGAATGAACCTTCCACCACAGATAAACAGCATATATATTGTAATATAATATCATATAATATATAGAAACTGGCAATTAGGAAAACTACATTCCTGATTTGTTTTTTTAAATGTTACACTTTACTGCAAGCCTGGTTTTGGTGAAAGCTGTGTATTTTGTCTCCGTGTTACTTGGTGTGTTTGGCTTTTCCCTCTTCAACACAGATCTGATCAGCTGTCTGCACTGAGCCGAGCCGTAGTAGTACAGAAGAGGGTCCAGGAAAACACTTGCGCTCCCAAAACACACAGCCAACAGGTAAACAGCATATGATGAATCTCCCTCTCCTCCAGTAGCTAAACGAACACAGTGGTACAACAGGATGCCATTGGTTGGAGCGAAACACACCACAAACTCCATCAGCACAGTGATAGCCATAATCACAGCTCTCCTTCGGTGGCCTGAAGATGATGATGTTGCTAGAGATTCAGACTTTGCACTGAGCACATATATTATGGTAAAGTAGCTCACTAAGGTGACAACCAGTGGCAAGAAGAAGTAGAGGCAGGAGAGGATGGAGAACAGGTACACATAATTCTGTGTTTGAGACAGCACGTCATGACAAGTGACGCCCACATCCCTAATCTCTACCGTTTGTGTCATTGAGAGAAGTGGCACCGTACCAGCGAGCGCCAGCAGCCAGACCAGCACACATACACACGTGGCTTTCCTTGCACTCCTCCAGGTTAGAGATGCGATGGGAAGCGCCACAGCCAGCAGTCTGTCCACACTCATGCACATCATCAGCAGTATGGAGCAGTACATGTAGCAGTAGTAAGCAGCACTGAGCACACGACACGCCACCTCACCGAACACCCAATCTGAAGCGTTCAGCTGGTAGTGGATCTTCAGAGGCAGCAGCAGGGTGAAGAGCAGGTCCACACACGCCAGGTTAGACATGTAGATCACAGCTGGTTTCTTCACTCAAATTCTACATGTAAATGTTACCAAGGCCAAAGCCATTAGGGGCTACCAAAAGGTAAAGGGCCAAAGTTTTTTCCTTACCTCAACTGGAGGCGTGAATTTTAGATGAGCTGTTGGTACATGTACTGACTTTTTTTATGAGCACTTTATCCCCTTTTTGGAAATAAGAATGACATACTCGATGCTTGTGCTCAAAGCGAGATTTCATGACGTCCTGACATGCTGAAACACGCTTCTGCAGTTGTTTATGCTCATGACCAGAAGGTGAGGGTTTCAGGACATTGATTGAATTGACAGGTGTTTCCCCCTTCAAATTACTTCATGGAAGGAAAATGCGTACCTCCTTCCATGAAGTAATTTGAAGGGGGAAACACCTGTCAATTCAATTCAATTCACATTTATTTGTATGGCGCTTTTCACAATACATATCGTTTCAAAGCAGCTTTACAGAAAATGCATGTCTACATTACAATTTAGAGTCATCTGTTATCAGAGGTGACTTGTGCCCAAGTTATTTATTTCAGAAATGTACATATACAAATCACACAGTTAGCTAATAATGTATTAATGTAAACAATGTATTAACTTAAGGCATTGAATTAATGAATAAATGTTTGTTAACTGTAAAACTGGAGCTGACGGCCTCTCTAGTTACCTCAGGATGGGCATCCCGAGATAAAACAGAAAAGCCAATGGAATATAATTAGCGTAGCTGCTGTTCATGACATTAAACAAAGACAATTATGTGCATTTGATCTGATATGACTGGAGTATAAGGTTATGAGATACATTATGTAAATGTTTGCCTAAAGAGATCTGTCTTTAATCTAGAATTAAACTAGTGAGTTAGAGCCTGAACATTATCAAAAAGGCTATTCCAGAGTTTAGGTGTCAAATGTGAAAACGCTCTCCCTCCTTTAGTGGACTTGGATATTCTAGGTACTATCAGAAGCCCAGAGTTTTGTGATCTTAAAGAATGTGATGGATTGTAGGGCGATAGAAGATCAGTTAAATACACAGTTTAGGGCCTTATAGGTCAGTAGCAAAACTTTGTAATTGATACAGAACTTAGGTAACCAGTGTAGAGATGATAAAATTTGTGTTTTTCTTGACCTAGTAAGAACTCTAGCAGCTTCATTCTGGACTAATTGTAGCTTGTTTATTGAGGACTAATTGTAGCTTGTTTATTGAGGATGCAGTAATTCATTACAGTAATCTAGTTTAGAGGTCATGAATGCTTGAACTAGCTTTTCTGCATCAGAAACAGATAGTATGTTCCTGGAGCTTATGTTTCTGAGGTATAAAGAAGGCTGTTTTTGTAACAGAAATGTGATTTCCGTAAGACAAGTTGCTGTCTAATATAATAACTGAGAGGATTAAGTTACAGTACATCCTTCTATAATGCAAATGATTATATTCTAAGATATTCTGATTTTGGTCCAACAAGTAATACCTCAGTCTTATCTGAATTTAATAGAAGAAAATTACAGGTCATCCAATATTTTATATCTTTAACACACTCTGTCAACTTGGATAATTTAGAGATTTCATCTGGTTGTGATGAATGCTTGATCATGCTCCTGTAGTGAGCGTCCCCACACGATGATGACATAGATCATTTGTAACATTCTGGAGTCCTTTTAGAATGACAACCATCTTTTGAAATGCAGATGGAGCAGATGCTAAGCCATAAGGTACCCTGCAGAACATGAAGAGGCCCTTGTGTAATGAAAGCAGAAAGGTATCGGCTGACTTCATGAAGAGGTACCTGATGATATGCACTTTCCCAGTCTAAAAACAGTTGCACCTTGCAGTAATGTCATCTTCTCCATGTGTGGCAATGGTTAACTGTCCACTTTAACTGCCTTGTTGGGTGCCTCGCAGCCCCCGTTTTCTTTTGGACCACACTAATCAGAGAGCCAATCTTTTCAATTACATCTGCATGCAAGTGTCGATCCAGTTCTGCGGAAACAGTATCTCTCACAGAGTCAGAAATGTTAACCTTGTGTGTAAAATGAGTGGAGAGAGCACAAACTGAAGCAGATTGTGGAGGCGGCAGAACAGTGTGTCCATCAAATCGAAACTGGAGTACCTTAATCAGGTCCATGCCTGTGCCATATTTTGTACTAAAATTGGCTCTTGTTGTTAATAAGCAACTAAATGGGCAGTAGGAGCTTGTAACGGCACAGTGCGAAAATGCTGCTCATACGATTATTTAGACAGGATGGACACTGATGAACCAGAGTCCACTGTGAGTTGAGGAGACACAGGTCTACAGCAGGTGTAGCATTTATGGTCAAATCACACATCATCAAACTGTCAGTTTCAGGAAGAGAATACAGACCTCTGGTAATTTACTTGAATGCACTGAATGAGTAGGAGCAGAGCGGCAGACTAGTGCAAAATATCCAGTCTTATTGCAATTCTTACTTTTAGCAGATGTAGCAGGGCAGTTCCGTGCGTTTGCAAGACGTCCAGTGGAGCCACAGCAGAAGCATGTCCGAGCTGACGGAGCAGAAGCAGAGGGTTTTGATGAGCTACGTGCTTTGAATTAGGCCATTGGATGCTGTCATCGGGTCGCAAGAGTGGCATGTACAGCGGCATGTACAGCTTGTACTGGAGCAGAATTGCTTGTTGCCATTGATTTTGCCTGGGCATCAGCAGCCTCTAGCTGTTTGGCAATTGTAATTGCAGTCTCCAGTGTCAATTTAGATTCCACTAATAATCTTTCGCGAATGCAAGGGTTAGCAATGTTTTCAGCTAGCTGTTCACGCAAAGCTCTTTTTCTGGCTTCTGGCCAGGAATCTCAAGTTGCATTGATGAATAAAATATAGTGCTGAAACATCTTCAGCCATGTTAGAGGTATAGTGCATTAATGTTAGGACATCACAATTACCATTAATAAACGTAGAGAATTAACAAACATAGAAAATGACTCTGTCCTTGTAATTGTTTGAGTGTTTTTACAATATGCTCAGCCACCCATCCTCAAACCAAGCTCATCAAAGCATGCTTTGAAACTAGCAATATCCTGCACTGTTTCTGTTAATAGAACAGAAATGATTAATGTCCTCCCAACACAAGCAAACTTCTGTTTCACATAATGTCAGTGGATTGCATGCAATGAAATACATTTTCAAAAAAAACTTTAAATGGACTACTCACTATTTCACACAGCAATGGATCACAAAATTAAGTTTGTATTTCTTTGTTTCTATGCAAATCATCTCTCCTTTCCTCATGTTATTTAAATGCTTTTTCAGAATTTAGCAACATAATATGAGTGTTATTGATGAAGGAAACATTGACTAGATATTTGGCATTTTTTATTATCAGGAAGTCAAACTTAGCAGTATATAAAAATATCTATGACTAGACAACCTTTGCATGATCTTTCTTTACACAAGACTTTACAGTTATTGAAATGAATCAAAACTGAACTGGCTTAAGCTGGATAATGCTTTTAAAGCTGCTTTATAGCAGAATGAACCTTCCACCACAGATAAACAGCATATATATTGTAATATAATATCATATAATATATAGAAACTGGCAATTAGGAAAACTACATTCCTGATTTGTTTTTTTAAATGTTACACTTTACTGCAAGCCTGGTTTTGGTGAAAGCTGTGTATTTTGTCTCCGTGTTACTTGGTGTGTTTGGCTTTTCCCTCTTCAACACAGATCTGATCAGCTGTCTGCACTGAGCCGAGCCGTAGTAGTACAGAAGAGGGTCCAGGAAAACACTTGCGCTCCCAAAACACACAGCCAACAGGTAAACAGCATATGATGAATCTCCCTCTCCTCCAGTAGCTAAACGAACACAGTGGTACAACAGGATGCCATTGGTTGGAGCGAAACACACCACAAACTCCATCAGCACAGTGATAGCCATAATCACAGCTCTCCTTCGGTGGCCTGAAGATGATGATGTTGCTAGAGATTCAGACTTTGCACTGAGCACATATATTATGGTAAAGTAGCTCACTAAGGTGACAACCAGTGGCAAGAAGAAGTAGAGGCAGGAGAGGATGGAGAACAGGTACACATAATTCTGTGTTTGAGACAGCACGTCATGACAAGTGACGCCCACATCCCTAATCTCTACCGTTTGTGTCATTGAGAGAAGTGGCACCGTACCAGCGAGCGCCAGCAGCCAGACCAGCACACATACACACGTGGCTTTCCTTGCACTCCTCCAGGTTAGAGATGCGATGGGAAGCGCCACAGCCAGCAGTCTGTCCACACTCATGCACATCATCAGCAGTATGGAGCAGTACATGTAGCAGTAGTAAGCAGCACTGAGCACACGACACGCCACCTCACCGAACACCCAATCTGAAGCGTTCAGCTGGTAGTGGATCTTCAGAGGCAGCAGCAGGGTGAAGAGCAGGTCCACACACGCCAGGTTAGACATGTAGATCACAGCTGGTTTCTTCTCTCGAATCCTACAGGTGAAAGTCACCAAGGCCAAAGCGTTCAGGGGCAAACTAATGAGGATGATGAAGATGTAGAACGAGGGCAATACGCGTGTGACCATCAAGCCTTTGAGGAAGAGAACAGCCTCGTTTGAGATGTACAATGTAGTGTTGTGACTATATGCTGATGTATTGGCCTTTTGTGGTACTTGTGGCATGATGTGGCCTAAAAACCCACCAAGATAAAATCTGCAGCCAGAATCTGTAACCAGCACAAAACACAATGAGTGAAGGTCAACATACAATTATTAGAAAAAAGGCAAGCATGAGATCCAGCACTAAACATTACCATGACTGGAGTGTTAGAGATTGTACAAAAACTTTACAAGTGAAATATGAATTGTACGAATTGACACCAATTCTGCAAAATGTACAATAGTTAGAAATTGTTATTGAGATTGTGTTGCATATTACTAGTAGGCATTATTGAAGAACTCAGATTAATGGTTTTGTAGTAAGATGAAGCAGGCAGACCACAGTCAGAATCTGTAATCAACACAAAAGATCATTAGTGAAAGCTCTCATAATACCACCAGAGAATAAATAAGAGAACATGGACATAGAAAAGGCTTTGATGGAGATTGTTGTATTGGAGGAATTTAATTCCAAACTTGGATATATTTATATTGTAGGCTATGAATGCTACCTTACATGTGCAGATAAACACAGAACCTCCACACACAGACACATATTCACTCATGCCTATTTGTTAAACATTCTGTTTATGAGGGATTCTATGAAATATGATCTACAGCAATTAGCGTGACCTTTGCAATGTTGAAATGAAACCTATACCACTAATAGAAACCAACTTCCTTCCAACAATACTTCCTTCAATGCAATCATCCATGAAGCAATATTTTAACAACAGATCACCTTATAGTTCAACCCATAAATAGCTGTTACTCTCATCATATGATAAATAAATTAAGATTTCATTCACCCATCTGTATTATATACAGCACAAAATTAAAACTATGAAAAATTTTTTTTCGTTATTGAAATAACACTGGAATAAAATATAAGCATTTAGATGAAAATGTAAACTTAAAAAACTTAAACAGAAATTAGACTGAAATAAAATAGGTTTAAGTACTAAAAATAACTAAAACTAAAGCTGAAATAAAAATTTAATTAAAGTAAATAGAAATGTAAAAATCTAAAACTAATAAAAAGGCAATATCACATAACAAAATTACTCAAACTAAAAATAAAAGCTAATTTTAAATATTAATAAATGATATAATAGTATATAAATAATACTAAAACAACACTTGTACAGCACATCAGCAGGACATAACTGACAAATGTCTTGCAATTCAGAATGATCAGATTATTTATGTACTAGGCTAAGTGTGTTGATCATTGTTTATAAGTGAATAAAAGCTTAAATTAAATCTGTTCATCATAGAAAGTGATCGTGTCTCAAACAAGATTGGATGGATTTTTGTTTGAATTGTTTTTACAATGCCTTTTATGACCTTTTTGGATCGTCCATCGTTTTGGTTGCATGGACTTTCAAAGGAGGGATATAAACATCTCAGGTTTCATTACAATAAATATATTATGAAAATCTTATGGTGTGCATGAGGGTGAGTAAATGCTAAAAGAATGTTCATTTTCAGGTGAACAGTCATAGATTTCAGTAGGGTACAGTACAGGTCTGGTTTGATTTCACCCAGATCGGTGCTGTTATACTCACTTGTTTCGGGATCTTCCCAATCATAAAGTCCATCAGAATGATTTTTGTAGTCTATTGGATCATCAGCCTCTTCAAAGCTTTTTACATGACTCTCTGTAATCAAACATGACAAAACACTATCAGTGATAGCACGCAAGCTACTAAAAGCAAGAGATGTCCAGCTAATTAATTTCCTGTGAGCACTATTAGCAGCCCATCTATCAGCAATCTGATCTGTCATTGCCATGAAAATTCAGGGATAAAACAGAAAAGAAAAACTCTCAGACATGCATGGCACATAGAAAGCATTGCTAAGAGTCCAGTGCTCGCAGGAAACAGCCATATGATGCAGAGGGAACAGATGCAGTAATTGGCCCTAAATGCAATGAAGGCCCACTTATGCAAAACATAATGTCAGAAAGAACCTAATGACATAACAGAAACACATTACAATTTAACGTGCATAAAAAGAGCAACTAGCATGCGATACTACTGTTGCGATACGATACTAATGCGATAAGAATGTTGGTAACCTAACAGTTTTTGTTACCATTGACTTTCATAGTATGGACCTTTCTCAAAATATCTTCTTTATGTGTTGCAAAGATGAAAGACAGGCATATAGGTTATCATTAACATGAAGGTGAGTTAGGGTGCTTTCACATCTGTAGTTCGGTTCATTTGGTCCGGACCAAGGGTGAAAAATGATACGTTGTAGCATTTTTCAGGCGTTTTGGTTCCTTTTCACACCACACTGATCGCTCTGGTCCGAATCAGTTTATGAGTTGATAAAACGAACCAAAATGCAGTCACATGACAACATCCACATCACTCGTTGGCCTAACTGCACTTCGTTTAGTCAGAATTAACGTGCGGGAAAATTCCAACAGAACTCGCGGAAGTAAATAAAGAGGTGGAAAATCTGGCAGAAAACACACCGCTGTTTACTATGGAGAGACGACTGCGTGGGCAATTGTATCCTTGGTCATATTTTATTATAAAGTTTGTCTACACCACTTTAGACAAACAATAATATTTGAGAATGAAGCGAGGATGCGGCTCAAAAATAATGTTAATAATTTCTATCAGGCTCCACACCTCCTCACAACTCCAAGTTTGTCCGCGAGCTGCCATGCTTAAAGTGCAAACTGTCAACAAACATTTCTCCTCATCCCATAATGCACAGCACAGCTGACTACGGCAACTGCTTTAGTCCAAAAATGCGCAGTTCTTTGGCAGTTGGTTCTGTTCGAGGTCGGATCACGTTCTCACCACAAACGAACCGCTCCACAGTTCGTTTGAAAGCGTACACTTGTTGGGTCCGCTTTTGGTGCGCACCCGAGTGCGATTGCCGCATGCTCACCTGCCCAAACGACCCGCACCAAGGCAAAACGAACTCTAGTGCGATTCAACCGAACTAAATGAGGCAGGTGTGAAAGCACCCTAAATGATGACAGAATTTTCCTTTTTGGTTTCCCTTAAATGTTTTATTTATCCTTGTTGATACAAGACATTGAATTTGAATTCAAATTTCACATTAAATTTGTTGTTTACACTTTTTGTAGAACCACACCTATATTAACCTGTGAACATATAATTTTTTTTTATTTTTTTTTTTTACCATGTTAATATTGTATGTTAAGTTAATATGGTAATTGGAGTAGGCTACCATAAAAAAATTGGGGGATACTCAAGTAATTATCCTCTTAAAAGATTAGGTCACATTTAAAAAAAAAAAAATCCTGATAATTTACTCTCCCCATGTCATACAAAATGTCCATGTCTTTCTTTCTTCAGTTGAAAAGAAATTAAGGTTTTTGAGGAAAACATTCCGGGATTTTTCTCCATAGGCTAATGGGCTTCAATGGCAACCAACTATTCAAATCTTCAAAGAAGGTTCAAATGTCAGTCTCAATGCAGCTTCAGAGGCTCGGCACGATCCCAGTCGGGAAATATAGTTCTTATCCAGCGAAACGATCGGTAATAAAAAAAAAACATAAAACAACTATATACTTTTTAACCAGACATGGTTCCCTATCTGGAAAAAACACGTAAAAGTCCTGGCAGAAAGCGATGCATAAGGATGTAGTGTAACGACGCCCAGTTCCAGGAATGCACTAATATTTTGTTGGTAGTACCAGTTTGCAACAATTATTAGTTAACACTAAGTTGTCAACACTTCGGAAAAAATAATAATTCGTTGTTACCTACAATCACTGATCACAAGATCAGCTCTGTTAGCCTCTTAGGGCCCTTTCACACCTACCTTGTTTGGTCCGGATTTTCAGACTTTTCAGTTTGATCCGAATCAAAATAAAAGGAGTGAAACCTCCCCCGGACCACGGTCCGGACCAAACAGACGAAATTTGGTCAGATGAAAAGAGCCTTGGTCCGGATCAAACTGAACAACGGTTTGGTTCATTTCTAGTGTGAAAGCATTATCTGTATGATTCGGACTTTCAGACTATTTACAGGAAGTTCCGGTGGTTCCCGCATAGCCTAAACAACTGAAGAAGAATATTTATGTGCAGATCTGTCAGTCCTGCCCACAGCGTTTCTTCCAGCTGATTACACACACACACACACACACACACACACACACACACACACACACACACACACACACACACACACACACACACACACACACACACACACACACACACACACACACACACACACACACACACACACACACACACCAGTCTGGTTCACTATCTTTGTGGGGATTCTCCATAGACTTAATGGTTTTTATACTGTACAAACTGTATATTCTATCTCCTTACACTAACCCTACCCCTAAACCTACCCATCACAGAAAACTTTCTGCATTTTTACATTTTCAAAAAAATATAGTATGTTTATTAACCCATTTCCCTCATGGGGGACCGCTGGCTGGTCCCCACAATGGAGGTGATCTCAGGTTTTACTATCCTTGTGGGGACATTTGGTTCCCACAATGTAATATACTACTATTTACTATTACTATTTTGGCTTTCATAAAATATTCACTCCTTTTTATCTGTATCTTTGATTTAAAGAAACCTGATGTAAGTTTTTTTAAATAACTAGTGGTAGTATACCACAGAGCGAACTTAATAAAGTAATGTCCACAGTAATATCATGCATTATGTGTATTATTTAAATAACCTCCTTCTGTACACCTGTCTGATTGTTTTTGTTTTTTTTTCTACAAGCCTGCTAAATTGAAGTTTGAAGTATCTATATTAGTGTAAGTGTAACCGGTGGACCAAGCCTGACTGATGTGCAGCCATGCAGATGTAGCTGGGGTTAGTGACACCAGTTAGAAGACACTAATAACCTCTGCATTGTGTAGATTTGGAGTTGCGTGGACAATCAGAAATGGAGCAGCAGTTTTACAGCCAACCCATCCATTAAGGGTTAACGTTAAAAAGTGCATTAGCACACAATGTATATAATGTAATGTTAAAAAATAAAACAAAATAAACAATAAATAAGTACTACAGCTGTCATACACCCCCCTGTATACAGATGATTCTCTCTCTCCCAACATCCACACATGTACACATAACCCAATCATTACACACACACACACACACACACACACACACACACACACACACACACACATTCACCTGCCAGTGACGGAACAGAGCAGCGGAGTGCAAGAACCAGTTTTGTTGTAGTTATGTGTTCATAAGCAGAGGGAATGAATAAGTTGGCAGCGGTTAGTTTTCCGTATTGGCACATAATACCGCCGACCAAATTCATTACTGAGTACATGATCTGGTTGGCACAATATTCTGTCTGCTTTCTGGACAACTCGTGTTTTCCAGAGAGAACAGAGATCTCTTAACTGGGTACCAGTGATTTTTGAGCATACCTTAACAATGTCGCCCAAGCTCTTTTTGTCCTTCACAGATAGTCCATTAAACCAACACAAGAAAGAATAGGCTCTCAATGAAGGCTTAATAAAATGTGCATAGAATTATTTTACAGACCCCAAAAGAGTTAAGCTTCCGTATATTGTTTGCTTTGCTCGCTTAATAATGATATCAGTGTTCTCACTGAATTTATATATTTCAATATGAAATAACATATTGAATTTCACATTTTCTCACCAATCTCTGTTCTTCTAACAGCAAAATCACTTGTAGATATATTTGTAATATAATTATTGATTTTGCCTTGTTAACCAATAAAAAAAATTAAAAAATCGAATTGTGATCAAGATCAAAATCTGAGCAAGACCGCTTTATAAATGTGTATTGAACACATTCATAGTAAAATATATGTGTTAGGCTACTTGGTGATTTGTGTTTGTCATCCACATTGCATATGACTTTTAATATACTTACACTATTTTAATAAACATGTATGATAATTCTAAATTATATCTAGCATAAAAGGAGTTAAAAGGAGTTAAAAGGAGCACATTCTGCTTTGGCAACAAAGGCAGGGAAACTCTGCAAGGTATCATTGTTTAGACTGACATTGCCAAATGTACAGCTATGAGGACCTAATCTCGTTTCCTTATTTGGTCTGTCTAATATGTGTGTTCAACATCTGTTGAATTCTTGAATAGCCTACACGATTTTTTGATAACAGTATTTTTACAAAGCATACCATCACAGTACCATGGTTAAGGTATGACATTCATGATACAATAAAAAAAAATCCTGACACAATATGATAGATCAAGGTTTCAGTCACACCACTGGCTATTAGGCTACATTTCACTTTTACAAGTCACTTTTAAGCCTACGTACCGTTAATGGTGGTAGTGCACGTGTGTGCCATTACAACTGAAAGCAAGATTATTTTAATCCCCATGACGACTGATTCTAACTCCAGACGTTTTACTCCAAAATCTGGACACTAGATCTGCGACGTCCGATTTGTGATCCAGTCATTCATTTGAATCTTTCACTGCATCGGATGAACCGGTTGAGCAGAGCCGATGGGATGTTCGAACCAATTCAAGTTTTGATGTCAACAACTCTGTCTGGACTCTGGACAAAATTAGATCCCTTTCTAATCAACAAAGTTGTTTTAAAACGTAAACGCCCGATTATGTGATTAGTGAGGCGATACGCGTTCAGTTATGACAGCATCCCTCACAAATGACTAATTTAAATGTGATTCATTAAGACATTTCATGACGATTTGATTGATGTGGGGAAAGTAACGAATAAAATGTAGTGAAAATATGTTTTTGTAGCCTTGGTAGCCACAATACTTCTTGAATTTGTATATTTTGAATAGGTTCTTTTAAATGAACCGACACGATAAAGTGCATATAGCCTACTGCAGGGGCGGAGTGGGACCAAAAAATCTACCGGGAAATTTCGTAGACCACCGGCCCTCGTGGTCAAAAAAAAAAAAAAAAAAAAAAAAAAACCTTTGCTAAAAAATATGGCGGTGAATGAGAGAATATTAAATTATATATTTTTTTGTTCCCATTTGCTCAAATAGCAAAAGAAAAACTCCTCTATAGTTTTTTTCACAACTTTCAAAAAGAGGAAAAAAAGTATTATTATTATATTGGTTATATTAATAATAATTGAGCAAAACTTGGCCACTAAATATTTAATATTCAATTATTTTAATTATCACAATTAAAGTTTTCATTTTATTAATTTGAACAAGCGCAACATTCAGCATTCAATCAAATATTTAAAAGATGTATTATTTATAATAAGGTTATTTCAACATAATATCTCGTTATTTCGACATGCGTGCAACAAGCAAGATGTGCATTTGTAAATCCGGTGACGCGTGCATTGATTTTTATTAATAAACTAGTGTTTTCTGACAGTGTCGGACTGTCGGCTGCAAAGATGAAGTTGACGATCGCCATAGTGAACGCGCCTATAGAGAGAAATGCACATAATGGATTACATAATCAGAGAGTAGCCTTTTTCTTTTCGTTTTTAATTATTTCGTTTAAAGACATTTCAAGCTTTGTGTATTTGATGTATTTCTTATGTCTGTGTGAGGCATACGCTGAGTTTCGTTAAGTTAGGATGAGATGCGCTCCAGTTCACGTGCAATGCAATCGACCGCGCGGGCGCCTCCATGATTATATTGTCTATTATATTTGCTTCTTATTTATTCATCCATTGGTTGATGAAAAAAATATTAAAATTAAGATACAATTTATATAAAACGAAATTCACTTTAAAAAAATGCTTTCTACAAAACAAAACTTGATGAAGTGGTCAAAATCATGTCTGACCCGCTCCATGTCCCTCGATATATTGGGCATCCTATCTTACTCGTGCTGTTCACTTTTCATAAATCAACATAAATGGAAAAAAAAATAACATTATAATATTTTAACAAATATGAATGCGCTTTTTTAATGGATACAACAGAGTTTTGTACAAATAGAGAGTCTATTGGCCTACTATATATAGTAGGCCAATAGACTCTCTATTTGTACAAATTTCTGCACATTTAATTCAGAATTTTGCACACAGAAGTTGAAAGGCATTTGTTCAAATCAAGTTCACGGATAATTGTGCGTGCATTTATTAATCATTATTATGATACTAAAATCATAACAAAGTAGGCTATGCTATGTACAAAAAATCAGATGAGCCCAGAATATGAACGCAACGTTTAATTACATGTTAAGCATTTTCCTCCCATAGAAAACCATTATAAGAACGCTTAATGTGGCTTAATGCAGATTATAATGTCCTCTTATTATGTCGAAATAACGACTTCGAAATCTCGAAAGTTTTTTTTTTTTTTTTTTTTTAAATGCTGTTCAGGGCTTCCATAGAATACAGCCTGAATATAATTGCTTCCAGAAATTATTTTTGGGGGTGCTATCGGCGTGCTTTGGACTTTCTTGGGGGTGCTGAAGCAGCTGCTAGCGCCGCCCATGCTCAGCGCCACCTTTCAGTTTTCTTTTTTGCCTTTTCATCATTTAACTCACTCACACGGACGTTAGACTTCCAAGACGTGACGAGGAAAAAGAGGTGTTCGGCGGCTTTTTACATCAAAGGCCGGCCCGACAGGCTATGCCATTTGGGGAGGGGCCGCAGCCGTCGCACACTGATCCCCCTATTTTATTTTTTTTTGTTGAAAATCCTAGACATGGTTGGACCTGCCGAACGGGTTGAGCACTTCTATATAGCTACTGTGTTGAGCAGAGAGGCTGCACTGCACAGTTTGACCAGCGGGAAGCGGCCGCATATCAGGCCTTCAGATGGTGTTGCTAATATAACTCGCAATGTATAACTATTCTCAGACCGGCCCTCGCGGCCTCAAAACACTACCGGCCCACCGGGAAAAGTCCCGACTCTCCCGATTGCCACTCCGCCCCTGGCCTACTGCAATATGCATTGACCAACCATGGCTATAATATATTAATGAATATTATAACATATAAATGAAGACAAAATAGCATTACATGTAATATTCACAAAGTTTTATCCTTTATTGTGGACATATATTGCACATACATTGTGGGGACATGACCAGAGCAAAGGCAGGAGACACGTTTGCAGTCAATTCAAATTTTTATTGACTTCAGAAAAAGAATAACAAATCAATAACATAAACAAAGACACTAAAGGTGACCCTCCTCATGGAGGTCCCTCACCAGAACTGACTGAACAGACAAAATAAATTATTTTATACTGAATGGTTCAACCATTTCATATTAATAGGGAATTGAAATAATATGTACACATAATACATAAATAAACTTAAACGAAAATAATAATATACACACACACACACACACACACACACACACACACATTCACTGAATGAGTTACAACAGATTTCTAGTTCCCATCATGCTTTGCTTCTGACTGTTAAAGGTTAAATGTTCAAATTAAGCATTATTTAATGTGTTTTGCTCAATATTAATATAGGGGGAGATCTGTTAGTGTTTAATGCTCTATTATTTATTAATTAATTAATTTATTTATTTATTTATTTAAGAGGTTTCCTGGTATGCCTGTGTTTTGGGGGTTTGTGCTGAAGAGTAGAGCCTGTGGTTTGTTTGATGATTGGCTTAATAATACCATAAGAGTAATGGTTGTGCACTTCTCATCACAGTAATAATATCGTGGTCAAATACTTTATGCAGATGTGCTTGTGCTATTGTCAACTAGCTTAAAAAATATATGTTACATTTAAGATGTAAATTATATTTAAAAAAGAAATATATTACACTACATTTTTAAGTGCAGTGTTTATGTTGCATGAGTAAATATATCTGCTATAAATTACACATGCAGTACCATATCTGATATCATATGCATCTATATATTATGAAGTCTATTACTGAATATAAAATTACATTCATTATGATATATTAATAAATATATTTGTCACATACTTTTCAATATATGAAAAGCGGCAATTCCTTATCTGTTATTCAATATATTGTAATATATTAGCACAATATATTATTCTGTATATTTTCAAATTTACTGTTAAACCATTTAATATATTGATCTGTCATGATTCTGCCATCTTTTTCTTGGTTTTCTCTCGTCTTGCGGCAGAATCATGACAGGCCCTTGTTTTCATGTGCAGCACATGGCCATTTGTTTGGCCATGTGCTTGCGTTGTCTGGTCATGTATCCCCGCCCCCTTGTTACCCTTGGTTAGTCATTATTGTTTCATCTGTGTCACCTGCTGTCTTCATTAGTTTCTCCCTATTTAATCCCCTTGTGTTTGCTGTCCTGTGTCGGTTCATTGTTAAACCTGCTATGGTGTTACATGTTAGCTGCTATCCTTCATTGTGAGACTTTGCTCATTCCTGTGAGTACCCTGTCAAGAGTGTCATCAAGAGGAAGTTCTGTTTCTGTATTTGTTATTTGTTTGTAGTCAAGTTATGTCAAGTCACAGTCTAGATTAGTCACTCGTTGTCCTGTCTAGTCTTGTTTTGCCCCCTCGTGGGCTTTGTTTTCCCTTTTATTTGTATATAATAAACCTTGTGTGTCCTGCGATTGTGTTCATCCTTCAACCACATAACATTGATCATTCATATATGGGAAATATATTTTCGTTCCTTAAAAGGGATGTTCTGTAGCTTTATAGCGATGTTTCTGAGGTGGAAGAAGGCTGTTTTTTAACATATGAAATATGATAACGTCATTCTTTTTCGATATACCTTGACGTTTCAGTGACTACTATAGTTAGATAACCCTCATCACATTGTAGCACAAAGTTGTTGGAAAGGCTATATGTGTTTTAAAGGATTAGTTCACCTCAAAATTAAAATTTCCTGATAATTTACTCACCCCAATGCCATCCAAGATGTCCATGTCTTTCTTTCTTCAGTGGAAAAGAAATACATTTTTTTGAGGAAAGCGTTTAAGGATTTTTCTACACACAACGGAGTTCAATGGCAACCAGAATGTTGAAGTTCAAATCAATGCAGTTTCAAAGGGCTCTGCATGATCCCACCTGAGGAATGGGGTCTTATCTAGTGAAACGATCGGTCATTTTCTCAAAAAAATTAACCACAATTGTTCGTCTTGTGCTGGTCTGCAACGTGCCACGCATTGCGTCATCACATTGGAAAGGTCACGTGTCACGTCATCTATCCAAGTTATTTGTCTGTGTACTCCGGTTCAAAAAGGCAGGGAAGAGCGAAAAATTCCATCTCATTTTCTCTTCCAACTTCAAAATCGTCCGACATCTTTGTTTTAAATTATTCTTATTATTTTCTTCTCTTTTTTTCGTGACCTTTCCAACATGATGACGCAATGCGTGGCACGTGGCAGACCAGCACAAGACGAACAATTGTGGTTAAAAAGTATATAATTATTAATTTTTTTGAAAATTACTGATCATTTCGCTAGATAAGACCCTTATTTCTTGACTGGGATTGTGCAGAGCCCCTTGAAGCACTTCAAAGCCCTTTTAAACTGCATTGATTTGGACTACAACATCTTGTTTGCCATTGAACTGAAGAAAGAAAGACATGGACATCTTGGATGGCATTGGGGTGAGTAAATTATCAGGAAATTTTCATTTTGAGGTGAACTAATCCTTTAATATCGCCATCTAGAGGAATAAGCACAGCTTCTGTGAAAGGAATAACATTAGCCTGAATGCCAGCCGACCTTAGCCCCCGCCCACAACATTTTTAGGTCGGGAAGTTCGGTCTGGACTTGATCCGTTGTGGAGCAATTATGCTCTAACCAGAGCTGTTCGGATCAATCAAATTGTCAGGGCGGGCTTCATACGATGATGGTCAGATGTTCAACAGTAACGTAATCATCCACGTCACCAAAGAGCGCTTGGGTTGAATTCGTTAACAACAAAGATGACTGCCACTGGAGAATTGAGATTTCACGAGTTCACACTTACAAATAAGTCAGATAGAATAAATGCATATTTGGCGTGATGTCTGAGGAGAGGGCTCCGGGCTCGGTATTCGGCCCGAACCCAAAGTAACGTTACTCCCCCCGTATTCCTGGCTGTGGAAGAACAAGCCAAGAGTGAGTGGAGGGATGCTGAAAACTGTCAAGGAATATTAGGTGAGTTGACAGAGTGAATAAATGCTTCCTCATGCTGATAGGGTAGACATGGTAATTGTTTGATGACAAGTTGATTGGATTGATTATTTGAACATGCTCCTCCCGAACGTTGTTTATGAAACATCATGTGTAGATTCCGCCATCGTTATAGAAGATATTGACAGCGCATTAATAGAGGAACAGAGAACCGCGATAAAGGCATTTGTCAATAGGAAAGATGAATGAAGAACATACGTCATTTACTCCGTTGCTCTGATTGGTTGTAGGTCTATCCAATTGAGTGCAGAGGCATTTTCTTTCCTGATTCAGTTGAAACACGCCCCTTAAAGGATTAGTTCACCTCAAAATGAAAATGTCCTGGAAATTTCCTTTCCAACGTGATTACGTAATGCCTGGCGCGTCGCAGACCAGCACAAGACGAACAATTATGGTTAAAAAGTATAATTTATTTTATTTTATTTAGAAAATGTCTTATCGTTTCGCTAGATAAGACCCTATTCCTCAGCTGGGATCGTGCAGAGCCCTTTGAAGCACTTCAAAGCCCTTTGAAACTGCATTGATTTGGACTTCAACAATTTGGTTACCGTTGAAGTCCATTGTGTGGAGAAAAATCCTGAAATGTTTTCCTCAAAAAACGTAATTTCTTTTCCACTGAAGAAAGAAAGTCATGAACATCTTGGATGGCATTGGGGTGAGTAAATTATCAGGAAATTTTCATTTTGAGGTGAACTAATCCTTTAATCACAGCCCAATGGAGCAGTATCAGACTCATATGGATCCTCATATGGTGGATCCTTATGTCCACCCCCTCATCACTGGTCATCACAGGAACTTCCCTCCACTGGTTTGAATCCTATCTCGCAGGTAGGTCTTTCAGGGTTGCATGGAGAGGCAAGGTATCCGAAGCACATCAACTGACCACAGGGGTTCCTCAGGGTTCAGTTCTTGGACCCCTCCTCTTCTCCATCTACACCACATCACTGGGACACATCATACAGGCACATGGTTTCTCTTACCACTGCTATGCTGATGACACACAGCTCTTCCTCTCATTTCAACCAGATGCTCAAGCTGTCTGGCGGACATCTCGGCATGGATGAAGGAACATCACCTGCAGCTCAACCTGGCAAAGACTGAGCTTCTTGTCCTCCCTGCCAATCCATCTCTACAACACGACTTCACTATCTAGCTAGATTCATCATCAATCACCCCATCAAGGTCGGTCTGAAATCTTGGAGTAATATAGGATGACCAGTTGACCTTCACAGATCACATTTCAAAGACAGCTCAATCATGCAGGTTTGCACTGCACAACATCAGGAAGATCAGGCCTTTCCTAACTGAGCATGCAACACAACTTCTCGTCCAGGCCCTGGTCATTTCTAGGCTTGACTATTGCAATGCTCTTCTGGCTGGACTTCCATAATGTGCAACTAAACCTTTACAAATGATTCAGAATGCCACAGCTCGTCTTGTCTTCAACGAGCCAAAAAGGGCCCACGTCACTCCTCTGTTCATCTCTCTGCACTGGCTACCACTCGCTGCTCGCATCAAGTTCAAGGCATTGACACTTGCTTACAGATCTATCACAGGCTCAGCTCCCTCCTACTTTCACTCACTCCTAAGAGCCTACATCCCTACCAGAAGCCTACGGTCGGTCAACGAGCGACGTCTCGTGGTTCCATCACAGAGAGCCACAAAATCACTTTCCAGAACATTCTCATTCACGGTTCCATGCTGGTGGAATGCTCTCCCCATCTTCATCCGGAATGCAGAATCTCTGACAACATTCAAAAGACAGCTGAAAACCCATCTCTTCCGTGAGCACCTCATATATAAAAAAAAAAATTTCCTTTTCCTTTAATCCTCGCTTATCGGGCTTATGCTACTCTGAACAATGCCTGAACTTCATATTTTGAGCACTTCTTGCGTTGTTTTTACCTCTTCACGGCACAGCTTGTACTGGAGCAGAATTGCTTGTAGCCATTGATTTTGCCTGGGCATCAGCAGCCTCTAGCTGTTTGGCAATTGTAATTGCAGTCTCCAGTGTCAATTTAGATTCCACTAATAATCTTTCGCGAATGCAAGGATAAGCAATGTTTTCAGCTAGTTGTTCACGCAGCATATCATCCAGATTATCAGCAAATTCACAAGTAGTAGCCAAATCTCTCATTGCAGCAATATATTGCACATCCGTTTCATCCGTCCTCTGTACTGCTGTTTCCTGAAGGCATGTCTTTCCATGACCACATTTCTTTTTGGAATGAAATGTTCTTCCAAAGCTTTAACAGTATCTGCAAGATCGTCACCAGTATTGGGCAATGTCTCCAATTGCATTGATGAATAAAATATAGTGCTGAAACATCTTCAGCCATGTTAGTGGTATAGCGGACTCACCGGGCAAAAAAAAAATACAGGGATACGCACAAAAAAGCGTATTCCTCTTAGGAAACTTTAATAACTATTTTGAACAAGCAGGATAACATGCACGCACATGCTCATCATTCTCTCTCACTCTTCTTCTCTTCACATATATCCAACTCATAAAGTTTGAGTGCCATCTAGTGGTGCATTAATGTTAGGACATCACAATTACCATTAATAAACGTTCATGTTCAACATGCATAGAAAATTACTCTGTCCTTGTAATTGTTTGAGTGTTTTTACAATATGCTCAGCCACCCATCCTCAAACCAAGCTCCTCAAAGCATGCTGGGAACTAGCAATATCCTGCCCTGTTTCTGTTAATGGAACAGAAATAATTAATGTCCGAATATTGTGAATAATGTTGTGTTGACAAGCAAACTTCTGTTTCACATATAACAGTGGATTGCATGCAATGACATACATTTTTGCCGAAATTTTAAAGAATGGTTGTGCTTTGTGTGTGCTTTGTGTTTAACAGCTTAGAAAACTTATTAAGTCTGAATTTATCTAATGTGAACAAAATACACCAACCTGATTCATTATCACTGCTTCAGTGCGTTATGTTAAGACCTATAAAAATACTTAAAGATGTAGGATTCAGATAACAGTAGTACAATTTTAATGAAGTAATTACAGCTTGACATTTGATATACCATACATTTACGCACAAAACATTTTTTACTCTTATTGCAAGTACTATTTTCTCTTTTTTTTTCTCCAAAAAAAACTTTACATGGACTACTACTCACTATTTCACACAGAAATGGATCACAAAATGAAGACTTTGCAGTTAAAAACTTAGCAGTATGTCGAAATAACTAGACAACCTTTGCATGATCTTTGTTTATGCAAATCATCTGGCCTTTCCTCATGTTATATAAATGTTATTGGTGAAAGAAACATTGACTAAATATTTGGCATTTTTTATTATCAGGAAGTAAAACTTAGCAGTACATATTTAAATATCTATGACTAGACAACCTTTGCATGATCTTTCTTTACACAAGACTTTACATAGTTATTGAAATTAATCACAAACTGAACTGGCTTAAGCTGAATAATGCTGTTAAAGCTGCTTTACAGCAGAATGAACCTTCCACCACAGATAAACGGCATATATAATGTAATGTAATATAATATAATACAATATAGAAACTGGTAATTAGGAAAACCACATTCCTGATCTGTTTTTTTAAATGTTACACTTTACTGCAAGCCTGGTTTTGGTTAAAAGCTGTGGATTATGTCTGCATGTTACTTGGTGTGTTTGTCTTTTTTGCCTTTTCCCTCTTCAACACAGATCTGATCTGCTGTCTGCACTGAGACGAGCCGTAGTAGTACAGAAGAGGGTCCAGGAAAACACTTGCGCTCCCAAAACACACAGCTAACAGGTAAACAGCATATGATGAATCTCCCTCCCCACTGTTTCCTCCAGTAGCTAAACGAACACAGTGGTACAACAGGATGCCATTGGTTGGAGCGAAACACACCACAAACTCCATCAGCACAGTGATAACCATAATCACAGCTCTCCTTCGGTGGCCTGAAGATGATGATGTTGCTAGAGATTCAGACTTTACACTGAGCACATATATTATGGTAAAGTAGCTCACTAAGGTGACAACCAGTGGCAAGAAGAAGTAGAGGCAGGAGAGGATGGAGAACAGGTACACATACTTCTGTGTTTGAGACAGCGCATCATGACAAGTGACGCCCACATCCCTAATCTCTACCGTTTGTGTCATTGAGAGAAGTGGCACTGTACCAGCGAGCGCCAGCAGCCAGACCAGCACACATACACACATGGCTTTCCTTGCACTCCTCCAGGTTAGAGATGCGATGGGAAGCGCCACAGCCAGCAGTCTGTCCACACTCATGCACATCATCAGCAGTATGGAGCAGTACATGTAGCAGTAGTAAGCAGCACTGAGCACACGACACGCCACCTCACCGAACACCCAATCTGAAGCGTTCAGCTGGTAGTGGATCTTCAGAGGCAGCAGCAGGGTGAAGAGCAGGTCCACACACGCCAGGTTAGACATGTAGATCACAGCTGGTTTCTTCACTCGAATCCTACAGGTGAACGTCACCAAGGCCAAAGCGTTCAGGGGCAAACTAATGAGGATGATGAAGATGTAGAACGAGGGCATGACACGTGTGACCATCAAGCCTTTGAGAAAGAGAACAGCCTCTTCTGAGATGGACATTGAGGAACAGTTGAGCTCTGTTTGGTTTTGAGTAAAAATAGTGTCTTGGTGTTTGGAGTTTTTTTTTTTAGCATAAAAACTACCAAGGATTGGTCGATCTGTAGATGAACACACAAAAACACAACACCATTAGTGAAAGTTCACACAACCTGGGTGTTTCTTTTCTTTCACGAGGCCCCCCATCAAAAAAGTGTCCTCATATTTTGATACCATTATGAATATATGGACATATATTTGTCTTACCCTGCAGTAGAGTCATCCACAAACAATAATGACATGGCCGGGAAACATTGCTCTGCACCATTTCATAGTTTAGACAGAGACATTGCCAAATATACAGCAGAGATCGCTGAGGACATTCTCTCATTGCCTTATGTGGTTTGTCTAATATTGCTATGTGGGTGCATGCAACATCTCTTGAATTCTTGAACACCAGCTTTTTTGATTACAGCTATTTTTACAATGCACCTGATACCATACCATGGTTCAGCTATAGGGGAGACCGGGGATGAAAGTAACACCTTTTGTTTGAGCATTGGTAACTCAGTGGTTGTTTGTGGTAGATCTGTCAAAAATGTATGCATGGTAGCCACATTTGTTTACTACAAATATAAATTACTTGGACATGTGCTACGCAATCACAGATTATGTTAGTTAATTTCAAACATAAATAGTTCCGCTGTTACAACCTACCCCACTACTCGGGTGAGTTGTAACACAGATTGGGGATAGATGTAACAATTAGAGCTAATTTTCTGAAACAAGATCCACACAATCTAAATGTATGCAAGGACGTCACTGAAGAACAAAGAATAATCAGTTTTGAATCAAGTGAACAATTTAAAGTGACAAAAAACATAAATATATTCTGTTACGTTTATTTTTTTGCACAAAAACAACTACATTCGTGTGTCTGTACAGTATTCATGTCACAGTTCAGTCACTAGGCCTATATGTTGCCATCCACCTATTTTTATGTGAATTTTGGGATATCACAAAAAAAAAAATGCTCGATGGAAATGCCAAAATGCTTTTTATGGGTAACACATACATCCGGCACATAAAGACGGAAGTTCAAATGTATGTTCAAAACGCGCTAGAAAATAAAACTCATTGGTTCTTGTGTATCATGCATGTACATTTGTTTACCATATTAATGCACTTTATGTAAGTGTGTTGATCATTGTTTGTATGTGAATAAAAGCTTAAATTAAATCTGTTCATCATAGAAAGTGATCGTGTCTCTAAACAAGATTGGATGGATTGTTTTTACAATGCCTTTTATGACCTTTTTGGATCGTCCATCGTTTTGGTTGCATGGACTTTCAAAGGAGGGACATAAACTTCTCAGGTTTCATTACAAATATATTACTTTGTGTTTTAAAGATGAATGAAAATCTTATGGTGTGCATGAGGGTGAGTAAATGCTAAAAGAATGTTAATTTTCAGGTGAACATTCACAGATTTCAGTAGGGTACAGTACAGGTCTGGTTTGATTTCGCCCAGATCAGTGCTGTTACACTCACCTTTTTTCGGACCTTCCAATTTAGAATGTCTTTTAGAATGGTTGTTGTAGTCTATTGGATCACCGGCCTCTTCAAAGCTGCTTACATGACTCTCTGTAACCAAACATGACAAAACTCACGTTTAGTGATAGCATGCAAGCTAAAAGCAAGAGGCCTAGATTAAGAAGTCCAGCTAATTAATTTCCTGTGAGCACTATTAGCAGCCCATCTATCAGCAATCTGATCTGTCGTTGCCATGAAGATTCAGGGATAAAACAGAAAAGAAAAACTCTCAGACATGCAGGCACATACAGTAGAAAGCATTGCTAAGAGTCCAGTGCTCGCAGGAAACAGCCATATGATGCAGAGGGAACAGATGCAGTAATTGGCCCTAAATGCAATGAAGGCCCACTTATGCAAAACATAATGTCAGAAAGAAGCTAATGACATAACAGAAACACATTACAACTTAACGTGCATAAATAGGGCAACTAGCATGCGATACTACTGTATTTTGAAGAATGTTGGTAACCTAACAGTTTTTGTTACCATTGACTTTGACAGAATGATTTGACAGTAAATTATGACAGAATTTTCCTTTTTGGATTCCCTTAAATGTGTCGTTTATCCTTGTTGATACAAGACACTGAATTTGAATTCAAATTTCACATTAAATTTGTTGTTTACACTTTTTTTAGAACCAAATCTATATTAACCTGTGAACATATAAATTGTTTTGCTATGATTTTTTTTGTACCATGTTAATATCGTATATGTGAAGTTAATATGGTAATTGGAGTACCATGAAAATACCATAGTATATGAAAATACAAATTATTCAGCACCATATATATCAAAACCCCATGGTAAATACAATGGTTCTGCCATAGTACTTTTTTGGCAACAAGAGAAATAACACAATTTGGATTAATGTAGAAAAATAGCAAATGTGTCAATTTTAAGCCATCACACCATTTAAATCTGAAATTTAAATGGTTACCATTTAATTGGTTAATTTTCAACTGAAAGCTTCCAATATGATGCAATCAAGGTTTCAGTCAACTATCTGCATAATTTAAACAAAAATCAAAAAGACTAAAATTAAAAGTCAAACTGAATTCTTGCACAACTGGACTGATGTAAGCCTACTTATCGTTAAAGGATGCATGCATAAGTATAAATGAAAGCAAGATAGTTTTGACCTCCATGAGTAGCTACTGATTAGGGGTCACTTGAAAAACAAACAAATGAAAAACAAGGAATCTCTATATTGACAGTGCTTCTTCCCTCTCTGAGTGCTCATCTCTTCTGTGTGGAGATGCTACGATTTGTATTTGGTGACATCACTGTACCCACCAACCTTAGTTGAGCCATTCTGCTGCTATTATACAACATACAGAGTGCATGAGAAATCATGCTGTAATTCACAGACATTGCAGCTCACAATGAGCAATAGATGGACACACAATGGCTAATTTGGGCATTGCCCTAAAGCTCAAACATTTGTTTAGACCAGGGTTTCTCAAACTCGGTCCTGGAGGGCCACTGTCCTGCACAGTTTAGCTCCAACCCTGATCAAACACACCTGAGCAAGCTAATCAATGTCTTCAGGATCACTAGAAACTCACAGCTAGGTGTGTTTGATCAGGGTTGGAGCTAAACTGTGCAGGACAGTGGCCCTCCAGGACCTTGTTTGAGAAACCCTGGTTTAGACACTCGGCTATTTATTATGGTTGTGGCTCGGGCTGCACGATTTGGGGACAATGTCATATTTCGATTGCGATATAATAAACAAATGGTTTCATGAGTCAGCTTGCTTGGTTCTCAAGGAAATTGCACATTGATTAGTGATAATGCTGCAATGTGTATTTCTCAACTCAAACTACCAACAACAACTAAATGCACAGTGTTTTCAAATTAAATTCATATTTAAAAAATAAATAAATAATGACATATTTGCATTACTGCAAACTTGTTATTGTCTCAATAGTACAATAGTATAAAATAAATAGAACAATAAATAAGCACATTTATGCTCATGAAAATAAGATATTTTGAACATTCTGTCCAGATAAGCAGGGACATTTAAGCAGGATATAACATATGCTTTATAACTCAGTCTGTGGATCATTTTTGGTGTACATGTATTGTGATTGTCAAAACATTTGGTAACTAAACAGAATTTTGTTAAGTTTAGTGATAACGTGTCACAATGTTTACATGGTACAATGACTGATAGGCTACTTGCTTTATTATTACCCCTTAAGTGTCACCGTCCCGCTAGCGGGACGTTTAAGTTTACTTCACTAATATTACAATTAAATCCTAATCTAATCATGACAAACTATATATCGTTGGAAAGGTCTAAGACTCCTAAATAGATATTGTAGGACTGTTTTTTGTTATAAATTATGTAGGAACAGTAATAGATGAATTTATGACAAGAGTGCACCTCCAAAAATCTACATAATAACAGGAGTTCTGACCTTTGTCACAAAAAGTCGACGCACACACTTTTAATAACTGAAACGTTGGTTTTCATGCTAAAATTTCATAAGAAAACATATAATCTAGTATTTGTCAATAAAAAATTATGAAGAGACTGTAGATGGTTCGCACTCTGAAAAAATAGACAAAGTCTTTAACAAAAAGAATCAATTATTTTAATAGAGCAAGGGCAGACGTTTCAGCCATCCAGCTATTCTCAATGCTCATAATGAATCAACACCAGACATGCAGTCAGTTAATACCCGATAAGTAATCAGGAAACAAGTAGCAGGTGCAAAGGGAGGGGCTTCAGCCCAGACCCAGAGAACAAATAGGAACACTATTCTTTTAATAGAAAAGTTAACAATATTTATCTCTAAAAAAGAATAAAAGCATTTACAGAAAACATGAATAGTTTATCTCTTCATTCATCCCTTTCGGGAAAAGACTGTTGAGTTCAAAAATCCAAAAAGATTCTCTCTGTAGCAGTTTTTTATCTACATCACCACCTCTCCTTTTAGGCAAAACTCTTTCAATGCCCAGAAATTTCAGGTCAGAAATTGCATGCTTAGCTAGTTGAAAATGTTGGGAAACAGACGAAGTTGCATCACATCTCCTGATTGCACTCAAATGTTCCAAAATTCTCGTTCGTAAAGCCCTGATAGTTTTGCCTACATACAACAATGGGCAAGGGCAAATCAAAATATATACCACGTGGGTAGATTTACATGTAATCAATTGCTTGATTTTATATATCTTACGTGTGTGCGGATGTGTGAAAGATTGGAGTTTAAGGTAATGTGAACAGGAAGTGCAACTTTTGCATGGAAAATTACCCTGGGCATTAGAAAGAGTACCAGAAGGAGGCGTGGCAATATCAGCATGGACCAGCCTATCTCTAAGGTTTGAGCTTCTAGAAAAGACACAAAGAGGCAAATTTTGAAAAAGACCATTCAGTTGATAATCACTTTTAATGATATGCCAATGAGAATTAACAATGTTTCTAATTTCTCTGCTCAAAGGACTATGGGTCAGTTTTAGAATGCAGCGGTTCTCATTTTGTTTGGAGACCAAATTAGACGAATGTGTACCAGAGGCACGTACTTTGTTTAGTGCTGTATCAAGCCAACTGTTGGGATATCCAACGCTATCTCACGACCAATTTGTACGAATTCGTACGAATGATAAAAAGATGGCTAATTCGTACGAATTCGTACGACCTCACTCGTACGAATTTGTACGATTTGTCTAAACCCACGTGATGGGTAGGTTTAGGGGCGGGGTCAGGGGTAGGTCATTCGTATGAATTCATACGAATTGGCCAATTCGTAAAATATGTACGATTTTGCAAAAATCGTACTAATTCGTACGAGTGAGGTCGTATGAATTCGTACGAATTAGCCACTTTGTAAAATTTGTACGTTTTCCCGTGAGATCGGGTTGGGATATCCCCTAGAGTTAAAATCTCTGTATAGAAGTCTTGCTTTTACCTCGAAGTCATTTTTGTCAGAGCAGATACGGTGCAATCTGGTGAACTGACTGAAAGGCAGACCACGTTTCAGGGATGTTGGGTGAGCACTTGTGGCATGAAGTAAGCTATTTTTCTCTGTGTCTTTCCTATATAAAGAAGAAACAATATGTCCATCAATAACAGAAATACAGGTGTCTAAAAAGTTCACACTAGTGGCACTCGCTGTATAGGTGTACTTAATAGAAGATCTTAAGCAATTCATGTATAAAACAAACAGTTCAAATTCAGATAATGAGCCATGAAAAATCACAAAACAGTCGTCAATGTATCTCTTGAACAATATTATCTTCTCCAAAAAAGGATTGTTATTGAACACATACTGTTCTTCCAAAAAAACAAGATATAGATTGGCATAGTCAGGGGCCATAGTGGCACCCATAGCTGTGCCACTGATCTGAAGGTAATATTGATGTTCAAACAAGAAATCATTTTTAGTGAGCACTAATTCAGACATATCTACAATGAATTTAGTAGGTAAACCATCATCATTAGTCCGAAGATCAAGAAAATACTTCAAGGCAGTCAAACCATCAGTATGGGGAATGTTTGTATATAAAGAGGTTACATCCATAGTAGCAAGCAAAACACCCTGACCTAGATGACCAATCTGAGACAGACATTTAAGAAAGTCAGATGTGTCCTTGAGATAACTTGGGAGCAAAGTAACCAAAGGTCTGAGAATGAAGTCTACAAAATTAGAAAGAGGTTCAGTAAGACTATTATTACCTGCAACAATTGGGCGACCTGGTGGATTAGATAGATTTTTATGAACCTTAGGCAAAATATAGAAAGCTGGTCTAGTTGGGGTACGATTGAACAAATATTGAAATTCTCGTTCAGAGATAAGAGAAGAGGAGTGAGCTTGCTGAAGGAATAGTTCTATTTCCTTTTGAAATCTACTGGTAGGATCAGTGGGCAAAGCTCTATAATAAGGTCTTGTAATTGTCTTAGAACCTCCTGATCATACAGGGTTTTAGGCATAATTACTAGACCACCTCCCTTATCAGCTGGCTTTACCACAATATTTTTATCTTTGCAAAGTTTGTCAAGGGCCTGTCTTTCAGAAAATGTCAAATTATTCATGCCATTGTGAGGATGAGGATTGCTAAAAAGCTGCTCAACATCACGTTCAACAAGTCTACAGAAAGTATCCAATGAGGGGTTAAAGATGGGAGGGCAAAAAGTACTTGTAGGTTTAAATTTACCTCGTTCCTGTTTGTTGTAAATCTGAGAAGAGGTAGTTGTAGTGTCCTTGTAATAGGTTTTCAGTCTCAGATTGCGAAAAAATAAAAAATGATAAAATAATATTATTTTCTAAAAAGTATAATATATATATTATCCTCTAAAATATAATATTATCTTTTTTATCGCCTTTTTTTATTACATTACATATTTTAGTAGTTATCATAAATTAGGTATCATTTGAAAGCTTACGATCTCAGAATTCATCCTGTGAAAACTGTTTTGAAATTGGGCATTGTGTTACCATAGAAACGGTACTCTAAATTATTTTATCAGGCTCCTCCCCTTTTGGGCATCATATATGTTTCATAATTTATTGACATAACACATATTGTCAGAAAGGTCTGAGTCTCAAGGTTCCATATTTTGTGACAGAAGTGATATTTGGATAGAAATTTATTAATTTGTTATGGTAGAATGCATACAGTTAAATTCAATGGAATTCAATAACACCCGGTGGCTATTTTTGGTAATACGCCTAAACAAAATCTCATGGGAACTTCAATTTTTGTGATAAATTTGGAACACAACTTGGTTAGATATATGGCTTTGATTTTATAGTAATTTTTTTGTAAAACATATTTTGTAAAATATATATTTTATATAAAATAAAAATATTAAATAAATTATATTTGATTTAATGTAAATTTAAACTTCCATAACTTTGAAACTCTGAAGTGCTTTCACTTCAGCAATAATCTGCAATTTTTTCCCTTTAAAACAAGACCAAACTTAGGTCTATACTCCAAAGCATTCTTGAATTACAACCATTTAAGCTTGAATAGTGCATTTTAATGTCCATTCTCAAAAAGTGGGGTGACAGTTAAGGGGTTAAAACAAATTTCACGATTTCAATTCAAATCTTGTGATTTGATTCCGACCTTGATTCAATATCGATTCATTTGGATAAATATTAGGTACAGTATGTTAATTTTTCTCAAGAAAAAAAAACTCAACTAATGCTGTAAACATACCCTATCTGCTGGTATTATTATTAAAGGTTAAAAATAACAACTCATATTAAATATGTGTTTTTAACTAGGCTACAATAACAATGTTACAATATTTTAATGATATAAGTAAAAATAGAAAAAAATATTTAATATAGTAAGTGCACATATTTAGCAAAATACTCCTCTCTGTAATTTGTCTTGCCAACTAACATGCTATCAAATGGCTTTCCTGAGGTAAATATAACGTTATGTGACATATTGTTCTCCAGCTGTTTTGTTGACCTCTTTCCACGGTTGAAAAAAACTGATTGATCGATATAATGTATGAGGCATAAACATTTCAGTAAGTTGTACAGTATCTTTGAACACATCAATTGTTAATTTGTGTTTATTTACTATTAAATAAAGAGTAAGAGATGTTAGGTTCAGGACTACGATCTGTCACGTCACATTTACAAGCGCCAAAATGCTATTGTTTGAATTTCCTAATAAAATTGACAGAATCTGAGAGCTGAGAATTTGTTTAATATCAAAAGCAACCTGCTCTGTCTAGCCTGTCGGTGTCAGTGTCCTCTTTGCTTCGCGATAAAAAAAAACAAAAAAAAACATGCAATATAAAAATTCCAATTCTCGTAAAGTCAGTTATAAAAGTAACACAGATTTAAATGTAATATAGATGTGGTTTAGTTTAACAGTTGATGGTAATATAGACACTGCATCCAGTGTTAGAAAATGCACCATTTCAATTACCACAAGAGGTAGTGTTGTCAGGAGTAGCAACAAAGTAATATAGTTCATTTGATGTTTAGTTTTTTGAACATTCATGCAATGCTATCATTATTATTTTTGGTTTATTACACAGAATGGCATCTACACTAATATTAGTCTGTCTGTGTCATCCTTATCCCAAGGTTACTGTAGTCATCAGCTGGATCCAGTCCATATTCAGACCAGATGGTGGACCTGCACCCTGAGAAGAAGACCACAACAGCCCTGAATGTCAGCAGATTGTATGTATCCCAGTCTTCAAGATTGGGCCCCAGTTAAAAGGGTCTAGGGACACCCCTGCACAACTGTGTCAGACAAATATAGGCAACTGATACATTTGTACAATAAAATGTTTTTATTTTTATTTTATGTTAAGCTGTTTTAGTTTATGCTTCTATCTGAAGCAAATTATAGTAGGCCTACTGATACAAAAGTACTGATATCAGTATCTTGAGGTTCTGTGCACTTCTTGCTGGATTTGTACCTTCAGTTTTCTTTAATTACTGCGCCACACCACCCCTAACAGGAGAAGTTTCATCATTTGATTTCATTACTATTAATATTATTACTATCAGACTACTATAAGGTAAATTTTTTTTTTTTTTTAAATGATATTGCCCAAAAATGCATCTATGTGAGGTGCACAAGCAGGGGTTAGACAGTGAAACTGAAAGACTGGCCGCCAGGCCTTCAACACGGCCAATCTTCACAGATTTTACATTCCATCAAGAGTGAGTGTGAAGGTTGAATTAGCAGAGCAATAGCACAGCTGTACATACAATATTGCAGTAATGGGAGACATATAGTTCAAAAGAGGACAGATTGCTCATCTGTGGCCAGGACAGCTAGTCTTTGTGGTGTATTGAGAGCTAATGTCGGCATACCACCATGTAGATTGAACCACATCCAACTGTCAACGCAAAAGGAAGCTGTCTGAAAGTCCAGGTACTTACCTGGATAATATAAAAAATGTGAAACATGTATTGTTCTTTGATGAGTCCACCTTCACTGTCTTTCCCACATCCGGGGAGTTATGGTGTGGAGAAGTCCCAAAGAGCTGTACCACAAGGACTGTTGTGAAGCACAGGGGTTTATCAGGGATGGTTTGGCCTGCAATATCATGGTATTCCCTGTACACGTCACTGCCATTTGCACCATGTGCACCTAATGGTTCAAACATTGTATTTTGGAAGGGGGTGCTGTGTATCAGCATGCTAATGCACCAATACACACAGCAAGACTTCTGAAAGAATGAGTTGATGAACATAAAAGTGAAGTTGAACATCTCCCATGGCCTGCACAGTCACCAGATCTAAATATTTTTGAGCCACTTTAGGGTAGCAAAGGGAGCAATTCAGAAAACATTCTCCTCCACCAGCATCACATATTGACCTGGCCACTGTTCTGGAAAAGGAATGGCTCAAAATCCCTCTGGCCACTGTGAAGCACTTTTATTTGTCATTTCCAAGTCTAATTGATTCTGTACTGCAAAAGGAGGCCCAAAACATAATAAATCAATGTGGTCTAAAACCAGGTGTTTCAGTTTCATTGTTTGTTCAACCCGTTAGCATTCTCGGGTTGCGGAACAGTCGGTATATCTGCGAGAAATGGCTTCTCGAATTGATTGTTTTTTATAGAAAAATCTGTTTTTCAGGAAGAGCAGATAGTCAAAGATTTTTGACACAAAAAAAATTTATAATAATAATAATTGTGATTAAGATCAAAATCTGAGCAAGAAAATTTATAAATTTGTATGAACACATTCATAGTAAAATATATGTGTTACTTGGTGATTTGTGTTTGTCATCCACATTGCATATGCACATACACAATTTTTTTGATAACAGCATTTTTACAAAGCATGATATAGCCTACCATCACAGTACCATAAGGTATGACACTCATGATACAATTAAATTCCTGACACTCATAATATGATAGATCAAGGTTTCAGTCACACCACTGCCTATTAAATTTCGCATCAGCAAGACATCAAATTACAAGTCACTTTTTATGCATATTATTAAGCTGATCTACTTACCGTTAATGGTGGTAGTGCACGTGTGTGCCATTACAACTGAAAGCAAGATTATTTTAATCCCCATGACGACTAATTCTGTCTCCAAAAACTGGACACTAGTAGATTTGCGACGTCCAATTTGTGAACCAGTCATTCATTTGAATCTTTCACTGCATCCGATAAACCGGTTGAGCAGTGTAATATCGTTTGTTTTACTTAAACAAATCAGATGACACGCAGGTTGCTTCTGAACTCTACAGTGCGTGCAGAAATATTAGGCACGTTGATTTTCTGATCATATTTTTTTTTTCAGGCACATTTTACCAATTCCAAACCACATTAATCGTAATAACTACTATTCATTTTGTATTTAATAATTTATAAGTGATATATAATTGGTCATGAAGGCTGGAAATGAAAAACGCCTTATAGTCAGGTGTGCATAATTATTAGGCACGATTTCTTTTACAGATAAAATAAGACAACAAAGAGATTCAGTCAACTCAGACTGAAAAGTCAAAAATTATGAAATCCCCATGAGAAGGATGCAATACTAATGCAATACTAGAAATTGCAGTTAAGGCATGACCATTGGAAAGTGAAATACTCATTGGGTCAGCAGGGTCAGACAAAAACAGGTGGAGAAGAAAAGACACATGTTAACTGCAAAATAATTAAGAATCAAGGTGAAGAATTAAGTGTGAAACCATCAGGAACCCTTAAGTCTCTAGCGCCATCATTTTCCAGAACTGCAACGTGCAAGGTGTCAGGATCTCAGAGACTTAGGTTAGGAAAAGAATCCTAAAAAATTACCCCCACTTAATAAGAATCACAAGCTGAAGGTCTGTCAAGAGTCACTCTCAATCTGTCTGTCTATAAAGCCTATAAAAAAAAAAAAACAGTCTTCATGTATTTTACTGCACCACATCCTCTTCTACCACTATTTGAAGAATTCATCATGAAGAATTCATTCATGAAGTTTCTGCACATCTTTGTGTACAGCCCTTTTTCCTGTATGCCATCCTTTTATGCTGTATTCTTTCAGTTTCTGCATTTCAGGATCTTCAGCTGTTTCTTTTCTGAACTTCTGAATTTCTTTTCCGTCACAGGTAGCTGAGATGTGATGAAATTTACCTCTAACTCCTCTTCAAGCAGTTCTTCGTTGCATTCATAAAGGTAAGCACGACTCAATGCATCTGCAATGTGCATTTCTTTATCTGGCTTGTACTTGACTTTTAGATTGTACCTTTAAAGTCTGAGCAACATTCTTTGTAGTCTCAATGGAGTTTGATGTAGAGGTTTCTTGAACATGCACTCAAGTGGCTTGTGGTCGCTTTCTACTTGAACTTCTCTGCCATATACATACTGATGGAACTTTTCACATACATATACTATCGCTAGCAGTTCCTTCTCAGTTTGTGCATATCGACGCTGGCAATCTGTGAGCGCTCTTGATCCATATGCTACTGGTCTCTGGTCTTGTACCAAAACTGCACCCATGCCTTCAGAGCTGGCATCTACTGACAATGTTAACGGTTTGTTGACATCGTAATATTTCAACGTTGGTGCATTTGTTGCTAGAGCTTTGAGTTTCTGAAAACTTTTCTCTTGTTCACTTCCCCAGAACCATTCAACATCATTCTCCAGCTGTTTGGAGCACTTACTTCCGACAAGTTAAGAATTAACTTGGCAAGATACTGCAGCATACCCAGAAATCTTTGAAGAGCTTGCTTGTCTTCTGGTGGAGGTAACTGAACTACAGCTCTCACCTTCTCTTCATCTGGTTTCAGTCCTTCTGCTGTCAGCACATGACCAATATACTTCATTCACGAGTTCACACTTACATATAATTTGAAGGGTAAAGTTTAATGCGTATTTGGCGTGCTGTCCGGAGGGAGGGCTCCGAGCTCGGAGTTCGGCCCGAACCCAGAGTACTCCCCCCGTATGTAAGTGTTAAGGACTAGAAGGGTGGAGAAGGGGTGGTGGAGGGATGCTGCAAAACTGTCAATGAAATGAGGTGAGACTGCTGAGTATATATGCACCTCTTACCATTGATTGCTGAGTGCTCTCCACCTGTGTTAATTATCTGAACGTGCTCCTCCCGAACCTTGTTAATAAAACATCATTTTGTGATGTTCTGATTTGACATTTCTTTTTGTTCAGCTTGAGGTTGTACTCTCTTGTCCTCTGGAGCAGTTTTCTCAGTCTGGCATCATGCTCTTGTACGGTTTCACCCCAAACTAGCAAATCATCCATGTTTATAACACCATTCAGATCTTCAATCATCTGTGCTACAGCTCTTTGGAATATCTCAGATGCTGACGATATTGTCACCGGGTGATTATTAAGAAAATGAGTGGCAGGTGTGGAGGGGGAGGAGCTAGAGCGGTGATTGGGGCACATGCTCCCAAAGTGGAGTATAAAAGCCCATTTTGAAGAGAGAAGAAGGGAGAGGGGGAGAGCAGCGAAGACAGAGGGAGAGAGACACAGGAAGGCAGTGGAGGGAAGCAGTGAAAGAAGAGAACTTGTAGTACCTGTGGTATGTTTATTCCTCACACAGTCTGGAGAACCCCAAGCCAGCGGCACGAAGGACCCATGGATGAGGAGGGAGGAACGAACTTCAGTTGACCAGCGCTCTGATATTTCCATCTGCTGAGGCATTAGTTTGGACACGGTACAACCACCCTATTCCCTGTGAGTCTTGTATTTACAGTGCATGAAGTTATTTTGATCACGTGTGAAGAGTTATATGGTTGCAGTGCATGCACGAGTGTGGGATGTATACTGTGGAGTGTACTGGTGGCCCAATGAATGGATCCTCTGTGAAGCGGTGCTGGATTGTCCTTTACTGTCCTAGTCATTGGTGAGCGAATGTGAAGCTATGAGCTGTTACTGACCCTCTGCTGTTCAGTCTCTGTCGCCAGGAATGGAGAATCATTGAGCCGGTGAACGAAGGAGAAGCTAAGAGCTGTTACTGATCCTCTGCTGTTCAGTCTCTGTCGCCAGGAATGGAGAATCACTGAGCCGGTGAGCGAATGTGAAGGTGTGAGTTGTTACTGACCCTCTGTTATTCAGAGCTGGAGGAACCATTGAGCCGGTGAGCGAATGTGAAGGTGTGAGTTGTTACTGACCCTCTGTTATTCAGAGCTGGAGGAACCATTGAGCCGGTGAGCGAATGTGAAGGTGTGAGTTGTTACTGACCCTCTGTTATTCAGAGCTGGAGGAACCATTGAGCCGGTGAGCGAAGGTGAAGCTATGAGCTGTTACTGACCCTCTGTTATTAAGAGCTGGAGGAACCATTGAGCCGGTGAGCGAATGTGAAGTTATGAGCTGTTACTGACCCTCTGCTGTTCAGTCTCTGTCGCCAGGAATGGAGAATCATTGAGCCGGTGAACGAAGGAGAAGCTAAGAGCTGTTAACGGATCCTCTGCTGTCTAGCCTCTATCCCCAGTAATGAAGAACCACGGAGCCAACTTTTAAAAGACTGTTTTTATAATTAAGCAAAATAAAGAGACATTGTTATTTATTTCAACCTCCTGTCTGCCTCATGTGTTCCACGGTCCGCTCCTCGGGGCGGTGCTCCAGTTTAGGGGTGGGCGGCCTGCTGGCGCTCCCCCCGATCTGTGACAATATTCTGAACGGCAAACGCAGGAATCTGTATCTTCCTATGGGCGTGTTGAATCTACACAACTTGGAACTGTCATTGTCCAATTTAATCTGCCAGAACCCTTGGTTAGCATCAAGCACAGAAAACACTTTGGCATTTGGCATATTACACAAGACTTCTTCTACCGTGAGTAGTGGGTATTGTTCACGTTTAATTGCCTTGTTTAAATCTTGTGGGTCGAGACATATATGAATTTTGTCTGGCTTGACAATCGTCACCATGCTACTCACCCAATCAGTTGGATCTGTTTGTCTTGCAATGACGTTCCTCTGTTCCATCCTGTGCAATTCTTCTATTATCTTTTCTTTCAGTGCAACAGGAGCTTTCGTGGAGCATGTACTACAGGCTTTACTGTTGGATCAACTTGAATGTGATGATATCCTGGCATGCATCCTAGACCACTGAACAGATCTTCATACTGTTTCAGAATGTCATCATCATCAACAGACACTTCATGCATCTTTTTTATCATGCCTAATGCTTGACATGTGGATCTTCCTAGAATCGCAGGTGCATCTCTTTCAACAATCTGGAACTGAATCTTGTGTTTTTGACCTTTGTACTCACATGTTAGCTGTTTCTGTCCCAATGGTGACATGTGGTGTCCAACGAATTGTACATTTTCAACGAGAGCACATTACATTCTGCACCACTGTCCAACCTAAATTTCACTTTCTTGTCTCTTATCTTTAGCCATTCAGACCACTTTTCTTTTTCTTCTCGTGTTTCTGTGGTGACCGCTTGAATGCTTTTCACTTTGTTTCTTTGAACGTCCACCGTGCCCAGGAACATATTTCTGTTCAAGCGTGTGCATCTTTCTTGGCTGTTTACGCTCAATTCTTCACATTTTTATGAAGTGATTATTTTTGCTGCATATCCTGCACATTTGACCATAGGCGGGACATTTTCTCTGCTCATGCTTGTAACCTCATAGACTGCATTTTGTGTCGTCACTCACTTCTTTTGTCATACAATTACTTTGTTTCATTTTTACTGGCTTAATTTTATGCATGTCAACTTCATTTAGTGCTTTCACTTGACTGGACGTGATTTCATTCGCTCGACAAATGTCCACAACTTTTGCTAATGTGAGATCTGCTTCTCTTAGCAATCTGGCTCTTATTGTGTCATCTCTTATGCCACAAACAATTCTGTCTCTGATTAATGAATCATGCAATTCTACAATCTCACAGTCTTTGGCTTTGTTCTTTAGGTCCGTGACGTAGGAGTCAATATTCTCAGACGGTCCTTGAGCCCTCGTGAAGAAAATGTGACGGATGTAAGGTAGGTTTTTTTTTCTTGGTTCACAATAGTCTTTGAACTTTTGTTTGAGAGCGTTGATTTTGTCTCTCTCGTCGTCATGAAATTAAAAAGTATTGACAACTTCAATTGCCTCCTCACCTGCGACGTGTAGAAATGTGGCGCACTGCACTTTTTCAGTTTTTTCCGCGATGCCGCTAGCAACGCCAGGAACAAGTCGAATTTTTTAATCCAAATCTTCCAGTTTTCGGCTAGATTTCCTTGTAGACATACTGTAGGCTCATTGGTGGCTGTAACTGTGCCATTCTTCTTTCTTTGCACTTACAATTTGTAGGCTATGCAATATCGTTTGTTTTACTTAAACAAATCAGAGACACGCAGGTTGTTTCTGAACTCTATGCTTCTTTTATCCCTCCGCTACATGTTACGTCATCACGTATCACAGTTTACATCATCACATACGTATTACACGGTACATAGAATATATTACAAGCAGAGCCGATGGGTTATGTCTGAACCAATTAAAGTTTTAACGTCAACAATTCTGTTGTTCAGAGGCATTTTCTTTCCTGGTTCGGTTGAAACACGCCCCTTAAAAGATTAGTTCACCTCAAAATGAAAATTTCCTGATAATTTACTCACCCCAATGCCATCCAAGATGTTCATGTCTTTCTTTCTTCAGTGAAAAAAACAAAACAAAACACAATGGACTTCAACGGTAACCAAATTGTTGAAGTCCAAATCAATGCAGTTTCAAAGGGCTTTGAAGTGCTTCAAAGGGCTCTGCACCAATAGGGTCTTATCTAGCGAAATGATAGGTCATTTTCTAAAAAAAAAAAAAATTTATATACTTTTTAACCACAATTGGTCGTCTTGTGTTAGTCTGCGACGCACCAGGCATTACGTAATCACGTTGGAAAGGTCACGCTGGACATAGCGGTCCAGAGTTGCCTATCCCTGACCTAAGGTCTTCATCTGTCAAGGGAGTAATCCAGCACCTGGAAAGCGTACCTTCCCTGGGGGCTGCCATTTGTTAGCAAGCCATCACCTGCTGTTAGCATTCCATTGACTCCCATTCATTTTTGTGTCATTTTGACAGCGAATAACTTTACATCTGAAGCGTTTACAGACTCTATTTATCCATTGTTTATTTCTAAAGAAACACGACAGTGTATAAAAGGCTCCATTACCTTGTCTCTTACGTTATGGCCCCGTAGAAGCAGTTTTTGTAAAAATAGGCTACCGATTGTGTCATAACCACGCGACTCTCTGTCGCACGGTAGAGACATTACCGTATAGACAGGAGGAGAAGCTCACATGCAATCGAGGGGACGTGGAGGCATAAAGTCAAGGGAAAAGCCCATAGAGACTCATAAAGTTGCTCCTGCTCCTAGCTCATGGAAAGCTCTCACGCTCTCCGTCTCTGCAAGATTCGGAAGGGAATGATTCAGATTTCTCACGTCACATCTACGTCGTCAAGCTCAGTTTGAGGCTGTGCAGTACTCTCAGCCATCAGGAAGTGAGTGCCTCTAATTGACTTCACTTTTCTCCATTGAAATCTATGGGGTCGCTGTGTCCATTTCTTATACTGTCTATCTATGTCATCTGTGTACTCCAGTTCAAAAAGGTAGGATAGGGCGAAAAACTCCATCTCATTTTCTCCTCCAACTTCAAAATCGTCCGACATCATTGTTTTACCTTTTTTGTTAAAAGGCTTTTGTAGTCTTCGCACGTTCGCTTTGTCAGCAATGGGGCGGTACTTGGGGGAGTTTTTCGCCCTACCCTACCTTTTCGAACCGGAGTACACAGATGACATAGACAGTGACAAAGCCCTTTGAAACTGCATTGATTTGGACTTCAACAATTTGGTTACCGTTGAAGTCCATTGTGTGGAGAAAAATCCTGAAATGTTTTCCCCCAAAAAATTAATTTCTTTTCCACTGAAGAAAGAAAGACATGAACATCTTGGATGACATTGGGGTGAGTAAATTATCAGGAAATTTTCATTTTAAAGTGAACTAATCCTTTAATCACAGCCCAATGGAGCAGTATCATACTCATATTCTGATTAGAATCTAAGTATGACGACGTCAGGCTAGCCTCTAGCTGTTTGGCAATTGTAATTGCAGTCTCCAGTGTCTATTTAGATTCCATTAATAATGTTTCACAAATGCAAGGGTTAGCAATGTTTTCAGCTAGTTGTTCACGCAGCATATCATCCAGATTATCAGCAAATTCACAAGTAGTAGCCAAATCTCTCATGCAGCAATATATTGCACTTCCGTTTCATCCGTCCTCTGTACTGCTGTTTCCTGAAGGCATGTCTTTCCATGACCACATTTCTTTTTGGAATGAAGTGCTCTTCCAAAGCTTTAAAAGTATCTGCCAGATCGTCACCAGTATTGGGCAATGTATAAAACAGTCTCTGACAATCTCCAATTGCATTGATGAATAAAATATAGTGCTGAAACATCTTCAGCCATGTTAGTGGTATAGCGGGCTCACCGGGCAAAAAAAATACAGGGATACACACAAAAAAGCGTATTCCTCTTAGGAAACTTTAATAACTATTTTGAACAAGCAGGATAACATGCATGCACATGCTCATCATTCTCTCTCACTCTTCTTCTCTTCACATATATCCAACTCATAAAGTTTGAGTGCCATCTAGTGGTGCATTAATGTTAGGACATCACAATTACCATTAATAAACGTTCATGTTCAACAAGCATAGAAAATTACTCTGTCCTTGTAATTGTTTGTGTTTTTACAATATGCTCAGCCACCCATCCTCAAACCAAGCTCATCAAAGCATGCTGGGAACTAGCAATATCCTGCCCTGTTTCTGTTAATGGAACAGAAATAATTAATGTCCGAATATTGTGAATAATGTTGTGTTGACAAGCAAACTTCTGTTTCACATATAACAGTGGATTGCATGCAATGACATACATTTTTGCCAAATTGTAAAGAATAAAGAATGGTTGTGCTTTGTGTGTGCTTTGTGTTTAACAGCTTAGAAGACTTATTAAGTCTGAATTTATCTAATGTGAACAAAATACACCAACCTGAATCTGATTCATTATCACTGCTTCAGTGCGTTATGTTAAGACCTATAAAAATATTTAAAGATATAGGATTCAGATAACAATAGTACAATTTTAATGAAGTAATTACAGCTTGACATTTGATATACCATACATTTACGCACAAAACATTTTTACTCTCATTGCAAGTACTATTTTCTCTTTTTTTCCTCCAAAAAAAACTTTACATGGACTACTACTCACTATTTCACACAGCAATGGATCACAAAATTAAGACTTTGTTTCTATGCAAATCATCTGGCCTTTCCTCATGTTATTTAAATGCTTTTTCAGAATTCAGCAACATGAGCGTTATTGGTGAATGAAACATTGACTAGATATTTGGCATTTTTTATTATCAGGAAGTAAAACTTAGCAGTACATATCGAAATATCTATGACTAGACAACCTTTGCATGATCTTTCTTTACTCAAGACTTTACGCAGTTATTGAAATTAATCACAAACTGAACTGGCTTAAGCTGGATAATGCTTTTAAAGCTGCTTTACAGCAGAATGAACCTTCCACCACAGATAAACAGCATATATAATGTAATGTAATGTAATATAATACAATATATAGAAACTGGTAATTAGGAAAACCACATTCCTGATCTGTTTTTTTTTAATGTTACACTTTACAGCAAGCCTGGTTTTGGTTGAAAGCTGTTGATTATGTCTGCATGTTACTTGGTGTGTTTGGCTTTTTTGCCTTTTCCCTCTTCCACACAGATCTGATCAGCTGTCTGCACTGAGACGAGCCGTAGTAGTACAGAAGAGGGTCCAGGAAAACACTTGTGCTTCCAAAACACACAGCCAACAGGTAAACACAATATGATGAATCTCCCTCCCCTCCAGTAGCTAAACGAACACAGTGGTACAACAGGATGCCATTGGTTGGAGCAAAACACACCACAAACTCCATCAGCACAGTGATAGCCATAATCACAGCTCTCCTTCGAATGTTTGAAGATGATGATGTTGCTAGAGATTCAGACTTTACACTGAGCACATATATTATGGTAAAGTAGCTCACTAAGGTGACAACCAGTGGCAAGAAGAAGTAGAGGCAGGAGAGGATGGAGAACAGGTACACATAATTCTGTGTTTGAGACAGCACGTCATGACAAGTGACGCCCACATCCCTAATCTCTACCGTTTGTGTCATTGAGAGAAGTGGCACCGTACCAGCGAGCGCCAGCAGCCAGACCAGCACACATACACACGTGACTTTCCTTGCACTCCTCCAGGTTAGAGAGGCGACGGGAAGCGCCACAGCCAGCAGTCTGTCCACACTCATGCACATCATCAGCAGTATGGAGCAGTACATGTAGCAGTAGTAAGCAGCACTGAGCACACGACACGCCACCTCACCGAACACCCAATCTGAAGCGTTCAGCTGGTAGTGGATCTTCAGAGGCAGCAGCAGGGTGAAGAGCAGGTCCACACACGCCAGGTTAGACATGTAGATCACAGCTGGTTTCTTCACTCGAATCCTACAGGTGAACGTCACCAAGGCCAAAGCGTTCAGGGGCAAACTAATGAGGATGATGAAGATGTAGAACGAGGGCATGACACGTGTGACCATCAAGCCTTTGAGAAAGACAGCAGCCTCTTCTGAGATGGACATTGAGGAACAGTTGAGCTCTGTTTGGTTTGGAGTAAAAATAGTTCCTTGTGGTTTGGAGTCTTCGTTAGCATAAAAACTACCAAAGGTGAAATCTGTAGATGAACACAGAAAAACACAACACCATTAGTGAAAGTTCACACAACCTGGGTGTTTCTTTTCTTTCATGAGGCCCCTCATCAAAAAAGTGTCCTCATATTTTGATACCATTATGAATATATGGACATATATTTGTCTTACCCTGCAGTAGAGTCATCCACAAACAATAATGACATGGCCGGGAAACATTGTTCTGCACCATTTCATTGTTTAGACAGAGACATTGGCAAATGTACAGCAGAGAGTGCTGAGGACATTCTCTAATTGCCTTATGTGGTTTGTCTAATATTGCTATGTGGGTGCATGCAACATCTTTTGAATTCTTTAATACCAGCTTTTTTGATTACAGCTATTTTTACTATGCATCTGATACCATACCATGGTTCAGCTATAGGGGAGACCGGGGAGACTTTTATTATTTAGCACAAAAACAACTACATTTGAGAGTCTGTACAGTATTCATGTCACAGTTCAGTCACTAGGCCTATATGTTGCCATCCACCTATTTTTATGTGAATTTTGGGGTATCGCAAAAAAAATGCTGGATGGAAATGCCAAGATGATTTTTTTGGTTAATGCATACATCCAGCACATAACATACGATAAAGACGGAAGTTCAAATGTGTGTTCGAAACGCGCTAGAAAAAAAAACTAATTGGTTCTTGTGCATCATGCATGCACATTTGTTTACCATATTAATGCACTTTATGTAAGTGTGTTGATCATTGTTTATAAGTGAATAAAAGCTTAAATTAAATCTGTTCATCATAGAAAGTGATTGTGTCTCTAAACAAGATTGGATGGACTGTTTTTACAATGCCTTTTATGACCTTTTTGGATCATCCATCTTTTTGGTTGCATGGACTTTCAAAAGAGGGACATAAACTTCTCAGGTTTCATTACAAATATATTACTTTGTGTTTTAAAGATGAATGAAAATCTTATGGTGTGCATGAGGGTGAGTAAATGCTAAAATAATATTAATTTTCAGGTGAACAGTCATAGATTTCAGTAGGGTACAGTACAGGTCTGGTTTTATTTCACCCAGATCGGTGCTGTTATACTCACTTGATTCGGGATCTTCCCAATCATAAAGTCCATCAGAATGGTTGTTGTAGTCTATTGGATCATCAGCCTCTTCAAAGCTGCTTACATGACTCTCTGTAATCAAACATGACAAAACACTATCAGTGATAGCACGCAAGCTACTAAAAGCAAGAGATGTCCAGCTAATTAATTTCCTGTGAGCACTATTAGCTGTAGCCTGACTACGTCAGACTTCGTACTTCCGCTCAATTTCATTTCGCTTCTGTACTCAGTCTGAGACAGCGTCATAGCTTTCCGTTTTCCTCCGGCCTGAAAACAGCCGGGCCAATCAACGAACAGAGGGCGGGCTGAGAGCCGTGACGCATAGATTTACTTCACATAATCTGCAAAAGTCGTTCACAGCCATGTTCACTCCGGTGTTTCGCTCGATGGTTTTTGTTTTCGCATCATACATGTGTTTACAGTGGAAGTTAGATGCGGCTGAGCATGCGCATAACACACGCCATAACCGAGTGTTGCGTAAACTAGCTTACGCTACGGGAAAAACCCTTTTCTCGAGAATACTGAAGCCAAAAATTATCCTTAATTTTGCATTAGTTTAAAACGCATTGCTGCATAAGCAGACCTAGGCAGAGCGACTTGCGCGCCTATTGGTTGCTCAGCAGCAACTGCTGCAACCTATCCAGGGCCTGCTCGTGACGAAGCACCAATGAGGGCGCGGGCGCCCGTGCGCGTCACGTCCCGCCAGAATGGGCGTGGCTACAGGCTATAAAAGCAGGCCCTTGAGGTTGTTCTCTGGTTTCTCAATCTGAAGCGAACCAGAAGTAGCACAAGCACGGCAGGGTTACGCAACACTCGTTCCCTCATCTAGAGAGAACCGAGGTTACGTTAGTGACCGAGAGCGTTCTCTTACGAGAGTACTCTCGTGTTGCGTAAGCTAGCTTACGCTACGGGAACCCAATGTAAAACGCCGTGCGTGCTAGAGAAGGTCCACATGCACGTTCCCAAGGGCATGTGCCCGGGGACAAACGTAAGTGGTAATATCTGGGCCGACGAGGGGTGGGCCCAGGGAGTGATAACCATTCCAGAGTGTGGGAATGAGTGCTTAATACAGTAGAACAGCCAGGTACATCCGTGGGCTGAACTAAGAATGATAACACTGCCTGTCAGCCACCTGAACCCGGAGGACAGGTGAAAATCGATCACAGACAGGAAGACCTGGTCTGTCGATCTGGAGCCTGTGTATAACACAAACCACACACAGTCTGTGTCGATCTGCAGTGAGAGCGAACAGAGCTAGTATGTTAGACTGACAACAGTTTAGCCTGTAGGGCAGGCACCTCCAGGTTATAAAACCTGATAAATGTAGACGGAGAGGCCCAGCCCGCCGACATACAAATATCATGGAGAGAGACTCCGCGAGACCACGCCCATGACGAGGCCATGCCTCTGGTGGAGTGCGCTCTGACGCCCAGAGGGCAATGAAGGTTCTTAGACCTATAAGCCATCGCGATAGCGTCAACTATCCATCTGGACAGGCTCTGTTTCGATGTGGCTAAGCCCTTAGCGCGGCCACCAAACGAAACGAAGAGCTGCTCTGACTGACTGAAAGCATCAGACCGTTCGACATATATTCTCAGCGCCCTGACAGGGCAGAGAAAATTCACATCGTCCTTACCCTCAGATCTCGGAAGAGCTGACAGTGAAATGATCTGTGATCTGAACGGAGTGGAAAGCACTTTGGGGACATAACCGTGCCTCGGTTTAAGGATGACTTTAGAGTCATTAGGCCCAAACTCCAAGCACGAAGCACTCACAGAGAGCGCGTGAAGGTCACCCACTCGCTTAACTGAAGCGAGAGCCATGAGAAAAGCGGTCTTCAGGGAAAGATACCGCAAATCCACGGACTGAAGGGGTTCGAAGGGTTCGCCCTTCATGGCATCCAGGACCAAGGAGAGGTCCCAGGCTGGAACCAGAGGGGGCTGAGGAGGATTTAACCTTCTAGCTCCTCTTAGGAACCTAACAATGGAGTCGTCTCTACCCAGTGACCGGCCATGCAAGGGTTTTGTAAACGCAGCAATGGCCGCCACATACACTTTGAGTGTGGAGGGGGACCTGCCCTCGTCCAAAAGCTCTTGCAGAAAGGAGAGAACCTCTGTAACGCTACAGCGCTGTGGGTCTAAGTTTCGGGCTGAGCACCAGCCGGAAAACACTGACCATTTAGAGGCGTAGAGCCTTCTCGTAGAGGGTGCTCTAGCCTGAGTAATTGTGTTCAACACTGCCGCTGGGAGGTCAGCGGGTACCCGTTGATGGCCCATGCATGTAGGGCCCATAAGTCGGGGCGCGGGTGCCAGATCGCGCCCCTGGCCTGGGAGAGGAGATCTTTCCTCACCGGAATCGGCCACGGGGTCGTGCTCATCAGTTGCATCAGCTCTGAGAACCACACTTGATTCCTCCAGAGCGGCGCAACGAGGAGCACAGAGCATTTGCTCTCCCTGATGCGCTTGATTACCTGTGGTAACATCGCGATTGGGGGAAACGCATAGAGCGGACGGCTGGGCCAGTCGTGGGCCAGCGCATCTCTCTGTTTCGTGAAGAATACTGGGAAGTGCGCGTTCTCCGTCGACGCAAAGAGGTCGACATCCGCTCTGCCGAAGATGTCCCATAGTAACTGGGCTATCTGAGGGTGCAGGGACCATTCCCCGGGGGGAACGTTGTCCCTGGACAGCATGTCTGGTCCCACATTTTGGCAGCCCGGGACATGCGATGCTCTCAGTGAGCGCAGGTTGTGATGGGCCCACAAGAGGAGGCGTTCCGCCAGCTTGTGAAGGCTCCGTGACCTGAGACCGCCCTGGCGGTTGATGTATGATACCACTGACATGTTGTCCGTGCGGACCAAAACGTTGTGGCCTTTGAGGAGGGGGAGAAAGTATCTCAAGGCATTTTCGACCGCTTTCATCTCCAGACAGTTTATGTGTAGGCGCCTTTCTGAGGCTGCCCACAGACCAAACACTGGTCTGCCCTCGTAGAGGGCGCCCCAACCTGAGTTGGATGCGTCTGTCGAGATTACTTTTCGTCTCGAAGTCATGCCCAGATCCACTCCTGACTCTGATACCAGTCTGCCGCCTTCCAGGGATTCAGTGCTGTGACACAGTTCTGAGTTACCCTGAGGCGAACGCGGCCAGCGGACCATGCTCGCAACGGGACCCGCGTTTTCAGCCAGTGCTGCAGCGGGCGCATGAAAAGCAAGCCCAGTTGAAGCACTGCCAAGGCCGAAGCCATAAGACCCAGCATCCTCTGAAAACGTTTGAGAGGAAGAATGCTGCCGGTCCTGAAAGCTGCAGCTGAGCGCTGAATCTGCAGCGCGCGCTGTGACGTCAGCCGCGCTGTCATTGACACAGAGTCTAAGTCTGTTCCCAGAAAAGAGATTCTCTGGCTGGGGGACAGTAAACTCTTGGTCCAGTTGATTTGGAGACCCAAATCCCGTAAATGGTTGAGTAATAGAGCCCTATGCGCTATTAACTCTGACTCTGACTGGGCTAGAATAAGCCAGTCGTCCAGATAGTTCAGTATTCGCATTCCCCGTTGTCTCAGGGGAGCGAGCGCTGCATCCATGCACTTCGTGAATGTACGGGGTGCTAAGGACAGACCGAACGGCAGGACGGTATACTGATAGCTCAGACCCTCGAAGGCGAATCGCAAGAAAGGCCTGTGATGGGGCGCTATTTGGATCTGAAAATATGCGTCTTTCAGATCCACAGAGATAAACCAGTCCCTCGGGCGAATTTGCGCGAGAATTTGACTGGTCGTGAGCATTTTGAACGATCTCTGCATAAGGGCTTTGTTCAGCCGTCTGAGATCTAGGATGGGTCTGAGACCGCCATCCTTCTTTGGAACGAGGAAATATCTGCTGTAAAAACCTGACTCGCTCAGTGTGTGAGGGACGGTTTCTACGGCTCGTTTTTCTAACAGTTTCGCAATCTCGGCGCGAAGTAGGTGTGCTACTTCGCTGTTCACCGTGGTTTCGACCCTGGCTCGGAAGCGAGGGGGTCTGCGAGCGAACTGTAGTGAATAGCCTCGTTCTACCGTGTTCAGTACCCATTCTGACACGCCCGGCAGCTCCCTCCATGCCTTTATGTGAAAGGCTAGAGGGAGAATAACGCGCAGGCTGTAGTTGTCGCTGTGTGTGTGTGGCACATATCTCACAGCGCCTGAGAGAGAGCGCGCGCTCATGGAGGCGCCACGCTTCGCACACACATAACACAGCTCGTGTCTGGTAGAGGGTGATTTACACACGGGACACGTTTTGTGTTTATTGACGGGGGCTCTGAATGAGTGCTTATCACAGAGCAGCCCGTGTTTGTGTGAAGGGATGAGCGCTGTACAGCGGGCACCTCCTCCACATTCGAAGTTTATGGATATGGGCCGTGAATGAGTGTGAATCACTGAACTGGCCGTGTTTGTATGTAGGCGCGAACACTGTGGAGTGGGCACATGACCTGCATTTATAACACCATCGGCGTGAGCCGGATAAACAGACAGAATGCTCTTTCTGTGATATATTTGGGCGGCCGTAAAAACGGACTTTGGGTACAGGCGAGCGTGTTGTGTAACGGGCTCGTTGACTGTGAAATACACATCTCCAGTCACCTCTGCTGAGGGAACTGTGAGAGCGAGGCGCGCTGATTTCGATGGCGGTCCGGCCGCAGCGGGACTCGACCATCTTCGTCTTCCTAGCACGGTCAGGAAGACTTTGAGGGCTCTGCCTTCAGCACAATCTTGGACCGGGGTCCCCGAGGGAGAGGCGGTCTGTGGCGGCTGGAAGAGCGTGAGCGCTGCTGGGAGTCCCTCGGCTGACGGCGCTGTGAGGCTGACGGCGGGGGAGGCTGTGGCGCTGATTTCCGATTGGACGGCTGCTTAGAGCGACCCATAGCGGAACTGGAGCGCTTCGGCAAGAAATGCCGCATAGCCTGGGAGGTTTTCTGTACCTCGGAGTACCGCTCCGAAAACCCCTTGACAGCCGGGCCGAAGAGACCGGATGGCGCCACGGGCGCGTCGAGGAAAGTGGCTCTGTCGGACTCCTTCATGTCGGACAGTGTCAACCACAAGTGCCTCTCGGTGACGGTGCAGTGCGCGTTCTCCGTGAGACTGCCATCCGGCGGAAGGCGGGCAGAGGTGCGCGGCTACCGGTTCCTCAACCGGAGGAATGCAGAGATAGCCTTTGTCTTTCGCGCCGTCTACTAGAAAGAGCGTCGAAGAGACAGTAGAGCGCAGCCTGGCAGAGAATGGCGCCTTCCAGCTCTTAGTGAGCTCCTCGTGGAGCTCCGGAAGAAAGGGGGCAGGCCTGGTGTGAGGCGTCGAGCGGCGGCCTTGCAGAAAGCAACCGTCCAGCCTGCTGGGTGCAGGCTCGTCAGGAAGCGACCAATCGAGGCCGAGGTCCTCCACGGCCTTCGTAAGCAGGCGAAGAAGCTCGGCGTCAAACGTAGACCGCACACCGCTCGATTCCTGAAGAGAAGGGGCGGGGTCCGGAATGGAGCCCGACCATCCTTCGCAGTCAGAAGCCAGAATAGAGCAGCTGTCCCCTTCTGCGTCATCTCCCCCCGACTCGATATGCACAGCGGGCGGCTGGCCGGCCGTGATAGAGGTGGGGGATGCAGAGAGCGATGCACACGGGGAGATATCCGGCATGCAAGCGCTCACGGCAGATGCCTCCGGCGTTCTCTGTGAACGGCGCTTTTTACGGCGCGGCCCAGAAGAGAGAAGCGGAGGGGCGGGATCCACGCTGAAAGATGCTAGGCGAGCCCGCAGGGTCGCCATAGACATCGCTTCACATTCCGGGCAGCCGCCCAGGGAAAGCGCGTGGTCCGCGTGTGTGTGTCCCAGGCAGGAAACGCACAGGATGTGGCGGTCCCCGTCGCTGAGATCGGCTCGGCAGGAGCCGCATTTCTTGAAAAGAGGCATTTGAAACAACGCCTCGCTCTTTTAGATGCAAGCGTGTGTAACGTAACACGCGGAATTGAAAAGGATATCGGCGCCGGATAACGCAGCAGGAACGGCAGAGGAAGCGGCGAGATGGCCGGCTTGAAGCTCGTCCCGCTGAAGGCTCTTCGACGGTGCAGCTTCTCCGGAGAACAGCGAGGTGAGTGTCCACTTCGCTGAAGAGTTGAAAAATCAGAGAACAACCTCACGGGCCTGCTTTTATAGCCTGTAGCCACGCCCATTCTGGCGGGACGTGACGCGCACGGGTGCCCGCGCCCTCATTGGTGCTTCGTCACGAGCAGGCCCTGGATAGGTTGCAGCAGTTGCTGCTGAGCAACCAATAGGCGCGCGAGTCGCTTTGCCTAGGTCTGCTTATGCAGCAATGCGTTTTAAACTAATGCAAAATTAAGGATAATTTTTGGCTTCAGTATTCTCGAGAAAAGGGTTTTTCCCGTAGCGTAAGCTAGCTTACGCAACACGAGAGTACTCTCGTAAGAGAACCAATGATTTTAAACTTCAGACAAGCGCCCCCCCCCCCCGCGAGAGAGAAAACACTTCTCTATTATGCAGAGTTTGGTATTACCAGGCTATATTAGCAGCCCATCTATCAGCAATCTGATCTCTGTCATTGCCATGAAGATTGAGGGATAAAACAGAAAAGAAAAACTCTCAGACATGCAGGCACATACAGTAGAAAGCATTGCTAAGAGTCCAGTGCTCGCAGGAAACAGCCATATGATGCAGAGGGAACAGATGCAGTAATTGGCCCTAAATGCAATGAAGGCCCACTTATGCAAAACATAATGTCAGAAAGAAGCTAATGACATAACAGAAACACATTACAACTTAACGTGCATAAACAGGGCAACTAGCATGCGATACTACTGTATTTTGAAGAATGTTGGTAACCTAACAGTTTTTGTTACCATTGACTTTGACAGAATGATTTGACAGTAAATTATGACAGAATTTTCCTTTTTGGGTTCCCTTAAATGTGTCGTTTATCCTTGTTGATACAAGACACTGAATTTGAATTCAAATTTCACATTCAATTTGTTGTTTACAATTTTTTTAGAACCACACCTATATTAACCTGTGAACATATAAATTGTTTTGCTATGATTTTTTGTACCATGTTAATATCGTATGTGAAGTTAATATGGTAATTGGAGTACCATGAAAATACCATAGTATATGAAAATACAAATTATTCAGCACCATATATATCAAAACCCCATGGTAAATACAATGGTTCTGCCACACTTTTTTGGCAACAAGAGAAATAACACAATTTGGATTCATGTAGAAAAATAGCATGTGTCAATTTTAAGCCATCACACCATTTAAATCTGAAATTTAAATGGTTACCATTTAATTGGTTAATTTTCAACCGAAAGCTTCCAATATGAGGCAATCAAGGTTTCAGTCAACTATCTGCATAATTTAAACAAAAATCAAAAAGACTAAAATTAAAAGTCAAACTGAATTCTTGCACAACTGGACTGATGTAAGCCTACTTATCGTTAAAGGATGCATGCATAAGTATAAATGAAAGCAAGATAGTTTTGACCTCCATGAGTAGCTACTGATTAGGGGTCACTTGAAAAACAAACAAATGAAAAACAAGGAATCTCTATATTGACAGTGCTTCTTCCCTCTCTGAGTGCTCAGTCTCTTCTGTGTGGAGATGCTACGATTTGTATTTGGTGACATCACTGTACCCACCAACCTTAGTTGAGCCCATTCTGCTGCTATTATACAACATACAGAGTGCATGAGAAATCATGCTGTAATTCACAGACATTGCAGCTCACAATGAGCAATAGATGGACCACGATGGCTAATTTGGGCATTGCCCTAAAGCTCAAACATTTGTTTAGACCAGGGTTTCTCAAACTCGGTCCTGGAGGGCCACTGTCCTGCACAATTTAGCTCCAACCCTGATCAAACACACCTGAGCAAGCTAATCAATGTCTTCAGGATCACTAGAAACTCAAAGCTAGGTGTGTTTGATCAGGGTTGGAGCTAAACTGTGCAGCACAGTGGCCCTCCAGGACCGAGTTTGAGAAACCCTGGTTTAGACACTCGGCTATTTATTATGGTTGTGGCTCGGGCTGTACGATTTGGGGACAATGTCATATTGCGATTGCGATATAATAAACAAATGGTTTCATGAGTCAGCTTGCTTGGTTCTCAAGGAAATTGCACATAGATTAGTGATAATGCTGAAGATGAGTCCATGAAGATGAATGAATTTATGACAAGAGTGCACCTCCAAAAATCTACATAATAACAGGAGTTCTGACCTTTGTCACAAAAAGTCGACGCACACACTTTTAATAATTGAAACGTTGGTTTTCATGCTAAAATTTCATAAGAAAACATATAATCTAGTATTTGTCAATAAAAAATTATCAAATAATATTATTTTCAAAAAAGTATAATATATATTATCCTCTAAAATATAATATCTTTTTATCGCCTTTTTTATTACATTACATATTTTAGTAGTTATCATAAATTAGGTATCATTTGAAAGCTTACGATATCAGAATTCATCCTGTGAAAACTGTTTTGAAATTGGACATTGTGTTACCATAGAAACGGTACTCTAAATTATTTTATCAGGCTCCTCCCCTTTTGGGCATCATATGTTTCATAATTTATTGACATAACACATATTGTCAGAAAGGTCTGAGTCTCAAGGTTCCATATTTTGTGACATAAGTGATATTTGGATAGAAATGTATTAATTTGTTATGGTAGAATGCATACAGTTAAATTCAATGGAATTCAATGACACCCGGTGGCTATTTTTGGTAATACGCCTAAACAAAATCTCATGGGAACTTCAATTTTTGTGATAAATTTGGAACACAACTTGGTTAGATATATGGCTTTGATTTTATGGTAATTTTTTTGTAAAACATATTTTGTAAAATATATATTTTATATAAAATAAAAATATTAAATAAATTAATAAATTTTATTTAATGTAAATTTAAACTTCCATAACTTTGAAATTCTGAAGTGCTTTCACTTCAGCAATAATCTGCTATTTTTTCCCTTTAAAACAAGACCAAACTTAGGTCTATACTCCAAAGCATTCTTGAATTACAACCATTTAAGCTTGAATAGTGCATTTTAATGTTACAATATTTTAATGATATAAGTAAAAATATTTTTTAAAAATGTATATAGTAAGTGCACATATTTAGCAAAATACTCCTCTCTCTAATTTGTCTTGCCAACTAACATGCTATCAAATGGCTTTCCTGAGGTAAATATAACGCTATGTGACATATTGTTCTCCAGCTGTTTTATTGACCTCTTTCCACGGTTGAAAAAAACTGATTGATCGATATAATGTATGAGGCATAAACATTTCGGTAAGTTGTACAGTATCTTTGAACACATCTATTGTTAATTTGTGTTTATTTACTATTAAATAAAGAGTAAGAAATGTTAGGTTCAGGACTACGATCTGTCACGTCACATTTACAAGCGCCAAAATGCTATTGTTTGAATTTCCTAATAAAATTGACAGAATCTGAGAGCTGAGAATTTGTTTAATATCAAAAGCAACCTGCTCTGTCTAGCCTGTCGGTGTCAGTGTCCTCTTTGCTTCGCGATAAAAAAAAACAAAAAAAAACATGCAATATAAAAATTCCAATTCTCGTAAAGTCAGTTATAAAAGTAACACAGATTTAAATGTAATATAGATGTGGTTTAGTTTAACAGTTGATGGTAATATAGACACTGCATCCAGTGTTAGAAAATGCACCATTTCAATTACCACAAGAGGTAGTGTTGTCAGGAGTAGCAACAAAGTAATATAGTTCATTTGATGTTTAGTTTTTTGAACATTCATGCAATGCTATCATTATTATTTTTGGTTTATTACACAGAATGGCATCTACACTAATATTAGTCTGTCTGTGTCATCCTTATCCCAAGGTTACTGTAGTCATCAGCTGGATCCAGTCCATATTCAGACCAGATGGTGGACCTGCACCCTGAGAAGAAGACCACAACAGCCCTGAATGTCAGCAGATTGTATGTATCCCAGTCTTCAAGATTGGGCCCCAGTTAAAAGGGTCTAGGGACACCCCTGCACAACTGTGTCAGACAAATATAGGCAACTGATACATTTGTACAATAAAATGTTTTTATTTTTATTTTATGTTAAGCTGTTTTAGTTTATGCTTCTATCTGAAGCAAATTATAGTAGGCCTACTGATACAAAAGTACTGATATCAGTATCTTGAGGTTCTGTGCACTTCTTGCTGGATTTGTACCTTCAATTTTCTTTAATCACTGCGCCACACCACCCCTAACAGGAGAAGTTTCATCATTTGATTTCATTACTATTAATATTATTACTATCAGACTACTATAAGGTCATTTAAAAAAAAAAAAATGTTTTATGATATTGCCCAAAAATGCATCTATGTGAGGTGCACAAGCAGGGGTTGGACAATGAAACTGAAAGAGTGGCCGCCAGGCCTTCAACACAGCCAATCTTCACCGATTTTACATTCCATCAAGAGTGAGTGTGAAGGTTGAATTAGCAGAGCAATAGCACAGCTGTATACAATATTCCAATAATGGGAGACATGTCATAGTTCAAAAGAGGACATATTGCTCATCTGTGGCCAGGACAGCTAGTCTTTGTGGTGTATTGAGAGTTATTGTAGGGTAATGTTGGCATACCACCATGTAGACTGAACCAAATCCAACTGTCAACGCAAAAGGAAGCTGTCTGAAAGTCCAGGTACTAACCTGGATTATATAAAAAATGTGAAACATGTATTGTTCTCTGATGAGTCCACCTTCACACTGTAAAAAAAAATTACATCCCCAAGTCAAAAATTTCAAGTGACCGATAACATCTACATTTTTCAATTAGTCTGACGTATTATTTCTTATTGAGCCAATGTTAACAGACTATTGCAACAAGAATTTCACTTGGGCCAATTTAAAAATTTAGATGTTATCGGTCACTTGAAATTTTTGATTTGGGAGGGTTAGAATTTTTTTACAGTGCACTGTCTTTCCCACATCCGGGGAGTTACGGTGTGGAGAAGCCCCAAAGAGGTGTACCACCCGGACTGTTATGAAGCACAGGGGTTTATCAGGGATGGTTTGGGCTGCAATATCATGGTATTCCCTGCTTGATGTACACGTCACTGCCATTTGCACCATGTGCCATGGCAGTGTGCACCTAATTGTTTTGAAGGGGGTGCTGTGTATCAGCATGCTAATGCACCAATACACACAGCAAGACTTCTGAAATAATGAGTTGATGAACATAAAAGTGAAGTTGAACATCTCCCATGGCCTGCACAGTCACCAGATCTAAATATTTTTGAGCCACTTTAGGGTAGCAAAGGGAGCAATTCAGAAAACATTCTCCTCCACCAGCATCACATATTGACCTGGCCACTGTTCTGGAAAAGGAATGGCTCAAAATCCCTCTGGCCACTGTGAAGCACTTGTATCTGTCATTTCCAAGTCTAATTGATTCTGTACTGCAAAAGGAGGCCTAAAAACATAATAAATCAATGTGGTCTAAAACCAGGTGTTTCAGTTTCATTGTTTGTTCAACCCGTTAGCATTCTCGGGTTGCGGAACAGTTGGTCTTTCTGGGGTCTGAGGAATAAATACTTAATATTTTCTCACCAATCTCTGTTCTAACTACAAAATCACTGGCAGATAATTTGTAGGCGTCATGAAACGGAAGTTGCGATATTTTCTTCCCTAATTGTGAGGTATATCTGCGAGAAATGGCTTCTCGAATTGATTGTTTTTTATAGAAAAATCAGTTTTTCAGGAAGAGCAGATAGTCAAAGATTTTTGACTAAAGAAAAAAAAAAACTAATTGTGATTAAGATCAAAATCTGAGCAAGAAAATTTATAAATTTGTATGAACACATTCATAGTAAAATATATGTGTTACTTGGTGATTTGTGTTTGTCATCCACATTGCATATGCACATACACAATTTTTTTGATAACAGCATTTTTACAAAGCATGATATAGCCTACCATCACAGTACCATAAGGTATGACACTCATGATACAATTAAATTCCTGACACTCATAATATGATAGATCAAGGTTTCAGTCACACCACTGCCTATTAAATTTCGCATCAGCAAGACATCAAATTACAAGTTACTTTTTATGCATATTATTAAGCTGATCTACTTACCGTTAATGGTGGTAGTGCACGTGTGTGCCATTACAACTGAAAGCAAGATTATTTGAATCCCCATGACGACTAATTCTATCTCCAAAAACTGGACACTAGTAGATTTGCGACGTCCAATTTGTGAACCAGTCATTCATTTGAATCTTTCACTGCATCCGATAAACCGGTTGAGCAGTGTAATATCGTTTGTTTTACTTAAACAAATCAGATGACACGCAGGTTGCTTCTGAACTCTACAGTGCGTGCAGAATTATTGGGCACGATGATTTTCTGATCATATTTTTTTTTCAGGCACATTTTACCAATTCCAAACCACATTAATCGTAATAACTACTATTCATTTTGTATTTAATCATTTATAAGTGATATATAATTGTTCATGATGGCTGGAAATGAAAACCCCCTTATATTCAGGTGTGCATAATTATTAGGCACGTTTTCCTTTACAGATAAAATAAGCCAAAAAAGAGATTTAACTCAGACTGAAAAGTCAAAAATTATTAAATCCCCATGAGAAGGATGCAATACTAATGCAATACTAGAAATTGCAATTAAGGCATGTCCATTGGAAAGTGAAATACTCATTGGGTCAGCAGGGTCAGACAAAAACAGGTGGAGAAGAAAAGACACATGTTAACTGCAAAATAATTAAGAATCAAGGTGAAGAATTAAGTGTGAAACCATCAGGAACCCTTAAGTCTCTAGCGCCATCATTTTCCAGAACTGCAACGTGCAAGGTGTCAGGATCTCAGAGACTTAGGTTAGGTAAAGAATCCTAAAAAATGAAGCCCACTTAATAAGAATCACAAGCTGAAGGTCCGTCAAGAGTCACTCTCAATCTATCTGTCTATAAAGCCTATAAAAAACAGTCTTCATGTATTTTACTGCACCACATCCTCTTCTACCACTATTTGAAGAATTCATCATGAAGAATTCATTCATGAAGTTTCTGCACGTCTTTGTGTACAGCCCTTTTTCCTGTATGCCATCCTTTTATGCTGTATTCTTTCAGTTTCTGCATTTCAGGATCTTCAGCTGTTTCTTTTCTGAACTTCTGAATTTCTTTTCCGTCACAGGTAGCTGAGATGTGATGAAATTGACCTCTAACTCCTCTTCAAGCAGTTCTTCGTTGAATTCATAAAGGTAAGCACGACTCAATGCATCTGCAATGTGCATTTCTTTACCTGGCTTGTACTTGACTTTTAGATTGTACCTTTGAAGTCTGAGCAACATTCTTTGTAGTCTCAATGGAGTTTGATGTAGAGGTTTCTTGAAGATGCACTCAAGTGGCTTGTGGTCGCTTTCTACTTGAACTTCTCTGCCATATACATATTGATGGAACTTTTCACATCCATATACTATCGCAAGCAGTTCCTTCTCAATTTGTGCATATCGACGCTGGCAATCTGTGAGCGCTCTTGATCCATATGCTACTGGTCTCTGGTCTTGTAGCAAAACTGCACCCATGCCTTCAGAGCTGGCATCTACTGACAATGTTAATGGTTTGTTGACATCGTAATATTTCAACGTTGGTGCATTTGTTGCTAAAGCTTTGAGTTTCTGAAAACTTTTCTTTTGTTCACTTCCCCAGAACCATTCAACATCATTCTCCAGCTGTTGTCTGATTGGAGCTCTTACTTCCGACAAGTTAGGAATGAACTTGGCAAGATACTGCAGCATACCCAGAAATCTTTGAAGAGCTTGCTTGTCTTCTGGTGGAGGTAACTGAACTACAGCTCTCACCTTCTCTTCATCTGGTTTCAGTCCTTCTGCTGTCAGCACATGACCAATATACTTCATTTGTGATGTTCTGATTTGACATTTCTTTTTGTTCAGCTTGAGGTTGTACTCTCTTGTCCTCTGGAGCAGTTTTCTCAGTCTGGCATCATGCTCTTGTACGGTTTCACCCCAAACTAGCAAATCATCCACAATGTTTATAACACCATTCAGATCTTCAATCGTCTGTGCAACAGCTCTTTGGAATACCTCAGATGCTGACGATATTCTGAACGGCAAACGCAGGAATCTGTATCTTCCTATGGGCGTGTTGAATCTACACAACTTGGAACTGTCATTGTCCAATTTAATCTGCCAGAACCCTTGGTTAGCATCAAGCACAGAAAACACTTTGGCATTTGGCATATTACACAAGACTTCTTCTACCGTGAGTAGTGGGTATTGTTCACGTTTAATTGCCTTGTTTAAATCTTGTGGGTCAAGACATATATGAATTTTGTCTGGCTTGACAATCGTCACCATGCTACTCACCCAATCAGTTGGATCTGTTTGTCTTACAATGACGTTCCTCTGTTCCATCCTGTGCAATTCTTCTATTATCTTTTCTTTCAGTGCAACAGGAGCTTTCGTGGAGCATGTACTACAGGCTTTACTGTTGGATCAACTTGAATGTGATGATATCCTGGCATGCATCCTAGACCACTGAACAGATCTTAATACTGTTTCAGAATGTCATCATCATCAACAGACACTTCATGCATCTTTTTTATCATGCCTAATGCTTGACATGTGGATCTTCCTAGAATCGCAGGTGCATCTAAGCAGCTCTGCAGCGACACGGGCTCGTGCTACGATTGTTTGTTTTGTTTGTTTGTTTAAGTGCCTTTTAAATGATTGTTTAGTATTTTAGAGTCCGGATTGTAAAGTTAACACATTTAAATGCGACGCAAGGTGTTTTGTGATTAATACGAAACTGCTGTTTGTGGACTTAAACAATGGCCGCGTGTCTGTTCCTTCTATTCTTGGCTCTGATCATCGGGGAAATGTTCATTCCATGCTTTGCATTGGACTTAGGACTACAACGGGACCAAACTCAAAGACTGGTATATTCCAGGAGTGCATTGTTGTCTCTAAAAAAAACATCATGCAGCGATGGATTACCTTCCATCGGCTATACGTGCGACAAATGCTGGGACCCGGCTGCGGCGCAAGCGAGGAAAACAGGGAGGTGTTCGGGAGCGTCTCCGCCGGCGAACCAATAAACCACCGCTGCCTTCAGTGATCATGAGCAACGTGAGGTCGCTGGCGCCTAAGTGGGATGAACTCCGTGCCATCACAAAGACCTGCTTTGAATATCGTGAGTCTAATCTTATGGTGTTTACAGAAAGCTGGCTTCACGGGGGAATTCCGGATTCACTTCTTGAACTTGATGGATATACGCTGGTGCGTGCAGATCGCTGCATTGAGTCCGGAAAAAATAAAGGAGGAGGAGTTTGTATATACATATGTGACAGATGGTGTAAACAACACACAGTAAGATCCAAGATGTGCACCCCTGATATCGAATTGCTCTGTTTGTCACTTAGACCACATTATTTGCAGAGAGAATTCGGTTGTGTCATCATATGTGCAGTGTACATTCCGCCTAAGGGCAACGCAGGTAAAGCTGCCGCATGCATCGCTGAGTGTGCACATGAGCAGCTTCAGCGCTCACCTGGGGCCCCAATTTTCTTTTTGGGCGATTTTAATAATTGTAAAGTAGAATCTGTGTTAGCGGGTTTTGAACAATTTGTGCGCTGCGACACCAGGAAAACGAAAATCTTGGATAAATGTTATGGTAATGTTAAAAATGCATATGTAGCGAAGTCAAAGCCCCCTCTGTGTAATTCGGATCATAATGTTGTACATTTGATTCCTTCTTATAGGTCAGTTTTTAAGTCACATAAACCAGAGTACAAAACGGTTAATATATGGACAGAGGATTCCATGGAAACAGTTAAGGGTTGTTTTTTGTGTACAGATTGGTCCATATTTTATCAATTAGAGCTTGATGAGGCCACTGACACAATGACTGAATACATTATCTTCTGTGTTGGTTATGTGGTAGAAAAAAAGGATGTAGTTGTTTATCCTAACAATAAGCCCTACATTACAAAGGACATCAAAGAGTGCATCAATAAAAAAAAAGCTGGCATTTAGGAACAGGGATAAGTTAGGACTATTAGTGGCACAGAAAGAATTAAAATACCAGTTGAAAAAAGCAAAGGAACAGCACAGGCAAGCTATGGAATATAGTTTCTATATTTCTAACACAAGAAAACTTTGGGAAACAATGAAATTAGTAACTAATATGAATCCTGCTAAGAAACATATCACAACATTAGATACTTCACAGAGAGTAAATGAACTAAACGATTTTTATTTGAGATTTGAGGTACAGACTGAGTTAGACGAAGATCATAGCATATTGCAATCAGTGTTTGCTAATAAAGAGACCCCTGGGGTAGAAGTAGACACACGTGATGTGCAGCACCTTTTTAAGCGCTTGCACACTAACAAGGCTACTGGGCCAGATGGTTTAACAGCCTTTTTGTTAAAAAACTGTGCTGAGGAGCTTGCAATAGCATGGTGTCCCTTATTTTAGCGATCTCTGGATACCCATACTGTACCAGCATTGTGGAAAAAGTCTTACATAATACCAATTCCTAAAAAACCTGGTGCAAGAACAAATAATGATCTTCGCCCTATCGCTTTAACTTCAAATGTCATGAAGTGTTTTGAAAAAATTGTAACTTCATTGCTGGAAAAATAAGTAAAGTCACAATTGGACACCTGTCAGTTTGCCTATAAGCAGAACAGAAGTACTGAGGATGCTGTTCTTAGCATTGTTCATCTTGTGTCTAAGCATCTTGAAAATACTAAAGCCTATGCTCGTATTTTATTCGTTGATTTTAGCTCAGCATTTAATACTGTGCAGACACATCTGCTTTTGGAGAAGCTGTACGGTATGGGTGTCAGTGCTTTTTTAATTAAATGGTTTTATTCTTTTTTAAGTAACAGAACTCAGCAGGTCAGAGTCAATGAAATACTTTCTGAAGTGAGATACACTGGAGTGCCACAAGGTTGTGTGTCATCACCTGGGGCCTGTTTCAATAAGGAGGTTCAACCAACTCTGAGTTAAAACTTGAACTCTGAGTTGACTTTCCCTGAGATGGGAAACTCTGAGTTTTTGGTTTCAGAACAGCTGAAATTAGTTAGTTCAATCAACTCTGAGTTGACTGACTCTGAGTTAAGCGAGTGCACCACAACTATAAAAAGCCATTATCAATAGAGCACAGATATTATGAGTCACCATGGCAACAGCGCCAGACAAAAAGAGGTCTGCATATTTCTCACCAGCAGAACTGGATGTGCTTCTGCGAGTATATGGAGAGTACGAACATTATTTTGTTTATAAGTTATAAGTTTACATTTTAATTACTGTTATACAGTGATGGGTGTAATTAATTACCAAGTAATCTAAATACTGTAATTTAATTAAAGGGATCACTCTTAATTCTTCTGTAATTTAAAGTTAAATCTGATGTAATTGTATTAGACTATAGAACAATTCTGTATAGGCTATTTAACATACATTTTTAAAAGGTATATTTTTAATGTAACCTTCTCCCTCTAAACACTTTGGTCAATTCAAGAATAATTCATGCAATTGTATATTGTTTATTTGAAAGCATTAAAAGTGCAGTTTCTTGTCTCTCCTTGTATTGTTCAAGTGTTTAAGGTTGACATGGGATTTTAGTAATAAGTAAACCAATGCTTTCTAAAGATTGACATTATCTAATTACACTGTTGAAGATGTCATTTGTAGTTAGTAATACAAGTAACTTACCCAACTGTTATAATATCAGAGGTGAAACTGGAAGAACAGTATGTTATTCAACCTAATTTTAATTTTAATGTAGGCGCAATCCTGCATGCATTAAAAGAACATGGCAGCAGCTGAAAATTAAATATAAAAACATAATTCAATCAAGTAAGGCTTGAGCATATCATGGGTGTAGGCTACCTGACTTTACAAACATTTGACATATTAAATAACTAAATAGCATCCAGTGTCTAGCAGTGCAGCAGCATTTTTGGCTGAGAGAATTCCTGGAGGGACTTCAGAGCCAGTCCCAAAGATCCAAGGGCCTTCATAAAATGTAAGAGGTTTACATGTGTTATTTTTTATATAGGCTATTTTTGATATTTCCATTTATTTTACTTTGGGTTGGGTTTTTTGTTGGTCCCAATAGATTCTGATGGTAATATCTGTCTTTTGGAGCCTCCTGTCCCAACAGAACCCCAGGCAGTTGTAAGTCGCCTACTCAATACACCAGAAATTATGACAAATAGTGTTATAAAGTGTACTTAACCAAATGCTCATCACATGGGGATAAAGAGTTTCTGCTGCCACAGAGAGGCCTACAGAGGTAATGTTAACATTACTTGTCTACACATCAAACAATCTACACATTCACATTTTTTCACATTTTTATGTGAAGTAGCCTATAGAATCTAAGTTTAAATCTAAGTATAAATGGGTATTCTTATCTCTCCCCCCGCCCCCAGAGTGTGGAAGAACAGCAGGAGGACGGTCCATCAACTTCTGTTGCGCAGATGAACAGTTCAGTGATTTCCAGTAAATGCCACAGTTTAATTCTGTAGAATTTGTTTAGAACTACATTATGTAACTCTAATCTACTACTGTATTTTCAGTTGCCAGTTAAGGAGTTCTATAGACTTCATCTTATAAAAAAATAAATAAAAAAACAGCAGTAAAAATAGCAATATTTTATTTATTAATAAAAGATTAATTTTATTAATAAAAATGTACTGAAAGAATGAATGAGGTGTTTAAACACCACTTCCACTTTAAAAAAGGGGAGGAGACCGAAAGAAACTCTGGGTTTACCTAAGAAAACCTGCTCCTGACCAGGTTAGGTTCACAGAGTAAGTTACCATGGTAACTGACTCTGAGTATGAGTTACCTCTCTTTCAGAAACTGGCTTGACTTACTCTGCTTTCTCAGGTTTAACATACCTCCCATTCTGAAACAGAAAACGTACTCGGTTACTAACGTAACCTCGGTTCTCTCTAGAAGAGGGAACGAGTACTGCGTAAGATATCTTACGCTAGGGGGAAAATCCTTTTCCGCGAGATATTGAAGCCAAAAATTATCCTTAATTTTGTAATAATGCAAAACGCGTTGCAGCAGCAATGCAGACATAGGCGAGACAGCTCGCGCGCCTATTGGCTGCTCTGCGGCAACTGCAGCAGCCTATCGAGCGAGGCCTGGTGTGACGTCAGACCCAATCAGGGCACTTCGCGCCCGCTGCGTCACGTCCCGCCGAAATGGGCGTGGTCTAGGCCTATAAATATCGCTCGCAGGCAGCTATTATCTGGTTTTTCATCATCGAAGCAACCAGAGCGTGTGCATGCACGGCAAGATACGCAGTACTCGTTCCCTCTTCTAGAGAGAACCGAGGTTACGTTAGTAACCGAGTACGTTCTCTTACGAGAGGTCTCTCGTACTGCGTAAGATATCTTACGCTAGGGGACCCAATGTAAAACGCCGTGCATGCTGAGATCTGACACCAAAGACCCAAGGGCGAAAACCCGGGGTACATATAGTGCACAATCACTCAGGGAACTCACAGGGAGTCCGGGAAGAGGGAGGGGTGCAGCCTCACTCTTCCACATATAGTAGCGTCGATGGGACGCGAATTTCATCATACAGACAGGGCGGGGTACGGCCTGAACTGATGGGGAAATGTGGGTCTTACACAGTTTGCCCAGCTTTATACTGTCGAACATTGAGCTGTGCTCAGCAGACGCAGCATTCTGAGCTGATCGCATCAGGTCAGATAATACTGGTAAATTTAGACCGACAGCAGCCTGGCCTGCAGGGCGGGAACCTCTAGGTTATAAAACCTTATAAATGTAGACGGGGAGGCCCAGCCTGCCGCCATACAAATATCTTGCAAGGCAATCCCACTTGACCAGGCCCACGAATTGGCCATGCCTCTCGTGGAGTGCGCTCTGACACCCAATGGGCACTGCATGCCCTTGGAGGCGTATGCCAGCGCTATAGCATCAACTATCCATCTGGATAGGCTCTGTTTCGACGCGGCTAGTCCCTTAGAACGTCCGCTAAACGAAACAAAAAGCTGCTCCGTCTGTCTGAAAACAGACGAGCGAGACACATAAGCTCGTAATGCCCTGACTGGGCAAAGGAGGCTCGCGTCTCTTTCCTCATCAGGGACCGGTAGGGCTGACAGGGAGATAACCTGCGCCCTAAACGGTGTGTTGAGGGATTTTGGAACATAACCGTGCTTAGGTTTGAGTATAACTTTTGAGTCATTGGGCCCAAACTCCATGCACGCCGCGCTCACAGAGAGCGCGTGCAGATCCCCTATGCGCTTCACTGAAGCGAGAGCCAGCAAAAACACCGTCTTGAAAGACAGGTGTTTCAAATCGATTGACTGTAAAGGCTCAAATGGCGCACCTTTCATGGCTTCCAGAACCGTAGAAAGGTCCCATACGGGGACTGAGGGAGGTCTGGGAGGATTCAGTCTCTTAGCCCCTCTAAGGAAGCGGATGACTAAATCGTTCCTTCCTATTGACTGACCAAGCGTTGTTTCTGAGAACGCTGCTATAGCCGCCACATAAACTTTGAGCGTGGAGGGGGCCCTGCCCCCATCCAACAGCTCTTGTAGGAAGGAAAGCACCTCCGTCACACCACAGTTTGTGGGTGACACACCACGGGCTGTGCACCAGCCCGAAAACACCGACCATTTCGAAGAATAGAGTCGTCTTGTAGACGGAGCTCTAGCCTGCGTGATCGTGTTTAATACTCCTTTAGGGAGTCCAACATGTACCCGTTGATGGCCCAGACATGAAGGGACCATAATTCCGGGTGAGGATGCCAGATCGAGCCGCGGGCCTGTGAGAGGAGATCTCTCCTCATTGGTACTGGCCACGGGGCAGTACTTGCTAACTGCATCACGACTGGGAACCAAGGTTGGTTTTTCCAGAACGGAGCTACCAGCAGTACTGAGCATCCTTCTTCCCTGATCCGTTCTATCACCTGAGGCAGGAGAGAGACGGGGGGAAAAGCATAGAGCGGGCGGCGGGGCCACACATGGGCCAGCGCGCTCCTGCTCTTGGAGAAAAATTCTTGACAGTGAGCGTTTTCTTGAGACGCAAACAGGTCCACTTCCGCTCTGCCAAATTTCTTCCACAGCAGATGGACTGTCTGTGGGTGTAGAGACCACTCGCCTGCCGGAACATTGTTCCTGGACAGTCTGTCCGGTCCTATATTCAAGATCCCTGGCACGTGCGCTGCTCTGAGCGAGCGCAGGTTGCACTGAGCCCATACCAGGAGGCGTTCTGCCAGCCTGTACAGTTTCTCGGATCTGATGCCGCCCTGGCGATTTATGTAGGACACCACAGACATGTTGTCCGAACGGACCAAGACGTGGTGACCTTTTATTTGGGGACAAAAACGCGTCAGCGCGTTGTCTACTGCCAGCATTTCGAGGCAGTTTATGTGCAGGAGCTTCTCCCGTTCTGACCATTGGCCGAAGAACGGTCTGCCCTCGAGCAGCGCTCCCCATCCCGAGGTGGACGCGTCCGTGGACACCACTTTCACCCTCGAGGAAGTCCCCAGGCTTACACCTGATTGGTACCAGTCGTTCGCTTTCCAGGGTTTCAGAGCTGTGACGCACTTCTGATTGACCCTGAGGCGAAGCAAACCGGGTGCCCACGCTTCGCGTGGGACTCGCGCTTTCAGCCAAAACTGCAGCGGGCGCATGCGGAGCAGACCCAGCTGGAGCACTGACGATGCTGAGGCCATGAGACCTAGCATCTTCTGAAATCTCTTGAGCGGGACAGACGCGCCGCAGCGAAAAGAGTTCGCTGTGCGTCGAATGTCTACCGCGCGCTGTTGTGATAGTCGCGCTATCATGGATAGTGAGTCCAGTTCTGTGCCCAGGAAAGATATTTTCTGACTGGGTGACAGGGAGCTCTTCGCCCAATTGACACTCAGACCCAAATCCTCGAGGTGATCGAGTAAAATGGTCGTGTGTTCTATGAGCACTGCGCGAGATTGCGCTAGAATCAGCCAATCGTCCAAATAGTTCAGCACTCGCATGCCTCTCATTCTGAGGGGTGCGAGCGCCGCATCCATGCACTTCGTAAATGTACGGGGTGCCAGGGACAAACCGAACGGCAGGACTGTGTACTGATATGCCTGGCCTTCGAAGGCGAATCTCAAATATCGCCTGTGACGTGACGCTATCTGTATTTGAAAATACGCGTCTTTCAGATCTATTGACACAAACCAATCTCCTTGGCGAATCTGCACAAGGATTTGCCTGGTCGTGAGCATCCTGAACTGTCGCTTCACAAGCACTTTGTTCAGTTGCCTTAGATCTAGTATGGGTCTGAGACCCCCGTCTTTTTTCGGTACCAGGAAGTATCTGCTGTATAGCCCTCCTTCGCTCTGAACTTGAGAGAGAGGCTCTATGGCCCCTTTGCTCAATAGTTTCGTCACTTCGGCTCGAAGTAGATGTGCTACTTCTGTTTTTACCGTGGTCTCGACGCGCGCCACATAGCGGCGAGGGCGTCGGCGAAACTGCAGCGAATAGCCTCTTTCTATAATGTTCAGCACCCACTTCGAAACCCCGGGTAGCTTTGCCCATGCGTCTGCATGGATAGCTAGGGGTTGAATACGAAGCGCGCTCCGCTCGCTCAGCGATGGAGAAGCTTCGGCGTGCTGTAACACAAGCGTGGCGCTCGTGACATTTGAGGCATGGGGCGCGCTGATGACAGCGGGCAGATTGCCCGCGCTCGACTCCTCTGCGGTGGTTAACCGCGAGGGGGAGGGCTGGGCGGTTCCCGTGGGAACTGTCATGTCTATGTGTGGATGTGGGCGCGGGACAGCGGGCACATTTATCACACCGAAAGCATCGTTCGCTTGCGTGAAGCGAGTGCACGTTGGTTTCGTTTTTACAGAAACCGTGAGACATGCATAACGTGGTGTTAGTGGGCACTGGGTAGTGGGCACGTTCACCATGTTTGAAGCGCAACCGATCTGAGTCGGTTTTATGTGCGCGAGCCCTGTGTGACAGGCTGTGCTTGTGTGTAGGGATGGGCACTAGGCAGTGGGCATTCTTACTACACATGAAACACCATCGGCCGTGGCCGGGACACCAGAAAATACACTCTTTTGGGGATTTATCTGGGTAGCCGTGAAAACGGCATTTGTGTGCAGGCAAGCGGGTGACAGAACCGACTTGTTGGCTGCAGAAAACACTGGAACAGTCACATTTTCTGGAACTGGACGAGCGAATAGCTTTGGTGTGAGTCCGGCCGCAGCGGGACTGGAACACCGTCGTTTTCCTAGCTGTGCTAGGACGACTTCGGGGCCTCGGGCTTCACCGTGATCCTAGGTCGCGAGCCACGTCCTGCGGGGCGGCGACCGGATGAGCGGGAGCGCGGTCTCGCGCTTCTGGCCTGGCGGCGCTGTGAAGTGGAGGCAGTGGACGGTGGCTGTGAGCTCTGAGCAGACGGTTTCGCACGGCCTGCTGCAGAGCTGGAGCGCTTCGGGAGGAAGTGCTTCATAGCCTGAGACGCTTTCTGTACCTCTGCGAATCTCTCCGCAAAGTCCTTGACGGAGGATCCAAAGAGGCCTGTGGCGGAAAGCGGGGCGTCGAGGAACGCGGTGCGTTCAGACTCGGCCATTTCCGAGAGCGTCAGCCAAAGATGTCTCTCAGACACGGTGAGAGAAACCATAGTCCGTCCAATGGCTTGTGCTGCGGACTTAGTAGCACGAAGAGCGAGGTCCGTGGCACTCCTTAAGTCCGGCACGCAGATCGCGTCAGGTCCTTCCTCATCCAGCTTACGGAGGAGATCGGCCTGGAAGATCTGGAGCGTTGCCATGGTGTGCAACGCTGACGCAGCTTGCCCGGCGGCGGAGAAAGCGCGGCGGAGCAGGCTTGACGTCGTGCGGCAAGCTTTAGAGGGTAGGGCCGGCTTAGCGCGCCGTCCAGCGGAGGGCGGGCATAAGTGGGCCGCTATCGCCTCTTCAACCGGCGGCAGCGAAAGGTATCCTTTGTTCTTGGCATCGTCAACGGCGGAGAATGCCAAAGAAACAGCAGGACGCACTCTAGCAGAATAGGGGGCGTTCCAGGACTTGGCGACTTCTTTGTGTAACTCATGAAGAAAAGGCGCCGGTCTGGACGCAGGCGAAGCGCGCTCCCCAGGCAGGAAAAATCCATCCAGCCGGTTGTGAGCGGGCTGCTCAGGCGAAGACCACTCGAGGCCGAGGCTCGCCGCGGCCTGTGCGAGTACTCGCATGAGTTCCGTCTCAATGGAAGCTCTCTTGCCTGACGACGTGCGGGCAGGGGGTGCGGGGTCCTCAGAGCCCGCCCAATCCTCACTGCCTGACGCCAGGATAGAGCAGGAATCATCCTCTCCCAGCAGGGCTTCCTCATCCGCGATGTCAACGGAAGCGGCGGCAGACGGCGGCCGCTGTCCGTCAGGAAGCGATACAGACGAAGCCGGGGAAGCAAGCGGGCGAACCGGCGAGCTTTGGCGGCTGAGGGAGGGTTCCGGGGCCCGCTGGGCACGGCGCTTTTTACGGCGCGACGCCGCGGCGGGCGGGGGAGCAGTCTCGGTGAAAACGGCTAGGCGAGTCCTCAGAGTCGCCATTGCCATCAGCTCGCAGTGAGGGCATCCGCCGTCAGCGAGCGCGAGAGCTGCATGTTCCTCACCCAGGCAGGAAACGCAGATCACGTGGCGGTCCCCGTCGCTGAGTGTGGCTCTGCACGAGCCGCAGGAAGGCATCTTTAAAAAGACGCTAGCTCTTTTAGAATGTGTGTCGCGGCGGCGACACACACACACAAATACAGAGTAATAAAGAGAAGGATATAAGCGTCGGAAGGCAGGAAGGCGGCGCGCAGCCAGCGACTTCAGTGACTCGTCCCGCTGAAGGTGCTCTCTCTCGACGGCGCGGCTTCTAATCCAGCTCCAGCGATGCGTGTGCTTCGCTTGAAGGATGAAAAATCAGATAATAGCTGCCTGCGAGCGATATTTATAGGCCTAGACCACGCCCATTTCGGCGGGACGTGACGCAGCGGGCGCGAAGTGCCCTGATTGGGTCTGACGTCACACCAGGCCTCGCTCGATAGGCTGCTGCAGTTGCCGCAGAGCAGCCAATAGGCGCGCGAGCTGTCTCGCCTATGTCTGCATTGCTGCTGCAACGCGTTTTGCATTATTACAAAATTAAGGATAATTTTTGGCTTCAATATCTCGCGGAAAAGGATTTTCCCCCTAGCGTAAGATAGCTTACGCAGTACGAGAGACCTCTCGTAAGAGAACTCAGAGTTTCCCTCATTTCAGGGTTAACATACTCAGAGTTTTCACTTAACCTCCTTTCTGAAACAGGCCCCTGTGCTTTTTGCTTTGTATACAAATGATTGCAGGAGCACACATAAGAATAATAGTATTATAAAATATGCTGATGATACTGTCATTCTGAGTCTCTTACACAAGGATATGGACCTATCATCTTACCATAGTGAAATAGATCGATTCATTCAGTGGTGTGACAAGAACTGTCTTGTGTTAAATGTACAAAAAACACAAGAAATGGTCCTTGACCCAAGAAGTGTATCTGAACATAAGTCTGTGATCATTAAAGACACAGTGATACAGCAAGTTACATCTCATAGATACCTGGGGTTTCATATGGACAATGTTCTTTGTTGGAAGACACACATTGACAGTCTGTGCACACGACTACAACAGAGGCTTTACTTTTTAAGAAGACTAAGATTGTATGGGGTGGGCAGTGACATTTTACTTGTTTTTTACCGAGCCACACTTGAAAGTCTTATTCGTTATGGAATTATAGTCTGGTTTGGAAATTTGTCTGTTCAATTGAAAAGCAAATTGATCCATATCCACAAAACAGCCATGAAAGTCATAGGATTAAAACAATATGAACCCATACAGACTCTACAGAGGCAATGATGAGGAGAGCAACGAGTATTAGTACTGACTCTGAACATCCTCTTTTTAGTGAATACCAGCTGCTGCCATCGGGAAAGAGACTGAGAATGCCAATATGTAAGAATAATAGACTGAAGCTTTCATTTGTTCCTGCTTCAGTAAAACTGCTGAATATGACCCAGAGCAATGCACCTATAACACATTAGCAGTAGCATTTTAATGTGTTAAGTATTTTACATATTTTGGTATTTTATTTATTTTTTAGATTGGTGTGCTATCTATGGCGTTCAAACTGAAACAAATATAGACAAATTGAAGTCCAAATCAATGCAGTTTCAAAGGGCTTTGAAGTGCTTCAAAGGGCTCTGCACCAGTAGGGTCTTATCTAGCGAAACGATCTGTCATTTTCTAAATAAATTTATACTTTTTAACCACAATTGGTCGTCTTGTGTTAGTCTGCGACGCACCAGGCATTACGTAATCACGTTGGAAAGGTCACGCTGGACGTAGCAGTCTCCTCCATCTGCCTAAGGCAGGGATAGGCAACTTCAGTCCTGGAGGGCCACTGTCCTGCAGAGTTTAGCTTCAGCCCTGATAAAAACTCACCTGCCTGTATCTATCTAGTAATCCTGAAAACATTGATTGCCTTGTTCAGGTGTGTTTAATTAGGGTTGGAGCTAAACTCTGCAGGACAGTGGCCCTCCAGGACCAGAGTTGCCTATCCCTGACCTAAGGTCTTCATCTGTCAAGGGAGTAATCCAGCACCTGGAAAGCGTACCTTCCCTGGGGGCCGCCATTGGTTAGTGTGATGCTGCGGTGGAGACAAGGAGAAAGCGGGATCCAAATGCAGTGTAATTTATTAAATAGACTCTAGACTTTACAAACATAGATTCCGAGAACATGACTCGGGACAGGACAACCAGGAACAGCACTCAACAATGAAACAAGAACTCACAAAGACTGAACTCAAACACAGGGCTTAAATACAAGGACAAACAAGCTAAACAAGATAACAAGGGGGCGTGGTCAATCTGAAACACCTGGGGAGACTAATCAACATAATGGGGGACAGATGAACACAGGACATGACAGAGGAACACGTTGAATTAATGAATTACAGGTCTGTAATGAGACCTGAATCATTACAGTTAGCAAGCCATCACCTGCTGTTAGCATTCCATTGACTCCCATTCATTTTTGTGTCATTTTGACAGCAAATAACTTTACATCTGAAGCGTTTACAGACTCTATTTATCCATTGTTTATTTCTAAAGAAACACGACAGTGTATAAAAGGCTCCATTACCTTGTCTCTTACGTTATGGCCCCGTAGAAGCAGTTTTTGTAAAAATAGGCTACCGATTGTGTCATAAACACGCGACTCTCTGTCGCACGGTAGAGACATTACCGTATAGACAGGAGGAGAAGCTCACATGCAATCGGGGGGACGTGGAGGCATAAAGTCAGATAAAGTCAAGGGAAAAGCCCATAGAGACTTGGGTGTTGGGTGCTCGAGCACCTGCCCTTTTGCCCCTTGGTGCCCAAAGTGCCCTTTTTTTTTTTGGCAAAATTTCCTCTCCTTTTTTGTAATTAAAGGCCCTTTTGTGGATGCCTGCCCAATCTAACTATTAGTAAAATTAATGAATAATAATTTAGCCGTAAATAAAATGACCCACATGATGACCTTTCACCTGACGAACTCAACCGGGACGATTCCTCACGCTGCACGCGCATTTTTAAAATTCGCGCGGCTACGCGCACTACCAGACGATATCTTCAACTCTGCGGCTGCTGGTAAGTGGTGTTTCATTCTCAGCGAAGTGCTTATGATGTTTGTTTACTTATTATTATTATTTTACAAGAACGACGTGAAGAGAGCATGCAGAAATGTTGTTTACATTGCTGTCTGTGTGTAGGCTGTAGAAGTTACGTTAGCTTGCTGTTTAGGGAGAAAAGTTTCACGGGTGTCGAGGGGTCTGGTCTTTTTATGTTATTTATACTTTAAACTATTATTATTATTACAATATTTATTTAAAAAACGTAGAGTGCCTTAAAAATGATCACAACACTGGTAAGACTTACCAGTATCGTATGTTTTGTGTGCAGCAGCCTCTGTGAACATCTCCCCTAGCAGGCTGGGCAGAGTCTGCAGCTTTACAGCAGGTCAGTGAGCTAGTGAGCCAGTTCCAAACACTGTCAGCTATCTTTACATCTTGTCATGGTCACATAAAAATTGTTTAATCAGCTAATATATCTCCTATATGTTTGTTTTAATGTCTACAGTCTCAGATCAACTCCAGCAGTATCATCATCATCAGCAGCAGCAGTAACAACAGCAAAGGCAGCAAACTCACTTAAGGACTTTAGTAAGAATTTACCAGAAACAGGTATCACATTAATGTTAAACATATTGTAAAGTATTAATTGCTGTATTTTTTTTCTGTTTGCTTTGTTTTTATTTTCATTGTATAAATGTAACTCTTGTATTTTTGTAAATCTGTTTATGCCATGAAAATAGCCACAGATGCTGACATGGCATTAAATAAAACTATACTGTACTGTACGAAACGTGGGCCACGTTGATTTTGTCCTACACAGTTTACTATAACAGCTGTTCTTTATTATTCTGTAGGCTATAACAGAGAAGGAAAAGCCATCAGGTTGGGGCAACTTAAGATACTTCAGTTTCTAATCCCAGAGTTATTAATATGTACACATAATTATTATTTTTTTTTAACTTTTAAACTTAAAATTTGTCTTTCCTGTTCTGTTTCTTTTTCAAAACTGCATCAATGCATTTGCTGCCGTATCGATACAGAATCATCCATATTTATATATTGCTGTATTGATATTTTGAGCACAGCCCTATTTAAAGCCTTGTTCCATGTGCCCCCTTTTATACTTTGAGCACCCGCCCCTCCAGAGGTCTCTGCACGGCCCTGCTCATAAAGTTGCTCCTGCTCCTAGCTCATGGAAAGCTCTCACGCTCTCCGTCTCTGCAAGATTCGGAAGGGAATGATTCAGATTTATCACGTCACATCTACGTCATCAAGCTCAGTTTGAGGCTGTGCAGTACTCTCAGCCATCAGGAAGTGAGTGCCTCTAATTGACTTCACTTTTCTCCATTGAAATCTATGGGGTCGCTGTGTCCATTTCTTATACTGTCTATCTATGTCATCTGTGTACTCCAGTTCAAAAAGGTAGGATAGGGCGAAAAACTCCATCTCATTTTCTCCTCCAACTTCAAAATCGTCCGACATCATTGTTTTACCTTTTTTGTTAAAAGGCTTTTGTATTAGTCTTCGCACGTTCGCTTTGTCAGCAATGGGGCGGTACTTGGGGGAGTTTTTCGCCCTACCCTACCTTTTCGAACCGGAGTACACAGATGACATAGACAGTGACAAAGCCCTTTGAAACTGCATTGATTTGGACTTCAACAATTTGGTTACCGTTGAAGTCCATTGTGTGGAGAAAAATCCTGAAATGTTTTCCCCAAAAAAATTAATTTCTTTTCCACTGAAGAAAGAAAGACATGAACATCTTGGATGACATTGGGGTGAGTAAATTATCAGGAAATTTTCATTTTAAAGTGAACTAATCCTTTAATCACAGCCCAATGGAGCAGTATCAGACTCATATTCTGATTAGAATCTGAGTATGACGACGTCAGGCTAGCCTCTAGCTGTTTGGCAATTGTAATTGCAGTCTCCAGTGTCTATTTAGATTCCATTAATAATGTTTCACAAATGCAAGGGTTAGCAATGTTTTCAGCTAGTTGTTCACGCAGCATATCATCCAGATTATCAGCAAATTCACAAGTAGTAGCCAAATCTCTCATGCAGCAATATATTGCACTTCCGTTTCATCCGTCCTCTGTACTGCTGTTTCCTGAAGGCATGTCTTTCCATGACCACATTTCTTTTTGGAATGAAGTGCTCTTCCAAAGCTTTAAAAGTATCTGCCAGATCGTCACCAGTATTGGGCAATGTATAAAACAGTCTCTGACAATCTCCATTTGCATTGATTAATAAAATATAGTGCAGAAACATCTTCAGCCATGTTAGTGGTATAGCGGGCTCACCGGGCAAAAAAAATACAGGGATACACACAAAAAAGCGTATTCCTCTTAGGAAACTTTAATAACTATTTTGAACAAGCAGGATAACATGCATGCACATGCTCATCATTCTCTCTCACTCTTCTTCTCTTCACATATATCCAACTCATAAAGTTTGAGTGCCATCTAGTGGTGCATTAATGTTAGGACATCACAATTACCATTAATAAACGTTCATGTTCAACAAGCATAGAAAATTACTCTGTCCTTGTAATTGTTTGAGTGTTTTTACAATATGCTCAGCCACCCATCCTCAAACCAAGCTCATCAAAGCATGCTGGGAACTAGCAATATCCTGCCCTGTTTCTGTTAATGGAACAGAAATAATTAATGTCCGAATATTGTGAATAATGTTGTGTTGACAAGCAAACTTCTGTTTCACATATAACAGTGGATTGCATGCAATGACATACATTTTTGCCGAAATTGTAAAGAATGGTTGTGCTTTGTGTGTGCTTTATGTTTAACAGCTTAGAAGACTTAAGTCTGAATTTATCTAATGTGAACAAAATACACCAACCTGATTCATTATCACTGCTTCAGTGCGTTATGTTAAGACCTATAAAAATGTAAGATATAGGATTCAGATAACAATAGTACAATTTTAATGAAGTAATTACAGCTTGACATTTGATATACCATACATTTACGCACAAAACATTTTTACTCTCATTGCAAGTACTATTTTCTCTTTTTTTCCTCCAAAAAAAAACTTTACATGGACTACTACTCACTATTTCACACAGCAATGGATAACAAAATTAAGACTTTGTTTCTATGCAAATCATCTGGCCTTTCCTCATGTTATTTAAATGCTTTTTCACAATTCAGCAACTTGAGTGTTATTGGTGAATGAAACATTGACTAGATATTTGGCATTTTTTATTATCAGGAAGTAAAACTTAGCAGTACATATCGAAATATCTATGACTAGACAACCTTTGCATGATCTTTCTTTACTCAAGACTTTACGCAGTTATTGAAATGAATCACAAACTGAACTGGCTTAAGCTGGATAATGCTTTTAAAGCTGCTTTGCAGCAGAATGAACCTTCCACCACAGATAAACAGCATATATAATGTAATGTAATGTAATATAATACAATATATAGAAACTGGTAATTAGGAAAACCACATTCCTGATCTGTTTTTTTTTTTTAATGTTACACTTTACAGCAAGCCTGGTTTTGGTTGAAAGCTGTTGATTATGTCTGCATGTTACTTGGTGTGTTTGGCTTTTTTGCCTTTTCCCTCTTCCACACAGATCTGATCAGCTGTCTGCACTGAGACGAGCCGTAGTAGTACAGAAGAGGGTCCAGGAAAACACTTGTGCTCCCAAAACACACAGCCAACAGGTAAACACAATATGATGAATCTCCCTCCCCTCCAGTAGCTAAACAAACACATGTGGTACAACAGGATGCCATTGGTTGGAGCGAAACACACCACAAACTCCATCAGCACAGTGATAGCCATAATCACAGCTCTCCTTCGAATGTTTGAAGATGATGATGTTGCTAGAGATTCAGACTTTACACTGAGCACATATATTATGGTAAAGTAGCTCACTAAGGTGACAACCAGTGGCAAGAAGAAGTAGAGGCAGGAGAGGATGGAGAACAGGTACACATAATTCTGTGTTTGAGACAGCACGTCATGACAAGTGACGCCCACATCCCTAATCTCTACCGTTTGTGTCATTGAGAGAAGTGGCACCGTACCAGCGAGCGCCAGCAGCCAGACCAGCACACATACACACATGGCGTTCCTTGCACTCCTCCAGGTTAGAGAGGCGACGGGAAGAGCCACAGCCAGCAGTCTGTCCACACTCATGCACATCATCAGCAGTATGGAGCAGTACATGTAGCAGTAGTAAGCAGCACTGAGCACACGACACGCCACCTCACCGAACACCCAATCTGAAGCGTTCAGCTGGTAGTGGATCTTCAGAGGCAGCAGCAGGGTGAAGAGCAGGTCCACACACGCCAGGTTAGACATGTAGATCACAGCTGGTTTCTTCACTCGAATCCTACAGGTGAACGTCACCAAGGCCAAAGCGTTCAGGGGCAAACTAATGAGGATGATGAAGATGTAGAACGAGGGCATGACGCGTGTGACCATCAAGCCTTTGAGAAAGAGAACAGCCTCTTCTGAGATGGACATTGAGGAACAGTTGAGCTCTGCTTGTTTTGGAGTAAAAATAATGGTTTGGAGTTTGGGGTTGGGGTTAGGGTTAGGGTTAGCATAAAAACTGCCAAGGATGTTATCTGTAGATGAACACACAAAAACACAACACCATTAGTGAAAGTTCACACAACCTGGGTGTTTCTTTTCTTTCATGAGGCCCCCCATATAAAAAGTGTGCTCATATTTTGATACCATTATGAATATATGGACATATATTTGTCTTACCCTGCAGTAGAGTCATCCACAAACAATAGTGACATGGCCGGGAAACATTGTTCTGCACCATTTCATAGTTTAGACAGAGACATTGCCAAATGTACAGCAGAGAGCGCTGAGGACCTTCTCTCATTGCCTTATGTGGTTTGTCTAATATTGTTATGTGGGTGCATGCAACATCTCTTGAATTCTTGAATACCAGCTTTTTTGATTACAGCTATTTTTACAATGCACCTGATACCATACCATGGTTCAGCTATAGGGGAGACCGGGGATGAAAGTAACACCTTTTGTTTGAGCATTGGTAACTCAGTGGTTGTTTGTGGTAGATCTGTCAAAAATGTATGCATGGTAGCCACATTTGTTTACTACAAATATAAATTACTTGGACATGTGCTACGCAATCACAGATTATGTTAGTTAATTTCAAACATAAATAGTTCCGCTGTTACAACCTACCCCACTACTCGGGTGAGTTGTAACACAGATTGGGGATAGATGTAACAATTAGAGCTAATTTTCTGAAACAAGATCCACACAATCTAAATGTATGCAAGGACGTCACTGAAGAACAAAGAATAATCAGTTTTGAATCAAGTGAACAATTTAAAGTGACAAAAAACATAAATATATTCTGTTACGTTTATTTTTTTGCACAAAAACAACTACATTTGTGTGTCTGTACAGTATTCATGTCACAGTTCAGTCACTAGGCCTATATGTTGCCATCCACCTATTTTTATGTGAATTTTGGGATATCACAAAAAAAAAAATGCTGGATGGAAATGCCAAAATGCTTTTTATGGGTAACACATACCGGATGCACATAAAGATGGAAGTTCAAATGTATGTTCAAAACGCGCTAGAAAATAACGCGTTGTGCATCATGCATACACATTTGTTTACCATATTAATGCACTTTATGTAAGTGTGTTGATCATTGTTTGTATGTGAATAAAAGCTTAAATTAAATCTGTTCATCATAGAAAGTGATCGTGTCTCTAAACAAGATTGGATGGATTGTTTTTACAATGCCTTTTATGACCTTTTTGGATCGTCCATCGTTTTGGTTGCATGGACTTTCAAAGGAGGGACATAAACTTCTCAGGTTTCATTACAAATATATTACCTTGTGTTTTAAAGATGAATGAAAATCTTATGGTGTGCATGAGGGTGAGTAAATGCTAAAAGAATGTTAACTTTCAGGTGAACAGTCATAGATTTCAGTAGGGTACAGTACAGGTCTGGTTTGATTTCGCCCAGATCAGTGCTGTTACACTCACCTTTTTTCGGACCTTTCAATTTATAAAGTCTATTAGAACGGTTGTTGTAGTCTATTGGATCACCGGCCTCTTCAAAGCTGCTTACATGACTCTCTGTAACCAAACATGACAAAACACTATCAGTGATAGCACGCAAGCTACTAAAAGCAAGAGGCCTAGATTAAGATGTCCAGCTAATTCATTTCCTGTGAGCACTATTAGCAGCCCATCTATCAGCAATCTCATGATCTCTGTCATTGCCATGAAGATTCAGGGATAAAACAGAAAAGAAAAACTCTCAGACATGCATGGCACATAGAAAGCATTGCTAAGAGTCCAGTGCTCGCAGGAAACAGCCATATGATGCAGAGGGAACAGATTCAGTAATTGGCCCTAAATGCAATGAAGGCCCATTTATGCAAAACATAATGTCAGAAAGAAGCTAATGACATAACAGAAACACATTACAACTTAACGTGTATAAAAAGGGACCTTTCTCTAAATATCTTCTTTATGTGTTGCAAAGATGAAAGACAGGCATATAGGTTATCATTAACACGAAGGTGAGTAAATGATGACAGAATTGTCCTTTTTGGGTTCCCTTAAATGTGTCGTTTATCCTAATTGAATGTGAATTCAAATTTCACATTCAATTTGTTTACACTTTTTTTTTTTTAGAACCACATCTATATTAACCTGTGAATATATACATTGTTTTACTATGATTTTTTGTACCATGTTAATATCGTATGTGAAGTTAAAATGGCAATTGGAGTACCATGAAAATACCATAGTATATGAAAATACTAATTATTCAGCACCATATATATCAAAACCCCATGGTAAATACAATGGTTCTGCCTCAGTACTTTTTTTGCAACAAGAGAAATAACACAATTTGGATTAATGTAGAAAAATAGCAAATGTGTACATTTTAAGCCATCACACCATTTAAATCTGAAATTTAAATGGTTACCATTTAATTGGTTAAATTTAAACCAAAAGCTTCCAATATGATGCAATCAAGGTTTCAGTCAACTATCTGCATAATTTAAACAAAAATCAAAAAGACTAAAATGAAAAGTCAAACTGAATTCTTGCACAACTGGACTGATGTAAGCCTACTTATTGGTAAAGGTAACAGTGGGGATGCATTCATAAGTATAAATGAAAGCAAGATAGTTTTGACCTCCATGAGTAGCTACTGATTAGGGGTCACTTGAAAAACAAACAAATGAAAAACAAGGAATCTCTATATTGACAGTGCTTCTTCCCTCTCTGAGTGCTCAGTCTCTTCTGTGTGGAGATGCTACGATTTGTATTTGGTGACATCACTGTACCCACCAACCTTAGTTGAGCCATTCTGCTGCTATTATACAACATACAGAGTGCATGAGAAATCATGCTGTAATTCACAGACAGTGCAGCTCACAATGAGCAATAGATGGACCACGATGGTTAATTTGGGCATTTGCCCTAAAGCTCAAACATTTGTTTAGACAACATACAATAGTATAAAATAAATAGAACAATAAATAAGCACATTTATGCTCATGAAAATAAGATATTTTGAACATTCTGTCCAAGCAGGGACATTTAAGCAGGATGTAACATTATGCTTTGTATAAACTCAGTCTGTGGATTCTTTTTGGTATACGTGTATTGTGATTGTCAAAACATTTGGTAACTAAACAGAATTTTGTTAAGTTTAGTGTTAACGTGTCACAATGTTTACATGGTACAATGACTGGTAGGCTACATTTTTAATTATTGCTTAAAACAAATTTCACGATTTCAATTCAAATCTTGTGATTTGATTCCGATCTTGATTCAATATCGATTCATTTGGATAAATATTAGGTACAGTATGTTAATTTTTCACTACTCAACTAATGCTGTAAACATACAGCAATCTTCACCGATTTTACATTCCATCAAGAGTGAGTGTGAAGGTTGAATTAGCAGAGCAATAGCACAGCTGTACATACAATATTGCAATAATGGGAGACATATAGTTCAAAAGAGGACAGATTGCTCATCTGTGACCAGGACAGCTAGTCTTTGTGGTGTATTAAGAGCTATTGCAGGCGCGTCGGCATACCACCATGTAGATTGAACCACATCCAACTGTCAATGCAAAAGGAAGCTGTCTGAAAGTCCAGGTACTTACCTGGATTATATAAAAAATGTGAAACATATATTGTTCTCTGATGAGTCCACCTTCACTGTCTTTCCCACATACAGGGAGTTACGGTGTGGAGAAGCCCCAAAGAGGTGTACCACCCGGACTGTTGTGAAGCACAGGGGTTTATCAGGGATGGTTTGGGCTGCAATATCATGGTATTCCCTGCTTGATGTACACGTCACTGCCATTTGCACCATGTGCCATGGCAGTGTGCACATAATGGTTCAAACATTGTATTTTGAAGGGGGTGCTGTGTATCAGCATGCTAATGCACCAATACACACAGCAAGACTTAAAAAAATGAGTTGATGAACAGTCCGATTAGGTCCGAGCCACTTTAGGGTAGCAAAGGGAGCAATTCAGAAAACATTCTCCTCCACCAGCATCACATATTGACCTTGCCACTGTTCTGGAAAAGGAATGGCTCAAAATCCCTCTGGCCACTGTGAAGCACTTGTATCTGTCATTTCCAAGTCTAATTGATTCTGTACTGCAAAAGGAGGCCTAAAAACATAATAAATCAATGTGGTCTAAAACCAGGTGTTTCAGTTTCATTGTTTGTTCAACCCGTTAGCATTCTCGGGTTGTGGAACAGTTGGTCTTTCTGGGGTCTGAGGAATAAATACTGAATATTTTCTCACCAATCTCTGTTCTAACTACAAAATCACCGGCAGATAATTTGTAGGTGTCATGAAACGGAAGTTGCGATATTTTCCTCCACATTGCATATGACTTTAATATACTTACATTTAGCATATTTAAACTATTTTAATAAAAATGTATGATAATTCTAAATTAGATCTAGCATATTTAAAGGAGTTAAAAGGAGCAAATTCTGCTTTGGCAACAAAGGCAGGGAAACATTGCTGTTATGTGTGTTCAACATCTCTTGAATTCTTGACAAACACGATTTTTTTGATAACAGCATTTTTACAAAGCATGATATAGCCTACCACCACAGTAGCCTACCATTGTTAAGGTATGACACTCATGATACAATTTAAAAAAAATTCATGACACTCATAATATGATAGATCAAGGTTTCAGTCACATCACTGGCTATTAAATTTCGCATCAGCAAGACATCAAATTACAAGTCACTTTTTATGCATATTATTAAACTGATCTAGCCTACTTACCGATAATGGTGGTTGCCATTATAACTGAAAGCAAGATTATTTTAATCCTCATGACGACTAATTCTGTCTTCAAAATCTGGACACTAGTAGATTTGCGACGTCCAATTTGTGAACCAGTCATTCATTTGAATCTTGCACTGCATCGGATGAACCGGTTGAGCAGTGTAATATCCAACCCAGTCTCACAGCAGTTCGTGACATAGTCACAAAAATTAATGTAGGCCTATTGTTCGTAAACATGAATTTCCCCTTTTTTTCGTGTCACTCACGACTTTCAATCTAATGTATTTCAATGGGAAGTGTATTTCATGTCTGCACCACGTTTTTCTTTCGAAAAAGGGGAAATTCATGTTCAGAAACACAAATCAATAGATTCAATTTCGTGACTAAGTCACGAACTGCCGTGAGACCACCATTTTCCGGAACTGCAACGTGCAAGGTGTCAGGGTCTCAGAGACTTAAGTTAGGTAAAGAATCCTAAAAAATGACCCCCACTTAATAAGAATCACAAGCTGAAGTGTAGTAAAATACATGAAGACTGTTTTTTTTTTATAGGCTTTATAGACAGACAGATTGAGAGTGACTCTTGAAGGACCAGCACCACATCCTCTTCTACCACTATTTGAAGAATTCATCTTCCAGAATCTGATGGTAAGTTTTGGGAGTTTTTAATTTTTAAATTTTTTGTCCATCTCTGCAAAACGGACTTCAGGGTAGGAGATGGACTAAAAATAAACTCCCAAAACTTATTAAAACGTATTCTGGAAGATGAATTCTCAGGCATTGGTTGACATAGGCCTACTGTAAAAAAAATATATATTTTTTTTTTACATATATTACACAATTTCATTATACTGTATTTATAGAATAGAAAACCTTTATTGCACAGCTGTACTTTGAAATGTAAGCTCTATAGTAGCAATACACACATAGCCTACAAACAGGTCGAGTGCACATGCAAACAAATATGTACAGAATTATGTGAAGTGAAATATTTACATTATTTCAGTTACATTGCAATCTGTACAAATAAAACAAATTAATATATTCCTTGTGCTATATCTAATCCTTAGGGTTGAAGTTAAAATCGCTATGTGTTGTAGGCTACTGTAAATCCATGTGTGTGAAACCTCAGAACACAGTTCTGCTTTATAAAACAGGACACAGCAATGCCTGCAGGAACCGTTTGCTTCACGTCAGAGGTAGCCTATTTTAATGCTGAATAAGTTCTCATAATTAGGCTGCATTTTGTATAGCACTGTAGCATGTTTAATATTGGCTATTATAACAATACAATGTATTATACCAATAATACTTGCTAATTCCCGAAAGATGGCCGCTGGTAAAGCACATTTGCTACAACTGAACTTAAGCCGGTGTTCTGAAATATTCGGTGTCTGAGATTTTCAGTGTGACACTGGACGGAGCTTACATTCACGAGTTTTCTGTTTTTGAAGCACCTCTAATCTGGGTAGACTTGAATTTCTTGTGTTAGCCTATGTTTCCACAAGCATGAAAACATATTAATGTACTTTAAATATTTGCATAATCTTAATGGGCCATGATGAAGCATGTGATAAACAAATATAATGTAGCCCATAATATAACCTTGATTCTTTTCCAAAAATATCCCTGTACACCAGACAAAGCAGACACTTTTATTTTTCACTTTTTGAACATGGCAGTGTATTTACAGTTTTTAAATAATACAGGTTTGTTGTAAATGTAATTTTATTATATATTTTTTATTTGAATATTTGATTGAATGTGTCAGTTGCAAAGGCTGGTATCACTGGGATTGCATGAGCAGACCAAACTTTGATTTTTCTGGGATCCCAAGACCCTTTGTGAAGTGTGTTAATGTGTGTGTTTAAATAAATGCGTTTTTGCTAATTATATGTCATTGCTTCTCCTTGTTTGTGAATAAAACTTCAACACAGAATCAGTTGCTCTTTTTTATTATTATTAAAAATGTAACTAGTCTCATGATTTACTTTTATCTTTTATATTTACAGTAAAAGTGCAAATTACTACATGCTCTATTATTTTAGCCACTAAATAAATATCATTAAAATGTGAACATTTTAATTGTTATGGAAAGCCTGTAGAATAGACCTAAAACATTTCCTTGTGAATGTACGCTCATTTCACAACTTTAATAGCTCCATATCACCACTGTGTTAACGTGCAAAATAATTTTGAATTTTCATGTTTTGTCATTTTCTAAACTAAAGGCATCATTTTTGGGGGAAAAAGCTTGGGAATGTTGGCTACTATGAAAAAAATATTATTTTTATCATATTCACTGAAACCGACACTATGCTCCGACAGAACAACATAAATCAGCCGGTTTTAGAAAAAAACCCGCGCTTCTACCTCCACCTGGGGCCTGTTTCAGAAAGGAGGATAAGTGAAAACTCTGAGTATGTTAACCCTGAAATGAGGGAAACTCTGGGTTTTCTGTTTCAGAATGGGAGGCATATGTTAAACCCGAGAATGCAGAGTAAGTCAAGCTGTTTCTGAAAGAGAGGTAACTTATACTCAGAGTCAGTTACCATGGCAACTTACTCTGTGAACCTAACCTGGTCGGGAGCAGGTTTTCTTAGATAAACCCAGAGTTTTTCTTATGTAGTAAATGCATCTTGATTTAAGAATGTTTAGATATTTTGACTGGAAACAACAAGACAAAAAGGCTAAGTAAGAAAAGCATTTTTTTTGCAGTGCAGTTCATTCATTTATTGTGCATTTTTCTATATAACATCGGAGATGCAGAGCACATTAGTAACGCCACTGGATCAGAGCGGGAAGGAAAGTGTGCCTCGCTCTCACACTGTTTCTGAGAGTTTTTGTGTTGTTTCCTGGACACAAACCTGTGAGATCCATCAAAGAGGAGATTCGCAGGATTGCAGGTCAATGGTGGAGAAATCGGTTTAAATGAGGTTACGATGTTCACTTGATAACGTCTTGCTGTGACTTCTGAAAGTAACCTAATAATTAGAATTTCCTTTATGATTTCCAGTGTGGTTGGATGTATTGATGACACACATAATCCCATCATCGCACCTTCCGAAAATGAACCAGATTAGCCTACTGTATGGAATGGGAGGAAGCCAGATGGAAGGGTAGAGATATATGCCGTAACCACCACAGCTGTTAAGTAATTATTCACAATTTATTTGGTCATCTTTTTTTCCCTTCAAATAAGCAACAGTAATTCTTTTTCCTGTTGGATTTTAATATTCTTCCAGTATTGTGTATCTCCTCTTCATCTATCAGTGGTGGTGCAGGTCCAGCCTCTGTTGGTGGAGTAGAAGTCAAATGTTAATTTCATTAGCCTAATTAAAAAAATGTATGGTGCACGCACTTAACTCAGAGTCAACCTACTCAGAGAGTAAAATAACAGAGTTATTAAACTAACTCAATTCAGATGTTCTGAAACCGAAAACTAAGAGTTTCCCAACTCAGGTTAAATCAACTCAGAGTTCGAGTTTTATCTCAGAGTTGGTTGAACCTCCTTATTGAAACATGCCCCTGGAGCCTGTAATTTGTTTTGCAAAAATCCACCGCTCCCGGTTCTTCTGGTCCAATCAGCGCAGGGCTGTGTGAGATCTGACTGTCAATCACAGTTCGTGCATGCCACAGATCCCCCCTCCCCCCTTGCGCACATTTGTTTACCAACTGAGGAAGCAATGTAAAAATAACAGAACAATCACAGCAGTGTGTATATGTCAAATTTCCATATTATTAACAATAATCCTCATACTTTTGCCAATTATGTCTTCTCCATATAGACATTTGTAAATAAAACCCCCATGAGTAATTTTTAGTTTTGTGGGTGATCAATTTGATCAAACATAATTGTTGTGGTAAGCTTGTAGAATTGAACTAAAACCTTATGAGTGCAGCAGGGTTGCTATTTCACCATCTCACCATAATTCTAACCATCTACAGAGGGCATGGCCACCAGTTTGAGAACCACTATTAGGTTAAAATATATGTCAATGCAATGGACTTTACAATTATATTACACAATGGAGGTGTGAACTTAAAGAAATTCAATATTTTATTAAGATATTACATAAGAATGGGGTTGTCATGCTTTATTGGATTAATAGGCTATATTCTAACACTGAAAAAAATGATTCGTTGAATTTAATAAAAAAGATTTATGGTAGCCTAAGTGGTTGCACACAATTGATTTGAGCTACATTTAAACAAATGCATTAAGTTGAACTTAATACATTTTTGTTAAACTTAATGCATTTGTTTAAATGTAGCTAAAATCAATTGTGTGCAACCACTTACCATAAAAAAAAAATGGATTAAATTCAACAAATCATTTTTTTCAGTGAATTTTCCAAATATAATTGCATTCTACTAATTCAGCTATAAACAATAAATATTTGACTAAAACTTGTCTATTAATACCTGTTTGCGTGAACTTTAACTTTGACATTTTTTAACTGGTGCCCCGCATCTTACTTCCCAACCCATCTTACTTTATGCCGTTCTATGGTATCGTGCTGGGAAAACAGGAGGAATACTGTGCTTTGCGAGTTACCCATCGCTTGTTGGTAAATGAGTACTACAGTTTGCTTTGCCGATTGCTAGACGTGATCGGCAAACGGTTTGCCAGACCCTCTGGGCAAAAGTAGATCCCTTTCTAATCAACAAAGTTATTTTAAAACGTACGCCCGATGATGTGTGAGGCGGCGATACGCGTTCAGTTATTACAGCATCCCTCACAAATGAATCATTTAAATGTGATTCATTAAGACATTTGATCATAACGATTTGATTGATTTGGGGAAAGTTTCGAATAAAATGTAGTGGAAATGTGTTTTTGTAGCCTTCCCAGACAGCAACATAGTGTCGGCCCAGATCCGACCCACATCTGACACGTGGAATTCACACGTACCATATGTGGGCCGGATCTGGGCCGACACTATGTTGCTGTCTGGGTTGGTAGCTACTACAAGACTTCTTGAATTTCTAGTTTGAATAGGTTCTTTGAAATGAACCGACTCGATAAAGTGTCGATGCCAGGATGTGCTTTATAATATTCACATTTCAATTCACATTAATTTGTATAGTGCTTTTTTACAATATGCCTTGTATTGTCAAAGCAGCTTTAAAAAAAAAAAAAATGCATGTGTCTACATTACAATTTATCAGAGGTAGCCTATAAGTCAGGTGACTGTGTCCAAGTTATGTATTTCAGAAATGAAATTCTCATTGACGTAGTGAATAATACATGTTGTTAACAATTGATTAGAATGTATAGAAAATTTACATTGATGCATTTTGATTCAGCGTTTGTATCATCTGAAGTTCTCACAGGAGTTGTAATCATCTCTTCACAGGTGTTGGGCATCTGAAGTCTTAATAAGAAGCTGGATCCAAACTGGAGCTGACTTCCGGCCTGTCCAAATACTCACACTTGCGGTTTTTGCACTTGACCACGTGTCTACTTGAATGACGTACACTCACCTAAAGAATTATTAGGAACACCTGTTCAATTTCTCCTTAATGCAATTATCTAATCAACCAATCACATGGCAGTTGCTTCAATGCATTTAGGGGTGTGGTCCTGGTCAAGACAATCTCCTGAACTCCAAACTGAATGTCAGAATGGGAAAGAAAGGTGATTTAAGCAATTTTGAGCGTGGCATGGTTGTTGGTGCCAGAAGGGCCGGTCTGAGTATTTCACAATCTGCTCAGTTACTGGGATTTTCACGCACAACCATTTCTAGGGTTTACAAAGAATGGTGTGAAAAGGGAAAAACATCCCGTACAACGGCAGTCCTGTGGGCGAAAATGCCTTGTTGATGCTAGAGGTCAGAGGAGAATGGGTCGACTGATTCAAGCTGATAGAAGAGCAACTTTGACTGAAATAACCACTCGTTACAACCGAGGTATACAGCAAAGCATTTGTGAAGCCACAACACGCACAACCTTGAGGCGGATGGGCTACAGCAGCAGAAGACCCCACCGGGTACCACTCATCTCCACTACAAATAGGAAAAAGAGGCTACAATTTGCACGAGCTCACCAAAATTGGACAGTTGAAGACTGGAAAAATGTTGCCTGGTCTGATGAGTCTCGATTTCTGTTGAGACATTCAGATGGTAGAGTCAGAATTTGGCGTAAACAGAATGAGAACATGGATCCATCATGCCTTGTTACCACTGTGCAGGCTGGTGGTGGTGGTGTAATGGTGTGGGGGATGTTTTCTTGGCACACTTTAGGCCCCTTAGTGCCAATTGGGCATCGTTTAAATGCCACGGCCTACCTGAGCATTGTTTCTGACCATGTCCATCCCTTTATGACCACCATGTACCCATCCTCTGATGGCTACTTCCAGCAGGATAATGCACCATGTCACAAAGCTCGAATCATTTCAAATTGGTTTCTTGAACATGACAATGAGTTCACTGTACTAAAATGGCCCCCACAGTCAACCCAATAGAGCATCTTTGGGATGTGGTGGAACGGGAGCTTCGTGCCCTGGAAGTGCATCCCACAAATCTCCATCAACTGCAAGATGCTATCCTATCAATATGGGCCAACATTTCTAAAGATTGCTTTCAGCACCTTGTTGAATCAATGCCACGTAGAATTAAGGCAGTTCTGAAGGCGAAAGGGGGTCAAACACAGTATTAGTATGGTGTTTCTAATAATCCTTTAGGTGAGTGTATATTTACTGTATTTGGCCCAAGTGTTCAAGTAGACCTGGGCTGCGTTCCAGTCCATTTTTAGACACGCACTTGCGAACTTCCCTAAGCACTTCCCCTCGGGGGAATCCCTGCCGCCATTTTGAAGTGCGTTCCACTTCCTGAAGTGGACGAGGGAAGTTTATATGGACAGACCCTCGCTCCCTCGATTTTGACCGATTTTACTTACATTTACATTTATGCATTTGGCAGACGCTTTTATCCAAAGCGACTTACAGTGCACTTATTACAGGGACAATCCCCCTGGAGCAACGTGGAGTAAAGTGTCTTGCTCAAGGACACACTGGTGGTGACTGCTGGGATCGAACCAGCAACCTTTGATTTACCAGTTTACCAGTGGTTTAACCCACTAGACCACCATCTCCACTGGATACTTCATATGTACACTTCAGGCACCTATATGTCCCACAATGCAGTACGATTGTGACGTCCCCACAGATCTCATCTAATCACCACCACAACAAACAACTCTATGATATATTAATTCTATTTTTTTATTTTATTTAAAACAACCCAAACACACCTATAAACATTTGAATGCTGCATTAAACAAATTCTTAAAGGGAAAAATCAATCAATCAATCAATCAACTCCATAGTCATAGCCAAGTGATCAAGGGCTTAGGACGTTCCAATAGGGGGTTATGCAGAGCGCCCAGTGTTCGAACCGGAAAACAGGTCTAAGCATTTCCGCTTTTCACTTCCGTACACATCTGCAGTGGTAGGTGATCTCTGAGGTAACTGTTAATGTTCACTTATTATAATAAAATTCTTATTTCTGATCAAACTTTAGTGTATTTGTTTTAATTAAAATTTCACGAATGTTGAAATTTCAGAAACGGGAACATCCGAACAGCAGTTTTTGTTGTGTGCCGATCTGCTCTGTGTCGGGGAAAATTGAGAGTCATAGTTACTCCTGCCGTTTACACGCGCTTCATTGAATTTCTTCACTTTTGACATTCAGAGCACTGGGCAGATATCACATTGCGTCGACACCCGCCGCGGGCCTTCGCAATGCTTTTTTAAAATTAAACAGTCGGATTCCCGGCGCCGGCGAGACCGGGGACCCGGCCCCCCGAGGGAGCCCACCGGACGGCGGGGGAGAGGGTCCGAGCACACCGAGACCTCGGACGGGAACGGGAAGGGGCGCCGCGGGTCAATAATACATAATTGAAGGTTGACCAGCATAAACACACAGGACATCGTAGTAATTATACTGTTGGTACTATAACCCCATCGCTAAAATGCAATCTTCATTTGATTGTTTTAATCGTCTGCGAGCAAAAATAAAAGGCTAAACTACTAATAGCATACAAGTCTAAACTAACTAACTGTTAACTGATAGTTAGCTAACGCTATATCGGGTGCCATTAGCAAAAGCTACATAATTATACTACTGTACATACCTTCATAATTATGAATAAATGAGTAAAACTTAAATCCCTTGTCTAACAGAGTACTCTGGGCTCTGGACATCCGTTTGGCAATACGGTGTACATCTGAAATTGATATTAGGGGTAGCTCCTGTAAACACCGGCTATAGAAGGTCCCCATTACTACGCTGTGTTTACCTCAGTAGCTGACGACCGGAAGTAGTAGAACCTGTTTTGTAGAACCCGGAAGAATGTTGCGCATAACCCCTATTCAGCCCATTGCAGTTTCTGCCAGTAGTTGGCATTCGTGCAACATAAGCAATGACGTAGATCCGAGTGAACGAGACGGAGGGAAGTTAGCTAGTGAAGGGTATGACAATTTTGGACTGGAACGCAGCACTGAACTGAAGACTGCAAGTGTGTAACTTTTGATTACCCGATGGGACACGCTTAGTCTTGCAAAAAAATGCAAGTGTTTATAGAGCTTGTTTTATATTTTCATTTTTGCATTTTAAAATAAACTTCTAAATGTCTAGTATTCCCACTTCTAAATGCTTGTTCAGTAGTCCCTATGTAACTAGAAGACACAATTAAAAAATTGTGGCGCTTCTAATTAAGTGATAAGAACCAGTTCCAAATGTTGTACAAAATACATATACCCTACTCATCAGGTGCAACACATTATGTTTTACTTCCAAATTATATGTAATTTCTAATGAATTTAATTTAAAGTGGAACAATTTAATTTACAGTGGAATGTTTTCCTCAACGTCTTGCGATTTCGGGGCACGTGAGTTCCTGAACATAGATAGTGTGGGTTTAGTGTGCATTAAGGGCACAGCACTTTGGCATTTTTAAGACATTGGATCTTGTGCACTTACTTCCTGTCGTGTGCGCGCTCTGTCAAGTGGCCAAGACCAGAAGTGTGGGTATTTAGACAGGGCAATACTCTCTAGTTACCTCAGAATGGGCATCTTGAGATAAAACAGAAAAGCAAATGAAAAATAATTAGAATAGCTGAATAAATACATAAATTGAAATAATATGTACACATAATACACCAACTTAAATGAAAATAACATTCAAAATACATTAACATAACAACAATACATACATTTTACAAGGAAAGAAATACAAATAATAAACAATACATTTCTACATAATATCAAAATAAACACAATGAAACAATGACCCCCTTGCTCACACTAGGAAATGGACTATGCCTAAACTACCCAGAATTATTTGGGATGACATAAAATGAGTAACAGGAAGGCCGTACTTCCTCTTAAACCCCCACCCCCGGAAACCATTCTGCAGCCGTGAACCCAGATGGTAAGTTTTGAAAATGGGGGTATAAACTAATATAGTTGATGTCAATTCTAAATAAAGAAAATAAAGAAATAAAAACTCTTGATGTCTTTTGTCATTTGTCTAATGTGCACCTAGAAAAAGTTACCCAACCCATATTGAACCAAACAATGAGAAACAAACAAACATTTATGGAAAAATATAAACCAAACAAACACAGGTCATACACAGCAATCAGGGGTAACTTATGACATCGTCACATACATGTTCCCATATAAATGTGAATGTATGTTCACACACACACATTCACGGAATGAGTTACAACAGATTTCTAGTTCCCATCATACTTTGCTTCTGACTGTTAAATGTTAAAATAAAGCATTATTTAATGTGTTTTGCTCAATATTAATATAGGGGCGAGATCTGTTAGTGTTTAATGCTCTATTATATTTTTTTATTTAAAAGGTTTCCTGGAATGCCTGTGTTTTGGGGGTTTGTGCTGAAGAGTAGAGCCTGTGGTTTGTTTGATGATTGGCTTAATAATACCATTAAGACTATAATTATTATATTTTGAAAGTAATGATTGTGCACTTCTCATCACAGTAATAATATCGTGGTTAAATACTTCAGTATATGCAGATGTGCTTGTGCTATTGTCACATTTTTTTACATTTAAGATGTAAATTATAAAAATGAAGTGTTTATGTTGCATGAGTAATATATATCTGCTATAAATTACACATGCAGTACCATATCTGATATCATATGCATCTATATATTATGAAGTCTATTACTGAATATAAAATTACATTCATTATGATATTTTAATAAATATATTTGTCACATATTTTTCAGTAGCCTATGTATATTTTCAAATTTACTGTTAAACCATTTTATATATTAATCATTCATATATGGGAAATATATTTTTGTTCCGTAAAGCGATGTTTCTGATGTGGAAGAAGGCATGTTTTTTAACATGAAATATGATAACGTCATTCTTTTCCGATATACCTTGACGTTTCAGTGACCACTATAGTTAGATAACCCTCATCACATTGTAGCACAAAGTTGTTGGAAAGGCTATATGTGTTTTAATATCGCCATCTAGAGGAATAAGCACAGCTTCTGTGAAAGGAATAACATCAATATATTATTGGCTTCAGATAATAATATTGGATGATAGGCCTATACCAGCTTTAATCACATTATTGGAAATTGCAGGGTATATCATAATCGATAAAAATATTATTTATGGGGAGTGTCAATATGAAACCTTATGTTTTCACATGTTTGTGTGTGTGAATTAACAACAGGCCACACAGGATAAACTTCTGGATGTCGCCATCTAATAGATTTTTTTTTTCACTTCCTCTGTGAGCCTCCATGTGAAGAACAAGAAATACACTCACGAAATACATTTCACAGGTTTCTGATAATAATATTACCGTTTTTAATCCCATTAGTTGAAGAGTGATACACATTTGTTTACTCGTAAGGCAAATATTTTGATTTAAGAAAGAAAGATTTCATGGATGACATTAGTTTCATTAAGAAACAGAGGGACAGTGTCAACACAATTATATACATATTTAAAAATGTTTGAAATACAGTAGTTTATTAGCACGGTAAAATAACAGTCAGATCTGAGAATAGTTATCGCTATGGAATAGGGAAGTTATGCTTATCTGTACAAGAGATAAATATAATGCAACAGAAAAAATGAAGGAACTGAGAAAAGTACATTATATACAATAGGTGCTTCAGTAATACAATATGACATAGGGGAGACCATAGTGCAAGTTTTTACACCTTTTACTTCAAATAATATTTCACGCAATAGTTCATTAACTTGACAGTTTTGAGAACAGAATAAAAAATTTGAGAAAATAATATAAAAAAAAAAATTAAATAAGCTTGTTTGACAACTAGCCCCTATATTGTAAGTGTGTGTGTGTATGAAACTTTTTTGATTTAGGTGAAGTAGGTGCTTAACTTTCAGAAAATGTTGACAAAATATTAAAAGATGAACATAATATATGATCTGTTTAATAATATATTCATTTTAAATGTACAAGTATATTCATTTTCTTGCAATCAAATAGATGTAAAAGTATCAAATAAATGTTTCAAATATAGCTTTGAAAATTTGTTGAAAGTGCTGCTATTCAATGTTCTGTCCTGTTTTAGACTTACAGGGGTAGTTCACCCAAAAATGAAAATTATCATCATTTACTCACCCTCAAGTTGTTCTAAACATGTATGTTTACCACCAATATATGTATTTCACCAAACAGTTGCTGGTCCCCATTGACTTCCATGAAAAAATAAATAAATTTGGTTTCAGATATTCTTTAAAATATCTTCTTTTGTGTTCAACAGAGCAAAGAAATTCATTTTAGAATGAAGTTTAGAATGACTTGAGGGTGAGTAAACATTTTTATTTTGGGGTGAATTGTGGAAGCTTGTTTTCTAATTTTGCAGCCTGAAATCTAATCACATTCTCAAGGGATGTGATCTTAATATGGCAATGTATAAAAATGCTTTCACTATCACCATGTCTCTTAAACACTAACAGGAAATGGAGTCCCTTGATGATGTGATAAAGCTGGGTCAATATGTCAACAGCACCGGAAGGAAAATGGATAATGCTTTATCATGAATCAGGATTTGTGGCCAGAAAGAGACTGTTTCGGATTCAATTTGTGTCAGTGGCACAATGAGCAGCAGTATAAAAAAGTATACAAAGTATACAAAAGTTGAAACAAAAAGTTAAAACAATTTTCTGAATAATTCAAGGCTTTACACTAACACTAGCCTGACTATACTTATAACTCACGAAAGAGGATCCTGTCTGAGTGTTTGTTTTTGATAGTTTAGTTTTTGCTCTTCTCCACCAAAACACAGATCTGATCTGCTGTCTGCACTGAGACGAGCCGTAGTAGAACAGAAGAGGGTCCAGGAAAACACTTGCGCTCCCAAAACACACAGCTAACAGGTAAACAGCATATGATGAATCTCCCTCCCCACTGTTTCCTCCAGTAGCTAAAAGAACACAGTGGTACAACAGGATGCCATTGGTTGGTGCAAAACACACCACAAACTCCATCAGCACAGTGATAACCATAATCACAGCTTTCCTTCGTTTTTCTGAGCGTGATGATGGTTTTGCTAATAGATTAGATTTGCCACTGAGCACATATATTATGGTAAAGTAGCTCACTAAGGTGACAATGAGTGGCACAAAGTAGTAGAGGCAGGAGAGGATGGAGAACAGGTACATGTATAGCTGATCTGTAGGGTCGTCATGGAAAAGCGCATCGTGGCACGTGACGCCCACATCCTTAATCTTGAACGTTTGTGTCACTGAGAGAATCGGCACCGTACCAGCGAGCGCCAGCAGCCAGACCAGCACACATACACACGTGGCTTTCCTTGCACTCCTCCAGGTTAGAGATGCGATGGGAAGCGCCACAGCCAGCAGTCTGTCCACACTCATGCACATCATCAGCAGTATGGAGCAGTACATGTAGCAGTAGTAAGCAGCACTGAGCACACGACACGCCACCTCACCGAACACCCAATCTGAAGCGTTCAGCTGGTAGTGGATCTTCAGAGGCAGCAGCAGGGTGAAGAGCAGGTCCACACACGCCAGGTTAGACATGTAGATCACAGCTGGTTTCTTCACTCGAATCCTACAGGTGAAAGTCACCAAGGCCAAAGCGTTCAGGGGCAAACTAATGAGGATGATGAAGATGTAGAACGAGGGCATGACACGTGTGACCATCAAGCCTTTGAGGAAGAGAACAGCCTCTGCTGAGACGCTGAGTATCTCCAGGCATGTGGTCCGGTTGGATTTTGCAGCATTCAGATTAGTGTCGTTACATGGATATACACCTTTATAGTTAAGCCGAGACACCTCTGGGTGGCCGCGTCCAACGTTCTCTGTAACCAAAAACAACACCATCAGTGACATCTCTTATAACATCAGTAGACAACTGAACATGACTAAGAGGTTTTAATGAAGATGTTAAACTAAAGAATCAGAGTCAAAACAAACACAAGACAATTTCCTTCATTGTAAAAGTGTTGTTGGCAGTCTGTCTATGAGGATGTTGTACCTCCATGGGTTTTATTTGAAGAGTTGGGTAATGTCTCATCCATATTGAAGTCAATCGGCTCATCAGTTTGGGATATATAGTCACGATTAATAGCAAAACTGCGTCCAGATGGGGCTGTAACCAAACACAGAACCATCAGTGATAGCACTCGCTGCCAGACAAATAAATGATAAGTTATATAATTTGATAAGTTAGTCATAGCTAAATGCAAACAGCCATTTTCTTTATAGAGCTCTCTACTCTAAGAGCAGCCTTCTTCAGCCTATTGTGGAAATATTAATTAAAGTTCAATACAAATGTATGGACTTTCTTTGAAAAACAAAAAATTCTGTCCAATGTAAAAAGCAGTGAGTACAGAAATAATAATATACTAATAATCTATTTATGCCGATTCAGAGTTGTAAGGGCAAACAATTATTTCTTGAGACTGGTCTTGTCCGGCTGCTCTTAGGTCAAAAGTATAGACAGTATTTAGAGGATCTCTTGATACTATACCTCTGAGTTTCTCATGATCCGGTGGATAAACTGGATTAACAGTTACTGTAGTATCAGCTAAACTGTATTCAGCACTGACTGGAATCAAACATACAAAAAAAAAAAAAAAAAAAAAAAAAAAAAATTATATAACACTACTAGACAAATACAGGAAAATGACCACATCTGAGATCTCGATAAAGGCTGAAATTACTCCCAGCCAAAAAAAACACAGGACGCTTCCTAGGAATTCTGTGAACAGCCTCTCTATTGGGCAATGCGCCTGGAAGGATTATGTTTGAGTATAATATATATATATATATATATATATATATATATATATATATATATATATATATATATATATATATATATATACACTACCATTCAAAGGTTTGGGGTCAGTACGATTTTTTAATGTTTTTAAAAGAAGTATCTTCCGCTCACCAAGGCTGTATTTATTTGATAAAAAAAAACAATAATAAAAAAAACCTGAAATATTGTGAAATATTATGACAATTTAAAATGATCTATTTTAATATATTTTAAACTGTAATTTATTCCTGTGATCAAAGCTGAATTTTCAGCATCATTACTCCAGTCTTTAGTATCACATGATCCTTCAGAAATCATTCTAATATGATGATTTGATGCTCAAGGAACATTAATTATTATTATCAATGTTGAAAACAGTTGTGTACAATTTTTTTTCTAAATTCTGTGATGAATAGAAAGTTCAAAAGAACAGCATTTATTTAAAATAGAATACTTTCTAACATTATAAATGTCTTTACTGTAACTTTTGATCAGTTTAACTCATCCTTGATGAATAAAAGTATTGATTTATTTTATTTCTTTCCCCCAAAAATAAAATTTAAATTCTTACTGACTCCAAACTTTTGAACGGTAGAGTTTAATGTTACAAAAGCTTTAGATTTCATGTTCTTTTGAACTTTCTATTCATCATAGCATCATGAAATAAAAATGTAAATAACCATTTTCAACATTGATAATAATCATAAATGTTTCTTGAGCATCAAATCATCATATTAGAATGATTTCTGAAGGATCATGTGACACTGAAGACTGGAGTAATGATGGTGAAAATTCAGCTTTGATCACAGGAATAAATTACACTTTACTGTATATTCACATAGAAAACAGCTGTTTTAAATTGGAATAATATTTCACAATATTACTGTTTTTGTTTGTATTTTTAATCAAATAAATGCAGCCTTGGTGAGAAGAAGATACTTCTTTTAAAAACATAAAAAATCTTACCGACCCCAAACTTTTGAACGGTAGTGTATATATATATATATATATATATATATATATATACTCAAACTTAATCCTTCCAGGCGTCTCTATGAACAGCCCATAGAGAGGCTGTTCACAGAATTCCTAGGAAGCGTCCTGTGTTTGTTTTTTTTTGTTTGTTTTTTTGCTGGGAGTAATTTCAGCCTTTATCGATATATATCCTGTTGGTTGATACCTGTTTTGGAACATTTATAGATGATTTTAGCTGGTCTAAGATAGTCTTTGTAAAAAATAATTTTTCTTAAGAGCCTGGAGTAATTCTGCCACTTTGCTTTCACAGCTTAATTAATTAATTAATTAATTAATTTATTTATTTTAATATCTAAAAATAGCCCCATAATGGACTGGCCATACATTCGGGGTGTTTTTAAACCGTTATTTAAGATATAAATAGTATTCTGTTTTCATCTAGTATCACTCTTTTCTAATTAACCGAAAAGCCTATAGCCTATACAAAAATATACAATTTGTATACATATTGCACACCAACAAAAATATACAAAAAGTCGTCGCTTTTGAAAATCATAAGCTTATTTTCTTGAACTTGTTGAACTTACCGTTAAAGATGGCAGTGCATGTGTGCGCATTTAGAATTAAAAACAAGATAGTTTGGATTTCCATGATGTGTGAACTATTGTCCGTTTCTAGAACAAAAAGTGAATTTCCGCTACGAAAAAAAACAAGCTCTTCAAACTGAAGAAAGGAAATGTTGCTTTGAGAATCAAACTCGCGCGTGAAGTCTTCAGTCGCCGTCTGAACAGTTATGTGGCCACTGGCTCGAGCGAGGATGTGCGTTACAATGTGGTGACATCACAGACCCTACGTCATATATGGCGGTTTTTAGAAAACCCACACCGTGTGTCTGACCGTCCCACAGCGCCCCTGGGAAAGTAGGCTGTCACTTACACTTTACAGTTCAACATAGACAGACAGACAGACAGACAGACAAACAGACGCTTACACCAATAACTCAATTTATATTTATACTAAAAATTGGAGCACATCTTAATGAAAATAACATCACAACATGTATTTCCATCAAGAGGTAGGGGAGACCGGGGACAGTTGCAACACTTTTTGCATTTCTCTCAGTTACTCAGAGACTATTTGGACTAGAGTCTAGACCAACCAAATTTGTATATATTAAACTTGCACCTGTCTGCTAATTACCCATACCATTTAAAGATGATTATATATGACATATCGTTCACAGTATTTATTTGAATGGAAGAAGTCAGATGTTGCAACGGACCCCGACCCAGGGGACGGTTGCAACACAACCCAGGGACGATTGCAACATGTTAAAAATACCTTAAATTTCTCTAATTAATTTGAGCTATTTGTCTCAATGAGCATATAATTCTGAAAATATTAACTGTTTTAGGCCTACTATAATATTATAGTATTATTTATTTCAATAATATTATTGTAGCCTATCATTTATTTATTTAGTCATATTTATCAAATAACAGTTATTGAGTTTTTTTTTTGTTTTGTTTATGTGTAGAACATAGGCCTACATAGATTCAGTGTGCAGGTGTTACAAATGCTATTCAATCTCTCCATATTTCAATGTCAGACAGGAAGAATTGAACAATTTGCAATGCAACAAACCTTTATTAAACATGCAATTTATAACTTGTTGCAACCGTCCCCAACCCTATCAGCCATGACAGAACATCATACGCCTGCTAGACACACTGACTTTGACACATGCTAACCATGTCACTTAGAAGTCAACAAAACAATAATTCAAACTAAGTAAGTTTTGATTAATTCATACAAAATGTCTGGACAGTATGACAAAAAAGATATAAAAAGCTGGTTCAAATCATACCTATCTGACCGCTACCATTTTGTCTATTTAAATGGAGAAAAATCGATCATAACTCCAGTAAACTATGGAGTGCCGCAGGGATCTGTATTAGGCCCTCTGTTATTTTCAATATATATGATGCCACTTGGAAATATTATAAGGAAACATGGAATTAGTTTCCATTGTTATGCTGATGACACTCAAATAAATATTTCATCACGGCCGGATGAAAACGCTAAATTTTCCAAATTGACAGAGTGTGTTAAAGATATAAAAGATTGGATGACGCGTAATTTTCTTTTATTAAATCCAGACAAGACAGAGGTAATACTTATCGGTTCAAAAAACCGCCCACAAAACCTCGCACAATACAACTTTAACATCATAGGATGTCCTGTTACTTTATCCTCTACAGTAAAAGACCTGGGTGTTATACTCGATTGCAACCTGTCTTTTGAAAATCATATTTCATATGTTACAAAAACAGCCTTTTTCCACCTTAGAAACATTGCTAAGCTACGTAATATGCTATCAGTTTCTGATGCAGAAAAGTTAGTTCATGCATTCATGACCTCGAGACTGGATTACTGTAATGCTTTATTAGCTGGTTGTCCTGCATCCTCAATAAACAAGCTACAGTTAGTCCAAAATGCCGCCGCTAGAGTTCTTACGAGATCAAGAAAATATGATCATATAACACCGATTTTATCATCACTGCATTGGTTACCTATAAAGTTCCGTATTAATTACAAGGTATTGCTACTGACTTATAAAGCCCTAAACGGCTTAGCTCCAGTCTATTTAACGGATCTTCTATCGCCCTATAATCCATCGCGCTCTTTAAGATCACTAAATTCAAGGCTTTTGGTCATACCTAGGATATCCAGAACCACCAAAGGAGGGAGAGCATTTTCACATTTGGCTCCAAAACTCTGGAATAGTCTTCCTGATACTGTTCGTTGCTCAGACTCGCTCTCCCAGTTTAAAACTAGATTAAAGTCGCATCTCTTCAGCCAGGCATTCATATAATCCTACAGTTCAAACTACAATCCGGCCTCTATCCAATGCCAGAGGAGAACTGGCCCCCGACTGAGCCTGGGTTCTCCCAAGTTTTTTTTTTCTCCATTAAGGCACCTGATGGAGTTTTAGGACACCATTAGGTCACTTGATGGAGTTTTTCGGTTCCTTGCCACTGTTGCCTTTGGCTTGCTCAGTTGGGGATATTTTGGGGATATTTAATTTAATTTTATCAATCAATAAATTCCTCTTGAAACAAACTTTGTTGTATTATTTTAATTTAATACTGTGAAGCTGCTTTGATGCAATCTGTATTGTGAAAAGCGCTATACAAATAAACTTGACTTGACTTGACTTGACAAAAAATATATCTCATGAAAATTTTTACTTTCATACCTCCAAAACAAGTTTTGTTCAATAAATGCAGCAGCAGAAGTTGAATATGTCTACTGTCTTCTTGGTGGGGGGAGGGTCTAACTGTGCATGTACAGTATGAGTGTCATCACTCTAGCTTGTTTCTGACTGGAGAAAAATGACATGTTGCAACCATCCCCATGTTGCAACTGTCCCCGGTCTCCCCTAAAGTCTCCTCCTTACATCCCAAAGACTTTCAATGAATTTAAGTTCTGGATTCAGAGGAGCCAATTCATCTGTGCAAATAGTTCTTCATGCTCCCTACCAACCATTCTTTCACAATTTGAGCCTGATTAATCTTGGCATAGTATTATTATATATTTTTTTCCTATGGAGGTCAATGGGGTTCATCAACTCTCTGTTACCGAAATTTTTCAAAATATCTTATGTGTTGAGCAGAAGAAAGAAGTTCATACTGGTCTGAAACAAGTAAATGATGACAGAATTTTCATTTTTAAGTGAACTATTCCTTTAATATGAACATCTATACAAAGGCCTTCTACTTACCATCTAAATGTATATTCTTTTTTTTTTTCTACTCATTTAATTTTTCTAGATGTATATTATGTTGTTGTTTTTTCTTTAATTCCACATACTTCATTCTTTCTCTCTTCTCAATTGTGTTATGTAAGTACCTTGAGCTCCTGGAAACCAAATTCCTTGAGTGCTTGTGCACACTTGGTGGATAAAGTGCATTCTGATTCTGCATGATCATATGATCACATTTGATTTTGTTTATGCTGCTCTATAGACACAAATCATAATGCCAGAATGTTATAAAAACGGCATATTCACTTATTCATCGACCTCCGACTGGTTAAGATAACATACACACACATCAGTGGCTGCATCCGGTTTGTACGGAAAGACAGTGCTGGGAAGGAAAAGGAATGTGAGGGTAAACAGAGTTTAGAGTATAATTGATGTTTAATTCCAGTAACCTTGCTTTTTTTAAACATTGCTGAAATGCTGAGAGGTTGGAGTTTACATCTGGTGAAATCTGGTCATTTTGACTGTTAAATGCGGCTCAATTTACAGAGATTCACTCATGTCGCTATTCATTTTAAGTCTGCATTAAATCTAAATAGACAGTTCATGTTTTGTTTTTTTTTGTTGCAATATTGCAGTATTGATTGTGAATGATTTATCCGTGCACATCATTATTTTTTTGTTAAATTCCTACTCCCTCATAATCTTGAATCAAAATAACTTTCCCTCCCTCTTGCAGCAACTCCTCTCTTCTCTTAAGAAGTGTTTACTGGCGTTAGGGAGGGCCAACCTGTCACTCACATGAGATCCACCAATAGCAAACCACAATCAATCCCCCTTGGTCAAAATCAAGTCTCGCCCTACATTTTGTCTTGTTCAAGAAGCCATTTCACCTTGATGTAGTACGTCACAATTATAGGCAAAAACAGACTATCACAACATCAGTTTAATGCTAGCATTGACCCAGTAGACGGTAGACCATCTCTATCAAACTAGATATAGACTAGCTACAAACCAGCTAACATGTTCCAAAAACATCTAGACCAATTTACAGGTGACATATTATGCCTGTTTTCACAAGATGTAATATAAATCTATGGTGTCCTCAGAATGTGTCTGAAATTTTAGCTCAAAATACTCCCAGGATAATTTATTACAGTTTTTTGGGTGTGAGCAAAAACGCTTGTGTTTGTCCCCTTTAAATGCAAATGAGCTGCTGCTCCCCGCCCCCGTTCAGAAGACGGCCGATCCAGAGCCATTCAATGTTTTTCAACGGCTCTGGGGCCTCATTTATAACCGTTGCGTACGCACAAAACAGGCCCTGAGGCATACGCCACTTCCGATGCATAAGTTGTGATTTATAAAAACAAACTTTACGGGGAAATTTGCGCGCCTGCACGCAAACTCTGACCCATGCGTACGAATGTTTTGGAGATGGAGCAGTTTGGCCACACCGATGGTGAGCTGGAGTTAAATGTCTTTTTGGTCACTTTTAGACAGAAAATATAAAGAAAATTTAACATATACAGAAAGATAATACAAATATAATTTCACTCACCAAGCCTATCACTTGAAGCAAATATCCATCCTTTCTTAAATGTCCGCGCCAGCGAGCGCGTTGGGCCGTTTAGTGAAACTGACGCAAATAACAGTTTATATAAATAAAATAATGATTTAAACTATGTTTTACTTCTGATATAAACATTTAGATTAAATATGCCATTCAAATTAATGGAGTTAAACACTTAAACATGAAATCATTACTGAGAAGCTACAAAAAAAAAATTATATTCAATAGAAATATTTGTTGTGGATGCAATGTTTTTGGTCACTTTTCCTGTGGTGTGCTGTGTTTTAATGTTTTAACCACGGAGATAATTGCTTATCATGATAAATAATACCAGATTGTCTGGGTAAATAGTTTCGTGCAAGATGCAAATAATGCCCAAGGCCTATCTGTTTAAACCATTAAAAATATAAATCAATTAAAAATACAATTCGGCCAGTGGAAAAGATTGAGAAAAACTTTCTCTGAAATGTATTTTACACTATTTTATTTATGTATTCAAAAACAAGGCAACGATAGGTAACTACATATTTTTATTAATGTAATGTGTCTTGTACCGTTAAACGTTATCACGTGGATGAATAATCATATGCAAATGATATGCAGATGAGGATCTAGTAAAACTAGGCGTTGTAAGCTCCAAATATGGTTATTTCGGGGTGGAGACGCATGTGTGCACAATCTTCCGCTGACTGGGATTTATAAAGTGAATTCTGCGCAGGTTCTGGCGTACGAACGGTTTTATAAGTCTGAATATTTTTTGGCGTACAACATTTTTGGCTTTCGGGCGCACGTACACTTTTAGTAAGGACCCTACGCACAGTTTTATAAATGAGCCCCCTGGGCCGACCCTTCACTTCTAACACATTGTTAGAACTACACTGTTGTCACTTGCGAAATGGCGGCGCTGTGCGCTTGCAAGGAAACGTGCAAATTAAAGGGATAGTTCACCCAAAAATGAAAATGAGCCCATGATTTATTCACCCTGAAGCCATTCTAGGTGTATATGACATTTTTCTTTCAGACGCATACAATCTGAGTTAGGCTATATTAAAAAAATGTCCTGGCTCTTCCAAGCTTGATAATGAGAGTGAATGGCTGTTTGACTTTGGAAGTCCATTAAAGCTCATCTATTCATGATTAGAGTGCTTGACTGACACGGATCTGCGGGGGTTAATAAAGGTCTTCTGAAGTGAAGCGATGCGTTCGTGTAAAAAAAAAAAAATCCATATTTAAAACTTTATCGACTAAAATAACTAGCTTCCGGCAGAAGTCGAACGCATCGATTTACGCCAAAAGAATAGGCTTGTTCGACTTCATGCAGCTCTGCGCAGACCGATCGGCGGCTGACTTGAAGCAGTGCATGCCGGTTAGAAATTTTGTCCCACTTGATACAGCGCCGACGCCACGTGACTGTGACGTATGCCATCAAAGTACCGCGAGAGCGATTCGAGAGTAGCCGGAGAACTCAGCCAGCGCAGCTTCTCAAGAGCGGCTGCACTGGGCTGCATGAGCTCTGATGACGACACAGCTGTTCCACGATTGGCCGGATTCACCGCATGACAACGATCACGTGTGTTTCGTGTTTATTCGAACACCTTTAGTTCCTCTAAAGCTCACAAATCAGTTTTTTATAACAGTAAACACTATTTTCATGTAGTTGCGATGTTATATTGTGTCATGTTTATCAAATTAAAACTGATTAAAAAACGTAGACTCCACTTCATTGATAGTAGCTTATGTTGAACTTTATTCTTGTTCAAACAGACGCTGTATGAAGCAGTACATTTAAAGTATTGAATGAAAATGTCTCTGAAACATCTGTGTATTATTTGGCAAATATTGCATTTATTTCACTTCAGCTGTGGAAAAGTATGCAAACACCACGTGAGCGGTCACTATGAGAACCAGAAAGTGTCCGACTTCACGTCTCCGTTTGCAGCTCCTCCCCGCCTGCACGTGGCTACTCTCGCCGATCGGTTACATCCAGCCGCAGCCGATGTCGAACACACCAGAGCCCGTCTACGGAGAGCCTTGGCACTTCCTATTAGCCCCATTGTATCGATCTTGGTTGCAGTTCCATTAGAATTCCACTGGAGGTGATCGCAGGCGAGTGCAGACTGAATGGGAGTCTATGGGGCTAGACGGCTAAATTTGTCTCTTTCACCAGATTGCCGTTGAGAAATCTCCGATTTTATTTTATCTCCGGTTTTGCAAGTTCAACATGGGTTATAGGTCGAAAATTTAATGAACGAGTACTTATGTCCTTTCGATTTCTTACAGGTTGAGTTGTTGTTGCCCATAACACGCTAGCATTCTGCTAATGAACGCTGATTGGTCAGTGAAGGACTGATTACGACCAGAGATACCGCTTGATGGCATCGTGGCATCCGAAGCGGGACCAGAAACAAACAAAACAAAAACTCTTCTAGCACGTGTATTTACCTGTGTCAGCTGTGTTGTCGATGCCTCGAGAGAAAAGAAAGTGCAGAGCGCGAAAGCACCAAAGCGACTGAAGGATTGCCGTAAAGCAGTATCTCTGGTCGTACGATATGTATGACGTCATTGACATTTTTAAAAGACTTTTTAAAGCAAATAAGTGACTAAAAAATCTAACACCCAGCAGTGTGTAATTTCTTTGCATCTCCTTTCGAATACAACATTCAAATTACTAGACAAAAAATTATATCCTGAGAAAAGTGGATTTTGATGGGTATAGCGCCATAGACCTCCATTCATTCTGCACTCGCCTGCGAGCGCCCCCGCATGGACAGAGACGTGTTACTGCAGCCAGTCCAGAAACCGGAAGTAACCAGAGAGTGCCAATTCTCTTCCTATTAGACATTCTCTGAACACACCTAACAACACTTGAACCTGACGCACAACGTAATAATGGACGCCTCTCGCGGTTCAAACAAACAGGGCTGGGCAATCGCATTCGTCATAAACCTACGTTGTGAGTCAAGTGCGGCCGATGGACCGTTGGCTGAATGTCAGTCTGTGCTTGTTTTCTCACAACCTTGATCTAAAAAAAAAAAAAAACACACACATTTAATCACCATCTGTCCAGAGTGATAACGGTTTTGTTTGTAGACTAAATAGTAACATGGACCATTCACAGGACTCAGAATGTAGAATGCGGATGATATAACACACACACACACACACACACACACACACACACACACACACACACACAACCACAGTTAATTATAAAACCTATAGACTAACCCAAATCTACACCCTTACCCCAATAAAAACCTTAGAATAGGCCTAGGCTATATAAAAAAAACAACATAATTATAGTTAAAGGAACACTCCACCGTTTTTTGAAATAGGGCTTATTCACCTTCTTTCCTACATTTAGATAGGTGGGCAAATGCATTTTTGTCTCAGTGCATGCATTGTTTTAGTTTGACAGGGTCGGCGCTAGCTTAGCTTAGCATAATGAATGGAATCCTTTGTTGCCAGCTAGCATGTCCTGAGTAAAAGTGATATAAAACATTTAAAAAACCCACCTAATTACTTCTTGTGGCCTGCGTATTCACAACAAGTACAAATAGCGATGCAGATTAACACTAGACGATTTCCTATGCAGATATTGACTTGGGACTATATTAGGGGGAAGCACAGGTGAAGCACTGCTACTTGGGCGCAGAGATATCACGCCCAAGTAGCAGTGCTTCGCCTGTGCTTCCCCCTAATATAGTCCTTAATATATAAGTCAATATCTGCCTAGGAAATCGCCTAGTGTTAATCTGCATCACTATTTGTACTTGTTGTGAATACGCAGGCCACAAGAAGTAATTAGGTGGGTTTTTTATTTTTTTTATATCACTTTTACTCAGGACATGCTAGCTGGCAACAAAGGATTCCATTCATTGTGCTAAGCTAAGCTAGCGCCGACCCTGTCAAACTAAAACAATGCATGCACTGAGACAAAAATGCATTTGCCCACCTATCTAAATGTAGGAAAGAAAGTGAATAAGCCCTATTTCAAAAAACGGTGGAGTGTTCCTTTAAATATAATTTGCACTTTGCAATAGTTATTTATTTATATTTATACTTTTATAGTTTTATAGTTAAAAATTTATAGTTTTATATATTTATTTTTAGATTTATATATTTCCCCTCTATATTATTTTGAAATCTTGCAGATTCAGTTTTGGAACTATATCACTGTTAATTATTTGACTGTAAATTTACAATAAATTGCAGGTTACCAGTTGCATGACTTTCACAGTAAGTTACTGTATCATTTTTACAGTAAATTATTGTGAAATGAAAGTTGTATACTGTGACTTCACAGTAATTATGCCGTCGTATTACTGTGATTTAGCAGTAAGCAGCTGTAGAATTACTGTATTTAACTGTGAAATTAGTTAGTGTCTATGTATTACTGTAATTTAGCAGTAAGCAGCTGTAGAATTACAGTTTTTTACAATCGCTATGACAGATTTTTCAATACATTTAACAAGTTTCCTAAACTCTTAACGCACCAACACACCTAAAACACACAATTGGCAAAACAGTTAATTTCATGCTCAAAATCACACATTATAAACTAAACTGCAAAACTAATTTTCAAAATACAATAATACACTAACACAATACACCATGTCTACCAAAACATTAACACATGTTCTCTTCCACCAGGAACATTTAGTCAATCATAGCACAATGTCATAAAAAACACTAACATCAGATGGAATTACAGAAACTGCATTATTTTATATGTGTCAGGTCTGCCCTTATACAACAGACATATTATTCTATAGGTATATTATACTAAATCTATTATATCTATAGATAATGTATTGATCATAGATTGTGTTTTGCACTGCAGTTTCTTTTGAAGTCTCTACATTTTTGTTTTGTTTGTAATGTAAATGCATTTTGTTGTTGTTTTTTTGCAGCAGAAATTCAATACAACAAAATAAATGCCCCTTCTTAGAGTAGCTTTATAGAATGTATGGTTTATGAAAAAAAGAAGACAGAGACAGAATTACTGCTGTAACGGCTTTATTTGCAACAGGACATTTTTGCAAGATAACAAAAATATGCATATAGCTGCCATTTACAGTATTACTGTATGTGAAAATACAAAATATACAAACAGAAAAGGTCATCTTCTAATCTGCCCAGTCTTCTGCATTTGTCCACATGTTCTCATCCACATCACACCTGATATCTTCCCTGGCAAGGCATCTTGGGAATAATCTTTTACAGTAACATGCCTTATCCTGGTAGTGTTCAGCTGTGATGTCTTGGTATGCAGCATCTTTTGCATACAGGAGGGACATTTGGTCCTGTGGACTATATGGTCAAAAACCTTTCATCTCCAGGCTGAGAAAACTCCTCAATGGGGTTGAGGAAAGGGAAGTAAGGGGAAAATGGTCATCATCCTCTGATGGGCGTCAAACCAGGCTGTGACTGCACGGGAATGGTGGAATGCCACATTGTCCCATATTTGCATAACTTCAATCAGCTGTTTCTCTCTAGCAATGGAATAATGTGAAAATACAAAATATGCGAACAGAAAAAGCACCAGAAGAAAAAAAAAAGATCTTCTAATTATTTGCATAATTCAATCAGCTGTTTCTCAGTAAGAATAGAATAAAATACAGGAGATATATCTGTGTTTCAGTTCACAATATAAGCAGCGGTTCACCTTGACTTTAGCCTGTAAGGTTAGGTTTAGAACATGGTGTTATCTGTTCTGACACACAGTGTTAAAGCATTGGTAAATTTGGCAGTAAAAATCCATTGTTTTGGTCTTGTTTGATCTTGTGTGTAAAAGAAGTTCAAGCATTTTAAATTTGTGTTAATTGTATGCATTTTGTGTTAAAGCAACAATAAATGTGTTAATAGTATAGCTTACACAGGCGGATGTAGTGCTAACTGTGTTAAGAGTTTTGGAAAATTGTTAAATGTATTGAAAAATCTGTCATAGCAATCGTAAAAAACTGTAATGTACATAACTGTGAATGTCTATCTATTACTGTGATTTAGCATAAATGATGGACCAAACAAAACTGATAAAAACAGTGATTTAACTTTTATTTTTTAGAAGTAAAATACAATTTAATTACAGGAATAAAACACTGGGTAACAGGAATGTGTGTCAAAAGAGAAAGAAGGAGAGAGAGAAGAGAGAGTGATGGAGAGAGAGGGAAGAAAAGACAAAAAGGTGGGAAAAGAGAGGGTTGCAGGTGTCTCGCTCCTTCCCTTGCAGCTGGCACCTGCATAGTGTGGGTTCTGTCCACTATATACAAAAGATAAGAAAGACAAAAAGTTTAAGTTACTCTGTGGTGGACTGGCTCCCTGTAAGTATGGTACTCGCATTGTAACACTAATCCTAAAATGTCTACAATTTAAGTAATTTCAACTATTAAAAAAATCATGTGAATAGTACTATATCAATTAATATTAAATCAACAAACCAGAGGACTCTAATCACTCCTGTTACTTTTACTCAGTCCTATTATTTTTCACATGAGTAACAGGATGAGACACGGCCATCTTCTAACCGTATACATACTGGGAACTATACTCTCAGAAGGCGAAGCACTGCTACTTGGGCGGAGTGATTTACTCCAACTCTGAGCGAACTCTCTGCTCCTCACCACTGGGCTCCTCAGGTGCTGCGAGCAAATCACTCCGCCCAAGTAGCAGTGCTTCGCCTTCTGAGAATATAGTTCCCAGTATGTATACGGTTAGAAGATGGCCGTGTCTCATGTGACCTTGTTATTTGTTCACGCTGTGACTATACAAATCCCAACATGTAAATAGGAAAATGTTGGCGTTATTTTGTCACTTATTGGGAGCAGTATGCTAGCTGGAGCTGTTTACCTCCAGTGTTTGTGCTAAGCTAGGCTAGCAGTGGGTGCGTCAGACAGAGTTACGGCACGCACGGAGATGAGAAGGGTGTGTATGGACTTATCTAACTCTGGGGGATACGGTGAATAAGCTAAAGTCCCAAAAAGTCGGCATGTTCCTTTAACACAGATACAGTGTTTCGTTAGTCCGTTCTGAAGTTGGAACACAGCTTACATTAGATTGACATCCATTCAAAGTCAATGAGCTTCCTGATCAGAGTGCAGACTTGCTGGTTCATGTGACCTCTCTGCCTCTTAGACTTTGTGCCCGTCTCTGGGTTGATGCCCAAGAAGCACCTATAAACAAAAAGACAATTTAATTCAAGTGGGATGAAAAATGTACAGAGTCAAACTAAAGTTGCCTCAGTTTTAACAAGGTGACATTACTGTAATTCAGAAAAAAAACTATTTTCATGGAACTGAACTGAAAAACATTTCCATCACAAACACAGTTAAGAATAGACCTTTAACAAAGTAGAGGTGTGTGATGTACCCAGGCAAAGCATTCGCACACAACAATTTACATAATTTACATGTACTGTTTGCAGAGGATGGAGTAACAGCCTGTTGCCTGTCCATCTCCCTATGGCTGTTTCTGCTTGTACTCTTCCTCCTAGAATTATTACCCGTTCACAGAAAAAATGGCTCCTAATATCTCTGCATGTCGACCTGTTTTTACTGTAGAATAGCAAAGCTAACAAAGCTCCACTAATTCTGTGATAAACACATTTAATTTCTTATATCTTTTTAACAATAAAAGCATCCAGTTGTTTTCTAGTTGTTTCTGACTTAAAAAAGCTTTGTCTCTGGTCTAATCTGGTCTGGTCTCTAGCACAGACACACAAGTTAAGTCTGCAACACACCACTTGTTTGAGGGGGAGAAAGGGGGGCAGGGTGTCCGCGTGGTAGTAAAAGGTAGTAAAAGTAGTAAAAATAATCTACCAAAATTAAGGCCCTTGAAAGGTAGTAAAAGGTAACAAACGCAATTTGACTTGGTAGTAAATTTTTCATCACCACCTCAATATATGAGTTTCCATTTTTTTGCTTAATATTTGTGTCTCCATATATTTTAACTTCATCTAGCATAATTAAAAATATATATATACGGTGCTAACAGGACCTGACGGGCTCGACATTAACGCTTGTCCGGGACAAGTGGATTTTTTGAAGGGACAAGTAAAAGAGAATTTTACTTGCCCGACCGGACAAGTAGCCTAATTAAACGTCAATAACAAAAAATGTATAAATAACTAGGGAATCACTAAAATGAGAGAATGATTCTGATTGTATTTATATTTATTGTAAGTTGCGATCGATAGTGGATGTATTAGGCTACTGACGGTAACAAGGTTGCGCTGTTGAGGCTCGCGCAGCCTCTCGAGGAGAAATCCAAACAAATGTAAACTCAGTTTAAACTCAGTTAACAACATAACGTTACTGCCAGTGCCAAAATTCAAAATGTGTTTTAATATTTTTAACATATGATACAGTTTAGCAACCTCACACGACGAGTGCTGTTTTCTTGAGTACCATCACGACTGAAAATGTGACATTGCTTTTGATACAACAGTTCAATAAACAGTTCAAATTAAGTTACTTACATTTTAGACACAATATTGACTGTTTTTGTTCTGTTTCAGCAGCAAAAATAGTTCCAAACAAAGATCACAGCAGAACCGTAACGCATCTCACAGCAACACTTAACCGTGTTTCATTACTGAATGATTCAGCGTTTTGAACGAATTGGCTGAGTCAAAGATTCAATGTCCCATTCATAAACATTGCTGAGTCCCAATTCGCATACTATCCGCCCTAAATAGTATGCGAAACTAGAATTAGTACGTCCCAAATCGTAGTATGTTGAAATGAGTATTCCAAAGATTCCCGGATGGTCTACTATTTCCGGTTAGAATTCGAAGTGCAGATCAATGCACACTCTAACGGCTAATATTGCCCACAACCCATTGCGTGCGGGAGGGAGGAGCTTTGCGGTGATGGTGGTGATGTAAAGGCAGTCGGATGCAGCAGCGGAGATGCGCCCTCAGTTTTTAAGTGTAAGAATTCAAATGTTTAACCCTAATTAAAGTTATATTTTATTGTCTCGTAATATTAATGGGTTTATGTTGTGCTGCTGCTTGATGTCGTGATGGTAGTAAAAAATATTGTGGAGGTGGTAAAAAAGGTAGTAAAAGGTAGTAAATTAATCTCTATGATTCCTGCATATACCCTGGGGGGGTCATCACCGTTCGGCTGCTGTGGTCCTGAGCTGATTGCAAAACCTAATACATCCAAACATTCCTTGTTTAACCCACCAAATAAAAAGCAAGCCCTCAAGTACAATATTAATGTAGATATTACCTTTGGATAAATTCCAGAGTACAAGCAGCATCTTCAGCATACTTCAAATGTAGTAGCTGGAAAAAATAGCAGCCAGACCAGTTGTAAAGTCAAGGTGAGGTCCCATGACCCATGACCACTTGACCCTCCAACGACAGCATCCATGCCCTTGGTTTCATTATGTCACCTGAAACAAAACCAGATACACTCATCATGGACAATTTAAACTTTTTTAAGACCAAGTCGTTCAATTGGGGAGTGATAGCAGGTCGTTTATGTTGACTTCAGGGAGAGAGACAACTTTTTGTTTACATTTAGATCCTTTAAATGAAATTAAAGGAACACTCCACCGTTTTTTCATATTAAACTATGTTATTCCCTTAACTAAGACGAGTTGATACATACCTCTCTCGTCTCAGTGCGTGCACTCAATCGCTCTGGCACGCGGCAACACTTTGATAGCACTTAGCTTAGCCCAGTTCATTCATTAGGGACCAAACAGAGATGAAGTTAGAAGCGACCAAACACCTCCACGTTTTCCCTATTTAAATACAGTTACACGAGTAGTTACACAACCAAGTATGGTGACACAAAATAAAACGTGGCGCTTTTCTAAGCAGGTAAAAAGGATAACTATAATGTATGGCGGAATAGCACTTGGGAGCACTTCGACTCGGCGCAGTAAAAAGTCACGTTGGTTCTAATGACAGAAGTGAGAGGGAGAGGGGGAGAGGATTTTTCAGGAGTGATGATATTACTGCGCCGAGTCGAAGTGACAGTTGGTGACAGTTGGTGTTGAATTTGTTCTCCAGGGCCTCTCGAAACTTCACGAGGATGGAGACATCGGTCAGAAGAGTAAAGTGGGAACATATACCTAAAGATAATGGAGTAGAAGTGCTGCTGAATCTTTGTTGTAATTATATACAGGTGCACTTTGGATGCTTCAGGTACATTGTGTGTGTTGCATGGGTGGAATATAGCCTCAAAAACGAGTGAGTGGATTTTTGCCAGTATAGGCTCCTTGTTCTCACTCTGCTGTTCAAACAACTTATAACAGTGATTTTTGCATAAAAGGACCCCTTTAACTAATTATTGTAACAAAACAAAAGAAAGATATTGTGGACAATGACCCTGAAGAAAGACCTGTGTTTGTCGCAACCCATTAGTCTGTTACATACATACTGCCATGTAAAATAAGGGAATTTTTATAGCTTTGGATTGTTTTTGAAAGAGATGTGCATTTTACATTTAAGATGATTGAGACTATACTCCACCCATGCAATGAGCCATGTGCTTCACAAGATGGAATAGGGAAAAATACCTCTTGGTGAAAAGAGAAAAGGCCATTCCTCCAGTCCTTAACAACTGCAATGGCTGGCGCAGGTACACTATTAAGATAGCGTCGCTGGATGATATAGGTCTTCTCCATCAGAGGTTCAGCTCTCTCAGAACCACTCATGCCTTCCTCTGAGTAGATGTTAAGGAGATGACTTTTGATGCCATCTAATGATTCCTCAGTTTCGCCAAATGGAACTTCCACAGGACCACCTTACACAGCCGTACTGATCTACAGGGCCTCTTGTCATGCCTCTGCCTTCATCTGGTACCTGACTGTGCGTCCTCTCTCTGCGTCGTCTCGCTAGAGTATTGTTCCTGGTTTTATATTCCACCCTAGTTTTTATTTGCTGCAGAAAAGAATGACAACCATCTCCAAGGATGTCTCCATTTTTTGCAACGTCAGCAAAACATTTCGGATGGCTCCTTACAATGCTTCGAGCAATGTTGTGACACATTGTTCTGTTTGGGTTAGGGTCATGATCCAACATCTGATCAACCACTGCCCTAACCATATCTTTTCTATCGCTTGGTGATGGTCTTGTTTTATTTGTTAGTGCCTTTCGAATAGCTGCTGGCATCCTATCCCAGTTGACCAGGAAGGCTACATGCCATGGTCTGCCAAGCGGCAAGGATGGAGACGAAATGGTGTCTTGAGTGCATGGGAAGTTGGAAGGAGTGTTTAAGGAGCTGGGGACAACGGTTGGAGTGACAGGAACCAGTTCCAGTTGAACTATTGCGAGTCCTACAAATAAGAGAACAGATTATTACATGAAGGGAGAGAGAAAGTACTCCATCTGTGTTTGATTATCGCTCTGAATCCGATCTGAATGTAGTCTTTGACAAAAAATGTATTTTCTGATTTTTGCTCATGGTTTTTTTATGAAACTTAGCAGCGAAATCCTCAATTCCCTAAAACTCAACTAATATTTCCTTTGTCCACAAATAATTTTTGGCACACACCTTTGTTTTGATTCATTTAATTTATTATTCATAAAGATTAAATATGAAAATTAACTTTAGTATTTATTGTTATTTGTTGTATAATCGCTAATAAAAAAAATACTTTGGCCAAGAAGTTGTTTAATTTGGGCAAGTAGATTTCTAACCCACTTGACCGACCGAGTAGATGCTATATTCATGCTATATTTACACTTATGTAATGCTGCCTTTCTTCAAAAAAAATTGTTTAACTTAATTTTATGCATTATATTTTTTACTTTATTTTTATTCTATTCAATTTTATTCAACTTTAGATTATTCAACTTTTCAATGGGAAAGTATCAAAAATATAGTTACCTTTAAAGCCATTCAGTAACTTTCGACACTGAATAGGTCGAAGGTATTTCTCTATATCTTTTTCTTGAACCAAAGCAAAGTCTTCCTTGTTTTCCACACCAAGCTCTTGCAACCCATACAGCAATGAAGTCAGAGTTTCTTCAGAGAGACCAGGTATGAATGACAGCACCACTTCTTTCATCATCATCCATTTTCTAAAAAGAGAGTTTGAGCAGACATACAAACAATTCCATTTGTCAAATTACTATAGTTATATACACAATGTTCGAGCTTTATTACTGCAACAGACTGTACCTAAAAGAGTGGAACTATTTATAACTCATCATTATATATAATTCAATCATTCCTGACCAAACTAAAAGTTTCCAAGTTTACTGCACTTTTTAGTCACACTGAAGTGTGACTGTGACAGTACAAACAAATTATGTTTACTCACACTTTACTGTTACATGTACAAGTTGTCCAACATTTCCACAACAGATATCAAAGAACACTATCCCTTTCCACTATATACTAACTGGGGGGAATACAATTAAACTATTTACCTGTATAGAAAAACACATTTAGTAAGCAAAAAATTGTCTCGAGTAATTGACAAAAGGAAGGTATGAATTGAATCTGGATGTAATGAACTAGGATAATTAAGAAACAAATAACAGTTTAGACAAAATATACTATTGAAATAGTTGGATTTAATACAGACAGGGATGGTATCAGTTTATTTTTTTCTTTATCATTTGTTTTTTACCACACCTAAAAACCACCAGCTCTGGGCATCTAAACTTTAACTGTGTGATGAATTATAAAATAATGACTTTAAGCTTAAACCAGCTTAAAATATGAACAGTTTTACAATCAATTTTTTTTCTTTTTTTTCTTTCTTTAATCACGGTGATGAGAACATGTAGCCTACTACAGAACATTTGGTAGTAAAGCAGAACCTGTGCCATAGCTTAAAAAAAAAGATATATTAAAAGGAACACCCAATAAGTTTACATCTTGTGTGTGCATTTCTACCTGCTTGCTCCACTCGTCACATCAATACCTCTGTCACGTGCCAGTTCAAACTGCCTCTGGAAAAGAATGGTGGAGAGCAATTAGTGATATATCATACACTTTGTATGATGGTGGAAGAGGATAATAGTCAAATCCTTTTGCTCGACGCAAACATAATCCTCTTGGGCTGTTCCTAATTCACAATAGACACCCATGTCGCTCAGCTTCACAAAAATATGTTTCTGAGTCACAAACTGCACAGACTCATTAAGAGCAATGATAAGATTAATCTTTCCAACAGAAAGTTCTCCATCAGTACTCTCAAGCAAAACACACATCCCCTTTCGGTATACTGTGCCTTTCACTGTGACTTCATTGCAAGCTACTGCAGACTGTGACTCAAAATTTTGACCAGCTACTGATGCCCTGATCCTGTCGTTGTAATCACTCACATAAAACTCTGTACCCTTATCAACATGCACATCTGAAGGAAAGAGTCTGCCTGCACTCAGGTAGGCTTGCAATAGTTGGTGTCTTTCTGCAAGAGTTTTGCAAAGATTCTTAAAGTTGTGCAATTTCCTAGCACACTGCTTGAAGAAGGTGTGTTTGCTCTCGAACCGTAACGTCCACAGGCGTATAAGTGGGCCAAAGTGAAGAATCAGCTCTGGGTAATGGCACAAATAGTGATGCTTTGGTTTTAACGGACTGGCAGGGAAAAGCCTTTGACGACTGAAGATATATTCTTCAATAAGGACTTTAAGATATGCCACTTGGCCTGCTGTAATGGCTGGTGCACAAACAAGCTCCACAATCTCTCTCAGCTGCAGAAGGAGTTGCCATACTTCATTTTCAGAAGGATCTTTAATTCTGTCACCCACAAAAAGAGGTAGCAACCTCAGAAAGCACCAATTTTGAACTGCATGTCCACTTAATTGTTCACTACCAGGAGACATGTCTGCTGGTTTGCTGCTGGCATCATTTCCTTGATATTTGAATTGATTTTTACATCTGTTTAATTGTAAGAACCAAGTGACCAACAAACAAGGCAAGGTCATAAGACACAATACCCTCAAACAAGTCATGCCCCAGACATGGCGGGAGCCCTGGCTGGCAAACATGAAAATAATTAAGCTGGTTAAAAGGAGAGTCCATCTTGATGCCGCATACTGTGGCAGTAGCACTGGTGTCTAAATCTTGCAAATTACTTTGATAGGATTGTGCAGTTCTTGAAGTCCCACACGTGTATGGTTCATTCATAAATGCATTTCTGTTGATCTCACAGTAGCGGCAGAAATGGGTTGCCCGATTAAAGTTTTCGACAAATCCCCCAATGCAATGTGATCCCAGGTTGTCTCCTGAAATGGAAACTAAAGCTCCTTTTACAACTCTGCTATCATTTGTCACAATACCTCCTTCCTCTAGAAGTTTGAGGTCACTGATCAATGGTTCAAAAACTTTGTTCATGCCAAAGTATTTAAAATCTTTCTCCCTACATAGGAGGACAAGTTGCATGTGATCTATTGTGGATCTATTGTGAGGCAAAATGTCAGTCAGGGTCATGTAAACAGCTAAAACCTTGTGTTTTTTTTCCCTGAACCAAGTGGTTTCACAACCTCAAAAGCATCTTGATATAGGATCACACCAACAGAGGAAGGTTCTGTTTTCAACAGCTGATTGCCCTTAAATCCCTCTCTCACATCCTGAATTATATTTTTAGTAGCTGGTAGCAAATGTGTGGCGTCATATTGTTCTCTTACAGACTCACTTTTGAACAGTGTAGCTAACGTCTCATGGATAGGAATATACTGGGAAAAGCACTCCTTACCATTTTCATCACTGCCCAGAAGAAAAGGCACAGGCTCAACATAGTTGAAACTGGTTTAAAAAAAACTCTTCCTTTTTTGGTCTGTACTCAAAATGTCCCTGTTACACATCTTAAGAAGATCTTCCCTGTTGATTTCATCAATGATGTTGCTTATAGTGTCCTCTTGGATTCCAATTTCTTTCAGTTTCTTACTTAAGATCATAAGGGAATGTGATAAGCCAATTTCATGGGCATTTTGAAAGTCCTCAATGATTGTCTGTATGGTACTGGCTGGTAGCAATAACTTTCCTTGTAATTTAAGATACAGAAGGGCAAGGTTTTGCAAATAGAGAGTTTCATCTACAGCAAATTGCCCCTCTGGCTCATTATCATCCACAACAGAAGTATCAGAACATGGCTGACTATGCAGACTACTAGGCTCAGCAGGATCGGACACATCTAACAAGGTGTGGTCTAGATTTTTATGTTTCCTTGAAAAATGTGAGGCTAAAGTGGATGCAACTGTAAAGCTGCAATCACAACCTCTGACTGGGCATTTGATTTCTAATCCCTCATGTATGTGTGACTTCAAATGCTTGATGAGGGAGCTTACGGTGTCACATGTAACTGTACAAAACGGAGCAACACATTTTAAGGGAGTCTCAAATTGCTTGCAAGGTCGCACCGATGATCCAAGCCCTTTATGCTCTCTATACATATGAGTTTTCAAAATATTTGCTTTGCGATACATCCTAGAGCATTCAACCTCTCTGAAGTATGCAAGTGCATTCAGCAGTACAAAGAGGCCTTCCCCATTTTGCAAAAGCTGTATGTCACAGCACTCATCATTGATGTGTCAATTGCTTTTGCCACAGCAATTTCATTTTGCAAGGTCATACTATTTTGCTCTGTGCATGCAAGCACTTGAAGTGGCTTCAGGAAAGAAGGGTCAAGAAAAGACGCTGATTTTGGTAGGAAAAAATGATGTTGCCCTCATTAAATCAACATTTCTTTGAGAGAATCTTGTCTCCATCTCAACAATAGCCCTATCAAGGATGTTGAACATAGCCCTTTTAAAAGTCTGATTAGGAGCAGTTTGGTCATCAGAGTCACCATCACGCCCTATTGTGGACAAGATAACTGACAAGTTGTGAATTAACTAGCCGTCTCCTTTTAGGTGGGTTGGTAGGTCTACTTGCACACTGAGAGAAATACTCCTCCCAGAATGAGTCACATCGCATCTCCTTCAGATGCGCTGAGCTCGACAGAGGCAGCTTGCATGGAGGGTGAAGGACAAGGTACCTGTTTTTTTAATGAGCCACTTATGCATTTTTTATGTTTAATAAAAACTGGTATTATAACGATTGTACTTGTCTAATTATTACTTATCCAAAAGCGTACTTATCGTCTGTGTGCAGAGTGAACTGTGACTGCTGCGCTCTCTGGTTGTTAATGTGCTGCGGCAGCAGACTCTACACACCCCAAATAACAGCCAATAGAAAAGTTGTTTCTGGCTTTTTTGTTTCAATTTGATTTGATTGAAAAAAAACAAGCCGATAAAACAATTAACACAATTAATCATGTTATCCATGTTTTCCAATAATTGGAACAGTACTGACTCTTGTCCGTTTAATGAATAGTTAGAAAAGACTCACAAACTCAATAGTCAGCATTCAAATGAGTTTTCTCTGAATTATAATAACAAATAATGAACAATTGAACTGCATAGTTTGGGCCCTTTTGTTATATTTTTTTTTATAATGTAAAATGATATTGTAATTTATAATAATAATAATAAAAATTACAAGTTAATATTTTATAACATTTTACAGTATTAGCTGAGAAAGAATATCATATCATATCAAGAAAAATGGACTGTAACTGAAATATATCATCAAATCAACATCTTGTGAATTTTGAATCAAATTGAATGTTTATTGATATCCAACCCTACTGACTATATCAATTGATTTGATTACAATTTTTAATGACAGCCAGAATCGATATCCTCCTTTTAGACATTGAATGACGAAACACTTACTGCATTAAGGGACTGTTAGTTTTTTTTTAAGGGGCTACCGGAGGAGTTTTGAGATCTATAGTCAAAATAGACTTAGATAAATGTATTTAATTAAATACTACTATTTTTCACAGTCATCTTTTTTACTTTAAGACCAGGGTAAAGGAAAACTAAAATTTACCTCAACAAGGAGACAATGAACAACACTCGTCTCATTCGTGGAGGTGGAAAAACAAGTTCTTTGTGATATGCAATATTTATTGTATATTTAAATATTTAAATGCAAAAGAAAAGGCATGAGAGTCGGCTGTTTTTGTCAATTTTAAGTTTTAATTTAAAATGTTTGCGATTTTAATATAGGCCTATGTACATGGTTAAATATTTTACCACTTGCTTGAGCAACTTAATATATTAATCTGTATCAAATAAAAAAATGTAATCTGTACAAAACTTTTTTTAAGAAAAGTTGCTGATAACTTATGGATTTGAAGCACAAATAGTGAGTATGTGTTTGTAGTACAGCGATGGGTCAGTTACACACTGCAAACGCAGCATAATGTGAAAGCACTAGCATGTGTTGCTCCTGCACCTCATTCGCACTGCACACGGAGTATGTGTGAAACGAGCGTTAACCTCTGCTTTCTCATCTTACACATCACACTCCACTGTTATGGTGGCCATTTCAGTACATTTACTCACATTGCTGTGGAAACACAATAAGCATGGAAACTAAAATATGGTAGTATAGGCCTATCGTGCTACAGCGCACATTCTATCAGCTGCAGCAGTTCTGGCGCCTCAGTCCCAATTCTGTAAAACTCGACTTACATTCACATCACATGTTAAAGGGATAGTTCACTTTGAAATAAAATTTTGGTATGTTTTAGCTTACCTCAAGGGCATCCAAGATGTAGGTGTCTTTTTTTCCGCAGTAGTTTCAATTTTGATATTTTTAGGTCAAACCGTTCTTGTCTGTCAGTCATAAAATGCAGGTCGATGGTCACTATCTCAAAGAGCATGCACAGAGTCCAAATTAAAACAATTCCCCGTCGTCCAAATTAAACAATTCCCCATCGTAAGTACACATGGATGGCCTAAGACACGAAACGAGCGGTTTGTGTGAGAAAACGAACAGTATTTATATCGTTTTTACCTCTTGAACACAGCCACGTCCAAGTGATCTGAGTGCGCAGACTGGTGCATAGATATATACACTAGATGTCGCCTTGGCTACTGCAGTTCATTGGAAAGAAACCGTAGCCAAGGCGACATCTAGTATTTGGACGATGGGGAATTGTTTTAATTTGGACTCTGCATGCTCTTTGAGACAGTGACCACAGACCTGCATTATATGACTGACAGACAAGAACGGTTTGACCTAAAAATATCAAAATTGAAACTACTGCGGAAAAAAAGTCACCTACATCTTGGATGCCCTTGAGGTAAACTAAAACATACCAAAATTTAATTTCAAAGTGAACTATCCCTTTAATGCAGCGGTAGAGTTACACTCACAGGACACTGCACTTATTCGCAATCACAAAAGTTCATTATTTGCTTGTGCTTTAAAGCTTTGCCGGGTAAACATTTCATTGGCGTTCTGTTCTGACATGATGCACTTTTTCTGAGCGCGTACGCCCAAAGTCTTTTCTAATTTATCATCAGATGGACAGATCATTTCTCAGGGGAGGCAGGGCTTATCCTAGGGGAGGCACTGCCTCCCCCTAGACACGCCCCTGGTGATGAATCGGCAAATGTGTTAAGGGAAATAAAGAGAAACAGCACAATATTATTAAAATTATTCAAAGAGGGTTCTTGCAACACTTTATTATAATACTTAATAAAAATTGTAAGTGTCATTAATGTAAAATAAAACAATAATAACGCCTTTAATCATAGAGTAAATTCATCACGGATGTCAGTAAAAAACTTTTCTCTTTATGTAACGCTACATCCTCGCCACTAGATGTCCGTGTAAATACATCGACCAGCGCGACTTCCACAAAACATGACTGACTGATAGAATGCACACTCGTGTAATTGTTATTGTGTAATATTAATTTAACTGAAACTAGAACCAGATGTGTTTTGAATTCGAATATTTTTTTTTACAGTTTAACTCTTGGTTTTGAAATGCTTTAAAAAAAAGTGTATCGGGAATATTTGTTTTTATGCCTATCTGTGCATTTACTGTTTTTGTTGTTGTCTCTTTCTGAACGCAGCACTGACGCTATTTTGATCGGTTTCTTAGCCAGATATTAAGCTAATTAAAATAAAATTGTTAAAATAATATATTGTTTGTTTTGTAATACGATTCGCTTTCATCCTTTTCATAATCCTAATGCCAATCCAAAATAAGCCTACAACCAATTCTAATTCCAACCACTTACTCTAACCTGTATAACTCTCTTTGTTTTCTGAATATCATTCAGAATGTCTTTGTTGTAAACCTAAAACACCAGCACAAGTGACACACAGATGTACAGGAAGCGCATGCATCCTGACATTTCTAACACATTCGTTCGTCTGATGTTACTCAGACATTCAGTCTCCTCAAACACATGGAACTCACAGTAATGATGAAATTTAAAGTGATGTGTGTGTGGGAGAACATGAACACACACATGCATGTATCTTGTGTGTGTTTGATTACAAGCATAAAGGCTATCAGTGATCTGTGGCTTAATTCGTTATAATTGGCGTTTACTGAGTCTGTTTGTTGGAAACAAATGCAACTAGGCTTTAAAGTAATAAGCATGCAAATGCTTGTCCAGATAAACAGGACATTACATTTTACAAGTCTCAAAATGTTTATGTTGTCTTAAAATAGATGTTTTAATTTCACTTTAATCATGAAACCTATTTTCTAAATTGTTTCCTGGTGTCATGCAGTTGGCGGTAATTCTATCCATCATCTTTCCTGTAACTCCGATTTAGAGCCGGCCCAAGGCAGAGCATTTCATCGGCATAATTAGCTGCCAAGGTCAGAGTGTTAAAACCATCCATTAGAAAACAAGATAGTATTTACTGCCTATTAACCTATCAACCTGCTGGCACAAGGGACCAGAACTCAGGGAGCCAATTTGAGTTAATTTCTGCTCCTTCTGGGCCATTCTTTATGACTTCATAATGACCTCTTCCTGTGATTTGCACTGTAGTGGATTCTCCCTGTAATCTTCAATTTCATAACAATTTCAATTTCCTTTAGTTCTCAAAATGGATACTCAGATCATTCTCAGGAAATTACAGTGACAGTAAACACATGTATAATATTTTCTTTTTTAAATAAATGCTGTTGTTTTGAAATTTTAATTTATCAAAAAATCCTGAAAAAATCTATCATGCATGGTTTTCACAAAAATATTGACTTCGATTATTAATAATAATAAGAAAAATATTGATTATTATTGATACTGATAAGAAATGTTTATTGAGCAGCAAATCAGCATATTAGAATTTCTGAAGGATCATGTGACACTGAAGACTGAAAATCAGCTTTGCATCACATGAATAATTTACATTTTAAAATATATTCATAGAAAACAATTATTTTAAATTGTAATAATACTTCACAATATAACTGTTTTACTGTTGATGCACAAATAAAAGGTGAGCATAAGACACTTCTTTCAAAAATATATTACATAAAAAAATCTTATAGACCCCAATTTTATGAACCGCAGCATTTTGAATCAAAATTATTTACATTTATTTATCATTACTTAAATATAGATGCATACAGTTGTAATCGAGATTATTTAACCCCCATTGCAAATCTGGTTTATTGGCCAAATTTACAGACTTTCAGCTGTTTGAAATGAACAAATCAACAACAACAACAAAAAAAATTAGAAATTGCTCAACACAACAAAAGTGGTTTCCCCAAATTGCAACTTTTAATGACTTCTGCAGTCTCAAAATGATTGAACCCCATGAATAGAATCTCTCACAACAGCACAAATCTGCAAAACAGGTGTTGTCTCAAGCACACCTCATGCAACTAATTAAGGGCTTCATTAGATGCACCATGTGTCCTTGAGCTAGAACACATGAAGTATCTGAACTGGCTAGGTTTGTTGAGTGTCACATTTAACTGCATGCTAGAAATATCGCTAAGTGAAAAGAATGGTCCAAAAAGTTAAGAGAAGCTATCATCGCCCTTCATAATCAAGGAACAGGATACAAAAAGATAGCAAAGGCACTAAATGTTCGCAGAGACACCATTGGAAGCATATAGTTCGCAAGTTTAAAGTTAAAGGAACAGTGGTTAGACGGGGCAGAAAAAGGAAGCTATCAGGTTCAGAAAACCCCTGAGTGACTGCAAAAGACCTGCAGCAAGACTTGGTGGCAACAGGCACTGAGGTTTCAGCTTGCACAGTATAGGCGCATACTAAACGCATACCAAAACTCCAAGATGTACACCACTACTGACCCAAAAACACAAGAAAGTGTTCAAAATCATATAAATAAGCCAAAGACGTTTTAGAATTCTGTTCTGTGGAGCTATGAAACAAACGAACTTGAAAAAGTCAAACTATGAACTTTTCGGTCCTATGGTTCAGCGGTAGGCCTATGTCTGGAGGAAGAAGAATGAAGCATATGCTGAAAAGAACACTCTGTCTACAGTTAAGCATGGTGGGGCTCGGTGATGCTCTGGGGCTGCAGTGCATCCTCTGGCACTGGAAACCTGCTAAGTGTGGAAGACAAGATGGATTTATTGAAGTATCAGGAAATCCTTGGAGAAAACGTCATGCGTCAACTGGACCTTCCAAATGGACAATGAATTATCCCAAGCATACCTCAAATTTCACCAAGGCCTGGAAGATTCTACAGTGGCATCACAGTCACCTGACTTGAACCCTATAGAGAATATCTGGTGGGATTTGAAGAAGGCGGTTGCAGCACGCAAACCCAAGGCTATTACTGAACTGGAGGCCATTGCTCATGAGGAATGAGGTAAGAATTCTCAGAAACGCAGCCAGAAGTTGGTGTCTGGCTATAAATCTATTTGCAGCAGGTCATAACAGCAAAAGGGTGTTCTTCTTAGTATTAAAGATGCTTGCAATGAAGGGGTTGAATAATTTTGAGACTGCAGAAGTCATTAAAAGTTGCATTTTCAGTTGAATTTGTGGAAACCCAATTGAAACACTTGTTGTTGAGCTATTTCAATTACTTTTGTTTGATTTGTTCATTGCAAACAGCTGAAAGTCTGTAAATTTTGCCAACTAACCTGATTTGCAATGGGGGTTGAATAATTTTTATTACAACTGTATATATAAATAAATAATATAAAAAATACTCGCAAGTAAAAAGCATGAAAACAGTGACAGGTTTGGGAAACCTGTTTGGTTTAAAAATCACTACTTTTACAATTACACTTGGAGCTAGTGTAGTAGAAATTAAACACTTCACCCTTTTTTATTTTTTTGTACTACAAATAACATGCAGATTGGATGGAAGCTTGGATACTTTTTTTCTGGAATGGATGAATGTTTGGGAATCGTGTTTGGAAACAGTCGTTGTTGTTTTTTTAGGTTCCACTAGTGGCGAATAAACAAAACAATTCAGCTTTAGAGATACAGTAGATCTCCAATGGCGTGTGGACGAGTGAAAAAAAATGAGGGAGGTGAGTTGGTCTTGCTACTGATATTAATTATAATGATCTCATTCAATAAACATCTTCCAATGAGCCAAACCACACACACATAACACATGTTTTTTTTTTTTACTGTCTGTCTGTACTGTGGAATGGAGAATTGGTAAAGAAAGTGTGATGCTCAATGAAAATTAAGTTAAATATGCATGTATTTGGAATATAAAACATTCTCAGCACTACAAAGAAACCATAATAGTATCAGCAGTTAGTACAATCTGGCATGTTTCAGAAATGGCCCAATGGTGGAAAAGCACTAACTGTTTTCTTTTGTAGCCTATCAGAGACAGGTCTTATAGCGCAAGCAAAAACATAATAGACTTAAAGGGATAGTTCATTCAAAAATGAAAATTCTGTCATCATTTACTCACCCTCATGTCGTTCCAAACCCGTCAGACTTTTTGATCATCTTCAGAACACAAATGAAGATATTTTTGATGCAATCTGAACGATTTTTGTCCCTCCATTGACAGCTACGCAAGTACCACTTTAAAGCTTCAAACGTTCATAAAGAAATCATAAAACTAATCCATATGAATTAAGCAGTTTAGTCCAAACTTTCTGACGAGACTTGATCGCTTTATATGATTAACAGATTGAATTTAGGCTTTTATTCACATATAACCATTCAACAACAGTTGTGGTAAACGGACACTCAAGCATGTTCGCTTGATGTGTGAGAACCACTGAAATATGAGATAGATATGTAAGATGCCACATTCAACCCCCCCAGACACATCAGCAAGCCCGCCATCTTGCAACTGTCAGCGTGTCTTCACTAATAGTACTAATAGTAATCAATGGTGCTAAAACATTACGCAGCGTCTCGTTGTGAAACCACCATTCCTGAAGAATTTGATTAACTTTTTACAGGTGAGAATGTTTTTTTTGTTTTTTTTGTATTAACATAATATTAGATGTTTTTACTATGGTACTTTTAATGTTTTTACATTTACTACGATTGTGTTAGCTGATGCCTTCTTGATTTATTGTGTTAGTTTAGCAAAATCATCTGCTGATGTGTATTTCATATATTCATATAAGTTATTCATACGTGTCTAACTACAGTTGCAGACACTCAGCCGACTTTCTCTTGAATGTTCTCACACGGACCGGCTTTGACTGTTCCAATATGGCGGACGGCTTACGTAAAGCAGCCCATTAAAACGGCCGCTAATGAGGCATCTATATAGCTTCTATTTATGTTCGCTGATCAATGTTTATATATGAATAAAAGCCTAAATTCAATCTTTTCATCATATAAATTGATCAATTCATATGGATTAGTTTTAAGATCTCTTTATGAACCTTTTTTATGCGTCAAAGTGGTAGTTGCGTAGCTGTCAATGGAGGGACAGAAATTGCTCAGATTTTATTAAAAAGATCTTCATTTGTGTTCTGAAGATGAACGAATGTCTTAAGGGTTTTGAACGAGAGGGTGAGTAATTAATGAAATAATTTTAATTTTGGGGTGAACTATCCCTTCAAGTCGCCTACATTAAAAAATACATTTGTTTTGCACACACATCTCTGATAATAGCCTCATTCTGTTTACACGTTCATAATCAGTTGATTCAAACTATTGCTTTTCTTGTCTTAACAGGCTTAAGTCACTTTCCAAACAAATCCCTGTAATGATTTTCATCCATTGCTGTATGAAAATAAATCTCACACCTGCACACATGGCCTGCTAGTGGGTGTAACTGCTATGACAGTTCGCCAGCAAGCACTGAAACTTCCAGCATTTACAGTTGAATGCCATGACAACCATTCAATGATTTTGTTTATATTCCATGACTCTTGAGTGCAATTGTTTCCTTCTGAAACATTTTCCACAGTACTGACCACCACAGATGTGAGTCCGTTTTTTTCTTTCTGCTAAACCAACCATTTTCATTAAAGATTGTTGAAACCTTTGATTAGATTTTCTGTAACCCTGTTGAGTTGTGTGTATGCATGAAGAACATTCCTCAGTAATCCAGGGGTTAAGAGGCAAGTCTATAGGTTAATGGGATTGACACGCGCTCCAACTCTCGCTCTGTGTGTGTGTGTGTCTGGGAGAATATCTCTGACCTTTCTATTCCTTTGAAGACTGGAACATTTGAGGAGAATTCACTGGAAGAATGAGTGGGAGAGTAACAGTGGGGGTGGAATGTCAGCCGTGTCCCATGAACCAGTTTATACACTTTTTTGGACTGGTATTTCTGCATTATTCTAATAAACCATGCAAAGGTCAGTGATGCTCTCAAAGGAAGACAGAGACCAAGAATATGTTTATTAAACAGCTTTAACATGCTTTAAAATAACATGATATATGCAGAATATAAAAACTGACAATTTACATGGGAACACAGTTTGACCACATAAAGAGAGATCAGTTTGTTTAATGATGACCAGTCAAATTTGAAGTTCAGTTAGTTGACAGAGTTTACTGAAGTCCTCCACACTTCCAAAAGCCGCAGAAAATGAGGAAAAGGATCCAGCCTTTTACATCCAAACTATTCACATATTCATATTCTCATTTTCCAAAAAAAAAAAAAAAAAAAAAACTGCAAACACATCATTAGATAAAACATAGGCAATATATTTTCCCTTCAAGGTTGAGTCCCAGCACATTACTTCAGCAGAACAATACGTCCACACAGAGCAGACTTTTCTAAACTTATATATTTCTTGTCACATTTTAACATATACTGACCAATGATGCTGTAAAACTTGGTGAAATCACGTTCACCACAAAACCTAATGAAATACAAATGCTAAGTATGCATGTGTTAGTAAACATGTGGTCAGTGATGGGGAAACTCAATTAATCTTAAAAGTAATGTTACAATATTGTGTTACTCCTTAAAAAGTAACTAATTGTATTATGGACTAACTAACTGTTTATGGAATATAATGTGTTACGTTACTTTTGCGTTACTTTTTCTCATGTGGGCTGGGCTTGTTTGTTTGTTTTTTTTAAGAAGAAAAAGTTCTATTTTTGGCAAATGAAAAGGCCCTTTCACACCAAATGTGAAATGAATAAGCCTCAGGCTGAAGGAAATGCAAATCCACGCATGTACAGTAGAAGAAGCAGCTCAAGCAAAGCTTTCGAACAAATGCAGGAGAGGAAAGTTCAACAGTCTTCGGCAATAAAAACAAAAACACAAATATGAAACTAATATGAGGTTTATCTAAAGTTTATTTAAAAGCTGATTTGTAATGTGATTAAATACATAAAGTATATTTGTGTAATTTTTACATATTTAATTATTACAGGTTTGCGTAAGTTTGCATTTCAGTTTTTTTATTAATTTTGAGGAATGCTGAATCCCAACATGGGGACTGGAGAGCTGTCAGTCAATACATGGGAAATCAAAGTAACTTGCGTTACTTATTTGAAAAAGTAACTCAGATTTGTAATTTTTGTAATGTAAATTTGAAAGTAATGCATTACTTTACTAGTTACTTGAAAAAGTAATCTGATTACGTATCTTGCGTTAGTTTTAATGGGTTACCCCAACAATGCATGTGGTGCGTTATCGACCTTCGTGACCAGGGACATTTGTCTTTATATGTCTATCGCGAGAACAGCAAAATAAAAATGAATAAGAACAAAACATCAAACTCTAGAATTCTTGGTTCATTTGATTGCATGATCAAATGAATTAATTACACAACAAGTGTAGCCGGGCTAAATGAATAAACACTGTTACTGCATTTACTGCACGGGTAAGACATTGCGCCATTCAGTTTTTTTGACCTCATATCTGTTCAATATTTGTGCTTTTAACATTAATTTGTCAACCATACGACCATTTAAAATGAACTAGTGAGACAAAAAGTAAACATTTCAAAGTAACAGCACCTAAGATATAGTCCACTTTCCCTTTAACATTTACATAATTCTTGATATTATATGCATTATGCACAGTTATATGGTTAATTGCGCATTGCATCGACCGCAGGTGTTTTCTGCAGCGGACCCTGACATCTGGTTTGTGTGGCTTGAGCGAGGCACTTAACCTCAGTCTGCACCATGAGGACTAACCCTGCTGTGAATGCACTGTAAGTCACTCTAGATAAGAGCATGGTTTTCTTTTGGGGTTTGTACAGTAGTACCCTCTCTCTCTTGCTCATAAATGCTTACACTTTGATCTTACACAAAGGTTGATGGCCTTGCGGAAAACCAGAAAATACATTCAACGTTCTTTAAAGTAGCCGACTCAAGTGGCAGTTAAAATCTACCAAGCAAACACTACAGTATGTGCGTGTGGATAAAGCGTATGTCAGACTGATGATTGTGCTTCATTAGCTTGGCTGATTTACATGCTCATGCTTTCTCAGCATGCTGTCTGTCTGGAGGGCATCAGGTGAAAGACCTGTGACTTCAGAATCAGCAGGTTTATGAGTTAATGACCATCATCACCTGATCCTTATCTCTCTCTCTCTCTCTCTCTCTCTCTCTCACACACACACACACATACACAAACAGCAGCTGGTCATGTGTCTTTTGGTTATGAATGTGTAAAGCTACATGTTTTCATGTGGGCTAGTCAGTAAGTTGCCTGAACTATTCCATCCATGCAGCCATTCAGGTTCACCTGACCCCAATCAGATGCATGTCACGTCACCTCAGAATGCGTATTCGCCTACTAAGGGTACGTTTACATGACAACGATATGCTTAAAACTGAGAAGTTTTTCCTTTGAGTTTTCCGCGTATAGACGACACCATTGTCAAAACGATTCCCATTCACACGGATCCGTGAAAACGAATAAAAACCCCTGTATTCTGCTGCCAGGCCATTAGATGGCGATGAAACACTATAGACTGAACAGGTAATATGCATGTGCATGACCTCATCGTCTTCAGAGATCCACGTTTTTGTTGTTTACATGGAGACCGTTTTCAAAAACTTGCACTTTGAAACCCGTTTTCAAAACTTTGCGTTTTCAGGCACCCAAAACGCTGTTGTCGTGTAAACGAACAACCAAAACGCATAAAAAGTTTTTAGTTGAAAACGGTGTCGTGTAAACAGCCCCTAAATAATGACTTCCTGTTACTTTGCATACTCAGACTACGGGACATCTTCTAGCCTAGAAATGTCCATTTGCACCATCCATTGCACCCTAGCGGCAGCAAAATGTATTTTGCAGCCAGGGCAGTCTAGCAACTCTCCATAGACTTTGGAGCTGCAAAAACCTAAATTGGGTCAGGCCAATCACGTCGTGTATAGAGTAGGCGGGGCGGGCTTAACATAATGACGACAGAGTTGCGACGGTTACCTGGCAGCGACTTGAAAACAAAGAATGACGGCTGCTGACGAACGAATCGGCTTTGTCCGCGACTCTGGAGGACTTGGAGTTAAGCTTTTCTTTGAGAAAAGAGCAAAGAACGGCACTTATGTCATTCTTAAAAAAAAGTAAGATGTGTTCGTCGTTTTGCCGGCCAGATATGGCAAAAGTTGAATCTATCAACTAACGTTAGCTCCGCTGTTGGGAAAACGCTCTGGTTGGTTGAAGCGCTGTCCTATTGCGTGCAGAGGGAATTTGAAAGACAGCCGTTTATCCCGCCCATCGGATTAAGCCGTGTCTATGGTGAGTTGCCAGACTAAACATCTTGATGTAGGTCTGGCTGGCCAGGCTATACATCTTCATTAATTCGGATACATTTCAAAACAGCGTTTTTGTTAAAAATGCCCCCCTTCCACATTGGCATTTTCAAACGTTTTCCAAAAAGCCTATTTAGAGCACTGAATGCAGTATATAACTTGCAAAAAAAGATTTTTTTTTTTCTATTTTATAATTAATTCTTCTTTGAATCACATATCTAAGATTATGCATTCTGCCAAATCTGTATCTTTACTGAATGACATAATTTTTTTGCTATTGGAATGAATGTGCAGTCCAGTGCGGTGACACATCAAGCCTGGCAATAAATACACACTACTCCAGCTTTCAGAGAAGGAAATCCCCCTCGCTACACTTGCAGCGTTGGAAATCCCCACAAACAATGGAGGATCTCACATTTCTTAAATAAAGTGTCATTATTTTGGCCGGGACATGCATGTGCAATTGATTTAGAGTGCTGGAAATTGACAAATCCTTTTAGTTTGGCATTGGCATGATATACGACCATCCAAAATCACTATGTGGCTCACGACTAATTCATTAGTTTTGTTGACAGAAAGGTTTTCTTCAGTGATTAGCTGATTGATTGATCTAAAGTTGTTTAGACTAGCCAATTACTTTACAAACCTTCTCGCATAAACGCTCAAACACTATAGCAAAACACACCCATGTTGAAAACAAAAGCCAAGACAGGTCCCAGAATCAGGTGTGTTTCATGGATATATGACTATAGAGTAAACGGAGCAAAGTGTTTTTTATGGTTATGTTTTATGGCAAATATATCAAGGAAATTTAGACTCAGTTCAGGCCTCAGAATTCCAAATATGCTCAATAATGCTGGCTAATGTTCCTTTTTTTTTTTTTTTTTTTTTTTTTTTTTAGGAATAAATATATAGCCTATCTACATGTGCACACACACACACACGCTATTGAAATAAATGATGTTTTTGAAAAGGCTGCATTTATTGGATCAAAAATACAGGTACATCCGGTAATACTGTAAAATTTAAACTACTGTTTTAATGTATTTTAAAATGTAATTTATTCCTGTGATGGTATAAAGCTGAATTTTCGGCAGCTGTTACTCCAGGCCTACAATAATATGTAAACAAAAGAAATTATAATGAACGCTAAACTAAATGTTACATCAGACTTCAGCTGCATCTGTATCTCTAAAAAACATACATCATTGTTGCATTGTTATTGGCCGTTGGTTAGAAAGCCCCGCCCCTCTGGATAATCAATCAAGAGAAGCTGGGCTTCCAGGTGGAAAAAAATACATTGATTGAAAATCCCATGATAGCAATCAGGGCTGCTTTTCTCTAGAATATTGTGATCTAAGTTGATCGTAGAGACCATTGTGGCAATGGTTGTACGATTGGCTTACGATGCTTTTGGGAAACGCAGCCCAGATCGATTTCCCCATGCAAACAGCGTTCATAGTGAATCACAACGTCTAGACAATTGTTGTCCAATGAATATTGATCTTTGCTCCATTGAATGGAATAAGTATCTGCATAGTCTGCCAACGAAGGGTGAATTTAATAGGTGCTCTATCAGCTGAACCTCATCCTCTATCAACTTGGCACCATCCAACTCTTTGCTCAGAAATAAACTTGTGGTTCAGGATAAGAGCAGAGGAAATGTGCCAATAGCACTGGCTTAACATTTTCTGTATGTGTACTTCAGAAGATATGGTCAACAATATGATAAATCTTTAGTTGCATGTCTGCCTAGTGTACATGTGTTCAGCAGCTTCATGGCGTGTGTGTGTGTGTGTGTGTGTGTGTGTGTGTGTGTGTGTGTGTGTGTGTGTGTGTGTTTCAACCTTTAGCCCAGGATCTTAAATGACTCCATCATATTGATTAAGGAAATTGTCCATCAAGTTGTCAATCAAGTATGTTCATTTCCTGTGAAGCAGTGAGTGATAAGATATAAAGCGGTTCTTTTTGGGTTGTGATTGTAAAGAGCAGCAGATGGCCTCCAGGCAATGCAGAAATGCAGTAACAGGAATCATCTGCAGCGGAAATAACTCCTCACTTTCATCCGCTCACTCCAACTTCTGCTGATTTTCCTGCAGCCTTTCTGCCTCTCTTATCAAACCCCGTTCGATTCTCTGATTATTAATTCACTGCCCAGGGAAATGAAGTGCTGCAAAACTCACATTTATAATAATAAAAGTATAATATAACCTGACTTGCCATTTACAGATGCGTATTTGTAGCCTTTATCAATGTTTCTCTTTTTTATTTCGCTTACCTTTGCTGGCGATAAAAGTTTTTACTGGGTAATATTTATTGAAAAATAACAATAATTGCATTTTTTAACAGTTTATTATAGTATCCCACTCAATGAGTCAAAAATCAATATATACTAGTTTTGGATCTCAATAGGAATAATGATTTTGGACCTAACTCTCATAAAATTGCCATAGATCCTGTTTTTGGACTTTTGATTTGCGATTCAAATCATCTGGGAATAATGAATTGAGATCTCTCTTAAGGAAATTCTTGAATTTTCATGAAACTGACTTTTAAAATCAGTCTAAAAATCATGATTTACAATGGAATCAGACACCTTTAAATAAGAGATCTTGATATTGAGATCGTTGGTAAGAGCCTGATCACATGCTTTATTTAGGCAGCACATTACATATAAGGTGCTTAAAATGTGCCACTTGCACATTCTATTTATATCTCTGGCTTGTTCCCATCTTCTGAAGCTGTTTGCGTCCAACAATCTACAAAAGGGCTACATTATGTGCCGGGTTGGACTAATTAGTGATCACAGGTTATACAGGTTATGGGGAAGCTTTTAAAAACCCTCAGGGGCCGTTTACACGACACCATTTTAACTAAAAATTGACAACTTTTAATGCCATTCGTTTACACGACAATGGCGTTTTGGGGGCCTGAAAACGCAAACTTTTGAAAATAGGTTCCAAAGTTTATGTTTTTGAAAACGATACCATTGTTGTCTCCATGTAAACTACAAAAACGCGAATTTGTGAAAATGGTGACATCATGCTATTATGTGTTCAGTCTATAGGCATAGTCTATAGTGTTTCTTTACAAAGTGACATCGCATTACCATTAGCAATAAAAATGTCACTAAGTGACATTCTGTCATGGAAATTAGCATGTATAAACCATGTTTAATAACAATCAAAAATAAATGTATACCTGTATGATATTACGCTGTAGCCACATTGGATCAGCGTTTTGGAAAATGAATGGATGGATGATTCAGCTGCCGGCGCCATCTTCTGGTCCAATGTGGGGATTCATTCGGCATGGCCCTCACAGTGCATTATGGGTATTCTCTAGCCGCTGAGCGTACATCGGTTCGTTATTGCTGTGCATTATGGGATTGAATGAGTGCACTTCATAATGTCCACTATGGTTTTGGACACCACTACAAATGGCTGTCCCCTCAAATAGTGCCCTATTTTAGGGTATAGGGGGCGATTTCATACACAGCCAGTGTTTTAATCGCAGAAACGACATACGTCATGTCATGTGACCAAGGGCGCCACCATCAATTTTGGGCCCTATGAAAGAATATGAGGTTGGGCCCCCTACCGCACCCATTCCGTTAATAAAATCGATCTCTGGGGCCCCCAAAAGTGCCTGAGCCCTTAGAATCGTCCTAACTTTCCCCCCCTTAGCGGCACCTCTGCATGTGACCTTACATTCACCTCAGGAAAGCCAACTGGTGATTTCAAGTCAGGTCGGAATTTCCGAGTTGAATGCACATGAACACCACCACAAAGTCGTAAATACGATTGCGGATGCTCCAGATTTTCTTAAAGGACAAGTTCGGTATTTTACACTTAAAGCCCTGTTTACAGATCGTATCTGATGAAATAGAACGGTTAAGATTAAAATTTGGACACATGCTCCTGTCCCGAGAATTTTAGGTTTATTTCGCTTTTGTGGACCTATTTTGCCAAACGCGTCACACCCGTGATTCTTCCGTTGAGAGCTTGAATAATAGACACTCCAGCCCAGTTGGTGGCGATAATGCACCTTTGCCAATTGCAAGCAAACCACGGGCATTTCATTGAATACACAGAAGAAGCAGAAGAAGAAGCGGCGGAGTAATACCGTAAAGGTGCTGCGGTCTCACAGCAAGTCAATGGAGTTGGACAAAAACTACGATAAAACCTGTTGGAATGCATCTTTTTCAGCGATTTTTGATGGAACATATCAGTGAACACCCCCTGACTTGAAGTGACGTAAATACGAACTTCCAAGGAGGACTTGAACACACCAACTATCCAATATTGTTTGTCAATACCAAAAAAAAAAAAGAACTTTATATACCAAAAGGGGCTGAAAGGGTTGTGCTAACCAGCAACGCCTTGAGTGTTTCTGTAGTGTTTACAGGACACAACCTCTATCTGGGGACAACAGCTGGCACACAGGAGGGAAAATCACCAGCATCCAGAAACACACAATTTATCTTGCTAAGCCAACATTTTGATTAGAGATTTATGATATAAAGTTCCATTTTATGTGAGTTAATAGGCCTACTCATATTTTTTTGTGTGTCAGCTACATAAAGCAAAGCCAGTGATCTATGCCAATGTGCATGTGTGCTAGTGTGTATTAAAAGTCAGTGACATTTTACATGTTTGTGCATTTGGCATTTTCTCCACAAGCCATGTGTTGAGTTTGAAGGAGAGATAGAGAATGAGTCTAAATGTGTGGCGTTGTAAAGAGGGTATGCATTGATCTACGACGTAAAGAGCTCTTTGTTCCCGGTAACAAAGAACAGAGCGTGACATGAGCTAATTAATCATAGCCTTTAACAAGCCACGGCCTGAGCAAGATTAAATGAGCGAGATATCGAGTGAGAAATGAAGGGCATGGGAATGTGATCAAGAGATAAAAGGAAAGTCAGCGAGGGAGAAAGGGATACAGAAGGAAAGTACACAGAGACACAACGGTAAAGAAAGTGACAGTACCCGCGGCACATTGCCCTGGGGCACAGAGTAAACATTAAATAAACAGTTAATAAAACCCATTTAACAGTTAATGAACAGCTCATGAACTGGTGAAGATGAAGGCTTTATATATTTAGTTGCCTTTTGTGTGTTGTGTGCGGTTTGAAGCTGGCGTAAGTGGTTGTCTAGATTGCTTTCAATGCAGAAACATGCTGAAATGTCCAAAACAATGGTAGCTAGAAGCATGTTGCTGAAATTTTCTGCGATTTGTAAAAATACATATATTTTTCATTTTGCATGCTTTGAAATACGGGCAGTCTAAGTTTTTTTTGGGGGGGGGGGGGGGGACAACCCTAATAGTAACAAATTAGTTAATAAGAATAAAATGAGAGAATTGTTACTTTTGTGATTTTCATCATCTCTACATAATGTTATTACTAATTGTTAACAGTCCTTCCTTATATACATGCAATTTAGGCTTGACCAATGTTAATTTAGTTTGCAACATTTATTGATCGATTTTTTGGGGGGATCCAAAGTCTGATCACTCAAAATAAAAATAAAAACCATTCCTAAAGCTGCATGATTTTTGGTATCATTCATGCCTTTACCACAGACAGTATGGGTAGAAATACGCACTGAAGTTTAATACTCAAGGATAGGGAAAGTAGGCATATTTTAACATAAAAACTGTACTTCTATTAGTTTACTGCTCTACCTACACAATCTATTTTCCTCCATAGTTGTATTTCTACAGTTTGGCTCTTACTGTAGAGTATTGTGAGGTTTTTATATTGTGAGGACCACTAAGTTTACCATCTGTCTGTTTCTGATCTATCCTGCGGATATGGAGTTTGTTTTTAATCAAATAAAAAATTCTACGCATTTTACAGTGAGGTCCAGCATCCCACAATAAAGCTGGACCAGACATGTAAACAAACAGCCACTCACTGTATCTAATGATTTCATGGATAGTCTCACTCGTTGGATTTTGTAGCCCTTCATCATCATATGCTGGTGTTATTCCTTCATCAGCTAATGGATGACCGGGGTGGAGGTGCTGACCGGTGTTTCAATGAGTAATAATGATAGAACTGTTACTGGTTGGTGTGGAAATGTAACACAAGTGAACCGAGTCTCATTTTATGACTCCATATTGAGTGAGGGTTAATATATTAAATGGATGCAGGGCTCCCTGGAGGTCTGAAAAGGTGACATGTCATTGACAGAGGGGAGGGGCTAATACTCAGTTTCATTAAAGAGGCGGAGCCAAGACTATTGGGTACAGTGCATGACAATATACTTTTGATCATCATTTTGAAAAGTACATTTATTGCTTTATTCAAAGCCTAACATTATCTAATTAAATGTTTTGTATATTTTTATTGCCAGTACTATCTTGAAAATTAAATGGATTGACATTTTGTTTTATAATAGAATGACAATCATGCTTTTTTTTTGTTATTTATTTATTTATTGCTTAAATTTAGCTAGTGCCATCTTAAAAATTAAGTAGTTTAATATTTTTTTTATCTCATAAAGTTACATTAATTTAAATGTATTTATTTATTTTTGATTGCTTATAGTTTGCTAGTTCTATCTTTAAAAAAAAATATTTTGATGCGTTGTTTTATAATACAATGGCATTCATGCTTTGTTGCTTTGTATTTATTTGAATCTTTTTGTTTATCTTTTATTGCTAGTGCTATATCTTAAAAAATAAATAGTTTGATATTTTGTTTTCACATAAATTGGCAGTAATATTTGTTGTTCTTTATCTTCATTTATTGCTTAATAACATCTCAGTTCTCAGAGCTGTTTATCTTTGAGCCAATCTGATTATGGAAACAAAGAAAGCTCTGCCGTACATCAATAATGATGAAATCCGACTGAAGATCTAACACAAATGCACACACCATCCACTCTCACTTTGAATCTTTTATGCGCTTCCTACCACAGATCTCTGAGCCATCGATCTCTGTGCAAAAATGAATCAAATTGATTTCTTATGGAGAAACCATCAAGCCTTGTAATTTCCAAGCCCGTTGAGAGTGCAGATGGGTTAAAGGAGATGAAATATATTTATTTTAAAGGAAAAAAAGGGTGAATCACTGTCTTACAGGGCTGGAATGTGTTCAGGCACTTTCTGTGTTGAATATTAGGCAAGTAAACTGTAGAAGTATTCGCGTTTAATAAATCCAGATGTATACATGTGTGGTGGCACGTGTGTTTGTGTGAGAGATATAGAGAGAAGTGTTTTCTCTGAGATCACAGACTATTTACTGGCACTGAGACCGTATTAAAAAAATTATAATTACATTTTGCATTGCAGTGCTTGTGTTTTTTTTTGTGTGTTTTTTTTTCTTCTGGCAAAATTGTCATATAATTTGCCTTAGTTGCTCGCCCCATATTACTGTCTATTAGTAATTAAAATTTTTCCTAGGAGATGGTGACCCACCCTGACACTCACAACAATGACACATCATTGTGTGTGTGTGCGTGTGTGTGTGTGTGTGTGTGTGTGCGTGTGTGTGTGTGTGTGTGTGTGTGTGTGTGTGTGTGTGTGTGTGTGTGTGTGTGTGTGTGTGTGTGTGTGTGTGTGTGTGTGTGTGTGTGTGTGTGTGTGGTTCAGGAAAACCTTACGTTATGGGGACAGAATGTCCACCCAAAGATGGCACCCAAAAATCCTTGTCCTTGTGGGACATTTTTGGTCCACATGAAGGAAACAGCTTATGAATCATACTAAGTGATGTTTTTTGAAAAGGTAAAAATGCTAAAAGTTTTCTGATCGGTAGGTTTAGGGGTAGGGGACAGATTAGACAGTTTGGACAGTATAAAATATTTTTTTGTCTATGTAAAGGCCCCATAAAACATGAAAACCCAACATGTGTGTGTGTGTGTGTGTGTGTGTGTGTGTGTGTGTGTTGTCCATGTGCAGATATTTCCTCGCCTCCAGTTCCAGTCGAATAATGAAAGACTCTGTTGTGTTGTTTCTGAGTCTCTCTTATCTGTTTCTGAAGGACTGTGTGTGAGTGTTTGAGCTGCGATACAGACAGACAAGTATTTTCTGTTGACTGAATAGCCAAGGTCAGCTGAGAGCAAAAAACCCTCAGATTCCTCTTAAAAAGATAAACATACATTCTCTCCACTGGAGACCTGAAGTCACTCTTAAAAATAAAGGGTCTTTATTCACATCTATGGTTCCTTGAAGAACCTTTTACATGGAACTTTTGCACACAAGGTTCTTAATAGTGGAAAAACTGTTATTTTTTTTGTTTTAAAAATGTTCTTCACACTAAGAAAAAAAAGATGCCCTTTTAAGACCTGTCCACTGAAAGTGAAACAGTTCACTGTTTATTTTATTTTATTAAAGCTGACACTTCATTATGTTATTGCATGGATATCCTGCTATTCTTCTCTCCTGAGAAGTCCAAACAAAATCATTCTCTGCCATGCTTAAACACACAATTCAGAGAGAACGGCCTCCTTACCCTTACGAAAAAGAAGTATACTTCAAGTTCATTTTATGAAGTATACTTAAGTAATGTTCAAGTATATTTTTAAGTATACATTATACAGTAAGTATGTCAATATGTTCTAGTAGTAAACTTGTAAGTGTACTATTTTAATACCGCTTGGGACTAAATTGGCCCACTTTTAGTATATAAAAGTATATGTTTAAGTGTACTATAAGTGTAACAGTAGTAAACTTTAAGTGCACAACTAGTTCATAATTAGGTTTCTCATTTGTACTGCAAGTGAACTTATGGGTATACTAGTAGTTGACTATTTTAATACTTGTAGCAACTTTGAAGTATACTCTCAGTAAAGCTATTCCACCAGAAAGCTTGTTAGGCTACTATATAAACTTGAATATGTTAGTTTATAAGACAGTGTGTTTTAAAAAAGTATTTAATACTTTGACTCAATCAAAATAGTAAACACAAGTACAAGCCAAGAATACCTAATACTTAATTAAGTATATCTCGATCAACAAGTACAGGCCAAATATACTTACACTTTTCTGTCAGTATAAGTCAAGTATACTTAAGTGGAATTTGAAGTAAATTTCTGAGAAGTACATAAAGTATATTTCTGAGAAGTACATAAAAAGTAGACTGAAAGTATACTTTCTTATTTTTTTGTTTAAAATAAGTATACTAATAGCACACTTGAATAAACGTCTTTTTCGTAAGGGTAAGTTTCTTCATTTAGAGCTGATATTAAAAATTAGTTCTAGAGACAAAGAGAACATGAGAAAGGAGAGAGTCACTTTCATATGCCCACGAAAGCAAAGAACAGTCCTGGAAATCCGAATCGTTTACTTATTTTGATGATTCTCCCATTTAAGGGAATCCATGAAGAATCACTGTTATCCTGACATCAGGAATAGCTCCAAACTAAAGCTGCTCATTTCCTTGTGTTTTGCTTGGTTTGTGCACATTTTCACAATGAATTCTCAAAGGATAAATCTGACAGTGTCATTTACACTAAATATATTATATATTGTATTTTCACTAAGGAGTTATGCAGATGGTGCAAACATTTGTTTGTCACAATTCCCGATCTCGCAGGCCCGACATCTGAATCAGCTCTTTAAAATGCCAAAAGTGCGCACGACTCCATTGTGGGTTTGGGTTTATGCCTGCTGTAATACTCTTCCCAATTTGATTAATTACTGCTGTCATGATCAATAAAAACATACACAAGCATCTCTTTTTAATAACATTCCGTTTACCGCCTTCCATCCACAACATTCGTTTATAAGCCATGTTTTTACTAAAAGAAATGACGATGACATTTGACCTGTGATTATTCAAATCTTTCCCCACGACACGCATTGCTTTCGCAGTCTCCAATTCTAATGGGAGTGCGAGTGCCACAACACTCTTTTTTCCAATAGCTCTGGTCTAAACAAAAATGGCAGATGTTTATATCTTGCAATTGTGAGTAGATATTTCGCAAATTCTGAGGAAAAAAGTCACAATTCCTTGATATAGGGGCTGTTTATCACAACCGTAGACGTCAGTGTTTATATCCGAACTGTAAACTTTAATCCCAGTAGCTACTTCTGTGATCATTTGAATTATTGTAACAGTAATAGGGATACTGTGTGGTTGAAAAGACTGTTTGTGAAGCTTTTCATACATGTACATGACAATTGCTTTTTCTGGCGAAGCAGCAGCGCCAATGCAGATTTGAATTAACACTGTGATCGTACTTAAAGGTATCGTTGTCATTTAGGAATAAGATCGCGATCTTTTAACGATTAATCCTGACACTACTGACACTCTTTCCTTTTCACACTTTTAAATGAATACGGTTGCACATTCAGTCTTGAATGAGGGTGGACCATAAGAACAATCACAAAACTCATTTATCAAACGTGCCCTTGAATGCAGCACTTAACCCCAGGAAGCCTCAGAGGGATTGTTGCTTTTGGACATTCAATTATAACATATGACACTTTGGTGTCTGTGTGTAGAAGCACATTTGGAGGACTTTAGCTAACTAAACCCCGCTGCCCCAGCCTAAAATACCACAGGATGAGATGCCAGATAATGAGAGTGAGCTTCCTCTGTTCTATAATCTGGGGCTCACTTTTAATCCCTGAAACCTCTGAAGCCTTAACAAATGCACAAACACATATATGCCCTGAATGTATGTGTCAGCAGAACATCCACTGCTGGAGCTGGTGAATCAAGCGAGGCCTGGTAGACCACCACAAACCACCAACAAACCAGTTACCGTGTTCCTTAAAGGGATAGTAAGTTTAAATTCTGTACTCACCCTCATCTCGTTCCAAACCTGTCAGACCTTTGTTCATCTTTAGAACAGAAATTAAGATATTTTTGATGAAATCTGTTAGCTTTCTGACCCCACATAGGCTGCAAAGTAATAACCACTTTCAAGGCCCAAAAAGGTATAAAGACATTGTTAAAACAGTCCATGTGACTACAGTGGTTAAACCTTAATGTTATGAAGCGACAAAAATACTTTTTTGTGCGAAAAAAACTAAAAAACAAAACGACTTTATTCAACAATTGCTTCACTTCCGTGTCAATCTCTGACACTGTTCACACGCAATTCACTGTTCACACGAAAAAACAAAAAAAAAACACGCAATTTACGCTTTAACGGGCAATTTACGTGTTAACGCGTAAATACGTGTTAACACGACAGTTTCACATGTTTTGGCCCTTTTGGCCTTCCATATAAACACAGTGCAGTGCTTCTGGGTTCTACGTCAGAACGCTGACTCAGTATTTGCCGGATCCTGCTTCAGCATCACACGCAAGTGTCGTAGGGCTTACGTGAACAGTATCAGAGACTGACACAGAAGAGAAGAAATGGTTGAATAAAGTCGTTATTTTTGTTGTTTTTTTGCACACAAAAGTATTCTCATCGCTTCATAACCTTAAGGTTGAACCATTGTAGTCACACGGACTATTTTAACAATGTCTTTACTATCTTGGGCCTTGAAAGTTATGATTACGTTTTTGGGTGAACTAACCCTTTAATCTAGCTGGACCTAATTTTTCCAGCACTTCGCACTGTAAAAAATTTATATTATTAAGGGCCCGTCCACACGGAGACGCGTTTCGCTGTATACGTATACATTTTTTATCGTATTGGCGTTTCGTCCACACGGATCCGGCGTTTTCGGAGACTGAAACCGATATTTTTTGAAACCGGGTCCCAAGGTGGATAAATTTGAAAACGCCGCCCTTGCGTTTTCGTGTGTACGGCCAATCCGTATATTTTGTGAAACGATGATGTCATCACACCAAGTGTCAACTAGTCAGACACCGTTAAGTCACAGCAACTACATTTATGGTTTTTCATATTGTTCAACAAAGTTCTTGATTAAAAAAGAAAAAAGGAAAAAATAAGCTACTGTGCCTAATATTATTGTTGTATACAGCGCGCAAGGTTTATGCGCGAGCTCCAAGTCTTCTTCTCCGTTTTTAGTGTATGTCTGTGGCAGAATTACAGCGCCACATACTGGTCTGGCATGTATACTACATCGTTTTGAGTCGGTTTCAGTGGTTTCGTGTGTACGCAGATATTTCTTGAGACGACGCCGTGTTTACGGAATTTTTTTTTTGAACGGTGAAAAAAAATATCGGATAGGGAAAGCTCTGGCTTCGTGTGGATGTGGCCTAAGTCATGTTGAAGTCATGACAACATATCTGTTTCTATTACAATAAATCATCTATTACTTAATACATCAATACATCATCATTACCCTGATTTTCATGGGAAATTGAGCACATATGTCACTCGCCTGTGCGTATCTTTTCTTATCGGTAAATAGAGAGAAGTTGCTCTGGTGCCTTTGACACGTGTATGTTGTGGGAGTAACATAGGTTGTGAGAAAGGTCGAAATGGAGCATGCTAAATCTCCAACCTCCGGGGAATCACTCGAAAAGAAAACGCTCGTAATAAAACAAGAATCAACATTGGCTTGGCTTTTCGGAGATTGTTGTAAAGGCGACGAGGAGATGGTGTTTTTATTACTCAGCAGGTGAGTAAGGTATTTCATTGAACAGATAAATTGTCATGTAGCTCTCTAACAGAGGTCATTGTAAAGCATTATATCTATTTTGAAGGGTCATTTCACTATGGGTTGTTGTTGTGCTGGAATTTATTTTCAAGGAAGTACCATGTCTATAAATGGTAGGCCTATAGCTACAGTAACATCTTCAGCAAGTCAGCTTGAGATCCTTTCCATCTTATATCTCTTAAGCCTAGTAGTAAATGTCTTATGAGCAGTAGGATATACACAATATATATATATATTGCAAAATGCTACAGGGCCAAAAGTTACATAGTGTACCTTCAACCAATTTTAACTTCAATTTTAAGTTATAGATTCAACAACTCAAGAGTTGAAATAACTTAAATTAAATTGTATTATACTTAAACATTTAAAGCAGCAACTGAACATACGTTTTTAAGTCGAATTGGGGAACCTTTTTATAGTGTGGGCAACGTATTAGCCCAAAAAGTTTGAGAATTATAATTTTTTTATTAGATAAAAAAAAAAAATGCATATATCGTTTTTATTTGAGTTTTTTTTTGTTATTTTAGTACTTCAACTCAAACTAAGCAAATATTTTTTATTTAATTTCAAGTAATGTTTTTTATTATTATTAGGCAACATTAATAACTAATCTGAATTATTATCAGCAATGCTCAAACATCCTCACATCTGTATTTTCTGAGAAACTAGTGTCCCACTTCTCCTCAAACTAGATCAGCCAAAACCATAAAGCGCTTTCAGGCACGTCTCTCATCCGCTGCCTGATTCTCTTCATTGTGAGTTTGATTAATTGCAGATTACAGAGTTTACAGTTTCATTCTCCATAACACCACTCCACAATTATTAAAACAAATGTCTCTTGAGTTATTCTGAATGATTTACAGACGGTGACTTCTGCCAAAAACACTGGACTACCACACAGAACCACCCATCAGCGAGCGAAACCCGCTCAAAAATGACAAAAACACATTTTCTGGCCAATTATCCACTGACAGTAACACTAACCATTGCAACAAAGTCTGATAAAACACACCATTTGAATTCAGTCATATAGATCCTTAATGCAAAGAACTGTGTATAGTCCTTTCACAGTCATTTTCAAAGCAGTAGTAATTGCACTAAATGCACACTGTATAGTGTGTGTTCAGAGTGAACAGGCTCAGGAAATGACTGATGTAACAGCACTGATCTGTAGAATCACAGCGAGTATCTGTGTTTGCTTTACGGTGATCTCTTTACAGATTAACTCTAATAGTGTGATTTTCACAGTAGTATGCTGGTGCTTGGGCTCCCAGAGTGCATTGCGGCATTAATACAAGTTAGACCGTAATTTTATTGTTTAAATAAAAAAAAAGTCATTAAATTATATTTATAATTACATTTTGACTATGTAACCATGTGCAACCAATTATTGCCAGTAAACATTATTGCTCTATGAAGGAAATGAAGTATCCAGATCCAAGTTCCCAGTCAAAGGAAACGCTAATTATCATAATGGAGAACTATTACACCGTATCAAAAATGTGACAGCCTGCATTGCCTTCCTTAGCAAAAATACCAATAAAATATTTTTCAAAAAGCTACTGTTAAATATTATAAAGCCTGACAAATTTTTAGTTGTCAAGTAAGCATGAAATGAAAGTTGCACTGACTTTACTGCCATATTGTGACATAAATCGGCTGCAACATTGAACATGAAACCCATTTTCCCATCGACTGGATTGTGAAACGTGATCATTGCATTGGATATCAAGTCATATCACAAGAAGAGCAAGTTACATTTTGATTAAAGATTACAAAATGCACAGATTAATTAATCATTCACAATAAGACTCGTAACACGCATTAAGAAGACAAATAGGGTCCATTTAAATTTTAATTGCCTTCAAGGCTTTCTTAACAAAACCCACACACTCCCACAAACTGCACCCACTTCCATCCCAGCAGTCTTTTTAATATGTTTAGAAATATATCTTACAACTCCAACAGCACATTTAACACAATCCAAATAGAGTTTATTAAAACCAGACATGCTGCATTGACAGAGTCTCGGAAATCTCTTCCGCTTGGGAAGATTGTGTTTCTAAAACTCAGTCAAAACAAAATATTCTGCTATTTACAGTGGTCACGAGGACAAGAAACCGCTTTTAAACCACAAAAACTACAACATTCTAAACACTGGTAAACTGTTTATACATGACGTATGTATCTGTACCCATGCATCACACAGGCTTTCCTCGCACGACCTGTCTGTTTAAACATTCTATACGTAACCCTGCCCGGTCATTAGAGAGACTCACAAACATAATCATACGCTCGCATTAGCACACAAAGCATTCTTTCTCCATTATGATGCTTTGCTTTACCAGTCCACTGAGGCTATATTGGCCGAAAACACTGGAAGACAATTTTCTGGCACATTCTTGATGTGAAAACAAGCACCAAGTTTCCTGCAGGTGTGTCTTGAATGCTTGTAATGTTTATAGAATATCGTTATAGGTACATGAAAGATTGGTGATTGCGTTATGTTGTTGGTATAGTTGACATGACATGTAAGCTTTTATTTATAGTAAAGAGGAGCATGTCACGTAACTCGTAACTTAACGGTTTACACGTGTCCTAACCAGGAGCGATACCAGACCTTTGTCCGCAGTGTGTGAGCCGGATTTTGGACCAATGAAATGCAAAGGATAGGTGTCTGCTGCTCGAAATCCTATTCTTAATAAATGCTTTAGTGTAAAATCTAAAAATCCTTTAAACAAGACCAGTTTACTTGAAGTATATTCTAAACATGGATGTGTTTTGTTTTAAACATACTTATACTTAAACATTTTATACTTAAATTTGTTAGTGACGAGACGAAATACACTGGTATTAAAGATGCAATCCATGAAAAAAAAGTTTTATTTTATGCATTGTTGTTTCTCAAGTAAAGTTATCATCGTTTTTTAGATTTTTACTAGACAAAAAGTAAAAAAAAAAGTAATTAAAAAGTAATTAAAAACTTGCATAACTTACATTTTATTACTTAAAAATTATTTTATTTTTTATTATCCATTATTATACTTGTATACACTAAAAATTAAATGTATAAAATGTTACCATATACAGTACATACTTGTTATTGTTTGTCGCTTTATTGCGGCATGCCTGGTTAGAACAGTGTAAATTATGTAAACATTTTTTAATAGATATTTTAAAAAATCATTTCAAAGTTCTACAAGCTGCAATGGAACGCTCTTTAGAACCTTTCACATGAATCGCATTAGGACTTCAGTGCACTTAAGGACAAGTTAACTGTGTGACTTTGAAAAATTTTACCTGCAAAGTTCTGTCCTGTCACGAAAGGCCAATTTTTACGGGTAAATCTTTAAATTTTTAAAGTAAAGCAGGAACGTCATGCGAATTGTCCATTGATCATGCTTTGAAAGGTCAGTGGCATGTGGGATCAAAGTTGAAATTGGTTGACTTTAAGCTGTGTGTAATTGTGTGGTAACCATTTGTTGCACTTCAAAACGGGTCAAAGATACAATGCTCAACACTACGAGTATAGCTTGACGCTTCGCTCCATGGCGTTCAGTGCATTGGAAATGTTAACGTGAATCATGTGAAAGAGAAAGTGGCAGTGAATTCAAGAACTGTAGAGCAGCACGCAACTACTAAACTTCTAAGTTATGTAATCCCTTTGTCCTTATATAATCTTGAACAAATGTACATTAAAGTTCATTAGGACGTGATTAACCGTTTCATGAGGGTGTTTGTCAGTGGAACCAATGAGGCAGTCGTGATCAGATACACAAGAAGTGGCTTTTGCTTCGCTGCAGTGTAGAGTAGATGGCATTGATAAAGTCTGATTTCATTTCTTTTCCTGCTCTACAAAGTTGATGTTGTAGGTGAGCTGGTGTCCATTGTCCCAGGCGTACAGAATCTTCTCTTTAGGGTTGTAATCGACTTGTGTGGTCAACCCGTATTCGTTAATGAAAGGTAAACGCGGAGACGCCTCGGCCCCTGTAAGCGTGTCGAACGCGTACGAAACCTCCCCTTCCCTCTGATTGTAAATGTCCACTGCGTACAGGACGCCGCATATTATGAAGCAGTTCCCGAACGAATTTATCCTCAGTCTCGTCCTCCACGTGGTCTCCTTTTTGACCGACAGGTCATTGGGATCTAGTTTACTGACTACAATGACGTCGGCCTGTCCGTAGTCATCGTCAACAGACGGGTAAATTACCCAAAGTCCATTCTCATCCACGGCGAAGTCGATATCAGAGTGGCCTTTCCACTTCCAAGGTGTTGTGTCTTCATAGACGACGTCGTGAAGCTGAGCCCAGGCGGCTACGTACCGTTGCTTGAGATTGTATTTGATGATGTTCTTCGTGAAGGCACGATTATAGTAAAACCCTCCTCTGTACACAACATGACCCGTTCCGATCCAGTTATAAGGGAGCTTGAACAGGTTACTCCAACGGCCTGTAGGAAAAGAGAGAGGAAAGCGGGTAAAATGTTGATACATTTTTGGAGTAAATGTCACAATAGTGAAATTTCACAGCCATAAAGTTCCATTGTCTAGTGTCATAGGTGTAGAGCAGTGGGGATTTCTTTAAGACTGCAAGGGAAGCTCGGCTTCCCCTATAATGTCAAAAAAAATTAATGGTCAAATATGTACTATTGTGTTAACATTTTATTGACTAAAAATGCGTTAGAAAACGTTAATCTCACAGACGAGTTCGTTCAGAATCAGCTACATACAGCAGGTCGGCTGACTCGATTTCCTTCTCATACATTCCCGTAGCGTCACAGACAGTGCATTTCCCTGTTGAAGCCCAGCGTCCATTGACTTCAATACGCTGATTTCACGCAGCCGCCATTTTGAAATCGAAAGTGAGGCTCCGGTGGGAAGAACCCCGGAAGTAACGATAAACAACAATGCCTTGGATTACCAACCTGAAGCTGCTGCCGCGATTTACACTATTGGATGTTAATATCCAATATAGGATATGTATATAGTTCATTCCTGCTTCTTTTTTTACATTCTGAATTATATATAAAAAAATTATTTTATTTATAAATGAATTTCACTGTATATAGTCTAAAGTATGAAAGAAATGTATGTACATTTTTAGAATTGACACAACATCATTAAACACAACAATACGCCATCGCATTCACGACTCTCCTGTGATTAAAGGCGACACTTCCGGTTTTCTTCCCACCGGAGCCTCGCTTTCGATTTCAAAATAACGGCTGCGTGAAATCAGCGTATGGGGCTGCTCTGAACAGTTTTTTTCAGCGCTTCGAAACTAGACGGTCATTGGATAAATGCTGCGATTATGTCCCGCCCACGGACGCTCAGCGTCTCTGGGGGTGAATGAGGAGTGGGCTGGCCCGGACTCCGGGCTTCCGCGTGATGATTGGAGGGTCTGTCGAAAGGCTGCATCTCCTTTTGATTGACAGCGATTTCATACAATAAAAAGTCGCTGCCGCTGAAGCTATTGGAGCTCAGTCCCATCGCGGATTTTTCAAGTGATAGTCAAAAGACAAACTGCTGCTACCTCTTTCTTGGTGTTTGCTTGTCGAAATTGCTAGCCATTTTTCATAATACATTTCTCACAATTATACATTTATACCTTTATAATATTATTACTTATCCTATTATATTTTTTATAATATTATTAGTAATAATTAAAACAATAATTATTAAAATAATTAAAAATAGCCTATATATTATTAGTAGTAGTATTATTATACTTTATTATATTATTATTTATACCTTTATTATATTACTACATTTATACAATTATACCTAACTCTGCTGGCCATTGAGAGGACACTGGTCAAGTCACTGGAAAAGACGCCTAGTTGGAACGATATAGGGTCACACAGCATTTTCTTGAAAAGGAACGTTGGGCAGAATTTACGTATAAATAAATGGACAATTTTTATGATGTAGGCCGAAAATGAGCTTCCCCTCTTTAAAAAGACCAGCAGCCGCCATAAAGCACAGCTCAGACAGGTCACTTTCAAGCCAAGCAACTTTTTGTTGACCAAAGTGCCAAGACTGCCACTGATACTGCCTGAAAAAAATTCAGTGTATGACTCCCCTGGCTCTGTCTTAACAGGAAATGTTTTTAGAAATCTATTAATACCAGTCGTAACAGGCACACAAACACACACTTATAGAAAAGCACACCAAAATCAACTGTTACATCTTCCAAGTTCTTTCTCTTGTTCCAGGGACACACACACATTCACTCAGCAAAACACACAGGCACACATCCAGACACAAACAAACTGGCTTGTTCCCAAACATCCAAATCATTCACATTTACACTTATGTAGAAATTCAAATCTTTTCCAATGGAAAAATGGAACTTTTAACTCAAAACACACACTATCCAATCAATATCTGTCTCCCTGTCTATCTATAGACAGCCGCATTGAATAAATAAGTACATCATTCATTTGTATGTCTCTAAAGAACATCATTATTTTACACACCCTGTTTAAAGTTGTCTAAGTTCCGGAACTCTACGAGGTTGTTGCCGTAGTAATAGTTGGTGACGTAGATTTTGGAGTCTCTGGCGGTGGGATCCTTCATCCACGCGCCTTCGTTCCTGCCGTAGCTGTGCTGTTTGACCGGCAGATCCACCGACGCCAGCGTCCCTTCACAGCTGTGCTCTTTAACTGCCAAAAAAAAAAAAAACAGTTTCAGCCCAACAACTCACATGCACCAGGATTCAACCATTTCGCTTGGTTAAAAAAAGAAATGTAGGCAGAGTTTTAAGTTTAGTTTTTATATTTACTTTGCATTATTTCATTCCAGTTTACATAATTTTAAACAAATAGGTTTTAGTTTAGGATCATTTTTGTGGTGCTGCTTTTGTACAAACTGAGTTTTATTGTTAATATAGGCCTAGTGTACCTGCGATGTATGAGTTATTGCTGGTGTTGTCCAGCACTAGTGCAATCGTTGGGGCCGGTCGTTCCTCTCTGTATATTGTTCTGCTAGGTGTTGTTGTCCTCTGGGTTGTTGTTGTGGGACGAGCGGTTGTTGTTGTTGTTGTTGTCGTGGGTACAGTTTCTGGGGTGGTCTCTGTTGCTAAGGGGACGGGAGCGATTGCACTTTCCTCTTCCTCTACTTCTACCTCAAGCAACGTGTCTGTTTCATCAGGCTTCTCTTCACCTGATAGAAATACAACAGAAACAAAGCAAGAGATTAAAATCATCTCACATGTCACTTCAATAAAAGCACTGCACACTCTAAACCTGGCAACAACCTTATGCACTGGCGGTAACATCTTTACATGTTTGCATATCATGAAAAAAAGCTAATTTTGTCAGAAACCAACAACCTACTGAATTGTTGATATGAAACTAAACGGTTAATTCAAGAATAAACATCATGCAAATCATCAAATAGATCAAATGAACCCATCTTTGGTAAAAGGAATACAAACCACATTATAATGCTGAAATGCTAAAAACAATATATGAATTGAAAGATTCAGAAACACTAGACAAGAGCAGATTCTAGCCAAGAACAGACTCATTTTATTTCTTACACCTGCTCTGTGTGGGTACATGAAGTCTCTGGAAACATTGTACTTCTTTACCCGTTATGCCAATAAAGCTTTATTGACATGTTGAAGTTTGAGTTTTAAACTTGTTTCGACACCAATTACTCAACACTTCCAGGACAAAATGACTTGCATCCAAAAACAAAGCAAGTTGACGTTTGAGTGAGTATTTTGCCAATCTGCTCTCCAAGAATATGAATACACCTGGTTTGTAACCGCTGTCACGTTGAGCATGTGACACGCTTGATCTCACCAAACATTTACTGTGGTGGTGCACCTGCTAGAGTGGCACGGGATTGAGGGAAAGCTATATTTAATGAGAGAATGGATCTGATTACTGTACATTAGATCACAGGGTGGGACGACGAAAATAAACATAGTATTATTAGTGAAAGTAATTTATGTTTATTAGAAATTTTTTACTTGAGTTACGCACGGTCCGCCGGCTTTTGTATTGGCTTTGCATTCCTGTCAGGACTGATCATACTGAATCTGCATCACAGCTCTGTTATGCATTACCTTAAACCAGTCAAACAAATCCATGCAGTCCAATAGCCAAGACATGCTAACAAAGTTAAATAGTCCTTAGTCAGAGGAGATGCCACATTCAATTTGACATGAACAAAAACAAGGCATCTGATGGACAGAGATAGTTTCTTTTAACAGATGAAACACTGAAACTATGTACAGTAATTCTATTCTGGCTAATGCTGTGTAACTGTCAAAGTTCAAAAAGTCCAAAGACAAATTTGAGTCAAAAGTTCTAATCTAAAGGTATTTAATAAAAGAATATCCATCATAGAGTAACAGAGTGCTCAACACACAAACAATAGCCGACAATGAACTGAGGAAACACAGGAACTTAAGAATACTTAATAGTGAACTAAGAGATTAACAGGTGTAATGATCCAATGAAATGCCATGGTAACTGATTGGAGCAACAAAGACCACAGGAAATAATGAAAAGCAAACTAAAAGTCCATGAAAATTAAACTAAACAAACAAAAGTCAGGATTTCCAACTTGAAAAAAAGCACTATTTGGAAACTCTGTGGTAGCTCTCTATATTTCTATGGCATCGCTGTCGAAAAGTAATTAGCTGAAGTGGATGTATTTATTGTACAGTTAACGAAAGTTATCACAAGCATTGTAATTTTGTAAGAGCATGTCATAATAAATGTCAGTAGATCTGGAAGATTCATCCATAAGATCTTACCTTCATGCTGTGGAAATACAAACCGGAAGACAGAACACAACGAGTGCAGTGCTGAAAAGGGGCGGGGCTACCTAATATCTATAGGTTTTATGTATTTACATGATTTTTTTACTCTTTTTTATTTTTGGAGAATTGCATGGAAACCAAATGCGGATCTATTTGACCCACAACACAAAAGGTGTACCCTGATAGAGAAAAGTGTGCATTAAAACTGTAAATCATCCTCTGTTGATAATCGTACACCTGCCAACTGAATGCTTGCATAGTCGTGTTTCCTTATATACAGTGTCTTCCAACATCTCCAGGGCTGTTACCAGTGCCACCATTCTAAATTTTACATTTTATACCCTTAATCTTGAATATCTGTTGAATATCCAACATACAACTTTACATGGTGCACAGAATAAAATCCACAGGTTTTATGTTGGCACAGTGGCACAGTTTTCTTACAATTTTTTTTTTTTTTTTTATTATCTCAAGAGTTTTAAAGCTCAGCTTAATTTTGGGTTTTTATCTGTAAACCAAAACTGCAATATGAGATGTTTCCAAAGTGCTAGTTTACAGACTAAACTTTTCAAAAGTGTGTCCATAGGGCCGTTCATTTACAGTAATTTATGCCTTAATCAAATTCCTTGTGATTGTATCTACCGTGCACTGAAATAGTCGGGACCCAATTTGGGAAGTAGCGATTAGGTTACGCCTATGGATAACAAGATTAGATCAGACCATATTACAAGTCACAGCTGATTGTGGTGCTTTCAGAATAATTCTTTTATAGCTCAGAAAGAAAAAAAAAATCAGTAATCACACAGATTGTCAAGCAAACGGCGGTAACTATGGAGACTTTCGGGCGAGAGGCACACATCTAAAGCTTAAACAGGAAGTGAGGCTGAAAGCCCACATGAATAGAAACACTGTTGGATTGGAGACATTTGGCTGTTTTTTGTAGAAACCCTAATGCCGATATGAATGTCATGTCAGAAACTAAAACTGATTCATTAGTGTGCGTTGGCTGTCATTTCAGACTCTACACTCTCTGGCTGGCATCCTACACTGTATCCTGTTAACTTGAGTGCTGGATCATCTAGTCTCAAGATACTGAGATCGAATCTCACTGTAAGATGTTCATTATGTGAGAGTACAGTGTGTGCATGGACTTGGCTGTAGTTTGGGGCCCAAAAATATCCCCAAAAGAGAGAGCAATCTGACAAAACCTCCCTTTGAGGACATCTGGGACTTTATTTGCCACAGTAGATGCAGCAGAAATTGTTGTCAGGTTCATAAATAAAGAAAATACTTTCTTTTAACTGTAAAAATGCTAAGTTTTATTTCAAGGTTAGATTTAGCATTAGTATATTTATAATTAAATTCATATAAAAACAACAGAAGTCAAGGGTATGTCCCCATCAAATAGCGAAGTGCACAAGTGTGTGTGTGTGTAATATTTCATTTATCATCAGTGGCAGTGCATCTGGCAGATTTTCCTGGGAAAAGGGAATTGGAATTTCTTGTCTCTGTTTTAGTGTGGATAATGTGACACAGATGATGCGTCTGCATTTTATTCTGCGCTTAACATGGTTATGTGAGTGGATTATTAATATAGTTCTTTATCTTGCTATCAGAAAACAGTTCTGCCCTTTCAGCAGATGAAGTGGTCTAAAATGAATGACTGTGTGCATGAACGTGTGCACATGTGTCTTAAGTTATGAAAGTGTCTGTGCTAATATCTAAGTGTGTGTGTCTGGACTGGCATGGATACAAGCAGCTGTGCTTCAATGGGGAACACAAAGGAAACAACAATGTCTCTATAAAGGCCAATCCACACTGCACTGACAGACAGCGAACGACGCAGACAATCACCAGATTACAGTTCGTCACTTCTCGAACATTCTACGACCCGACAAATGCCGTTTCAACGTTCATTTGGCGAAAACAAGAGCCGGTCAACGCCAACAGACGCCAAAGTTGACGCCAACCTTTGTCTTTCAGTGCAGTGTTAATTGGCCTTAAGAATATGTTTCTCTAGGTGTTTCTGATCTATATAAGTTTGCCTTTGCAAGCAAAATTGGTGAAGTTACTCCCCAGAATTTAGCTAACTCATACCTCACTACAACACTATCTCTAAAGAGAGAAATGTTTGTAAAGAGAGTAATGTATTTTATTCAATGCCAATGCTTTAGATAATGTGTAAATAATGTGTATCTTACCTCTGTTTTGGTTGCTCGTCACATCGGTTTTGGTGGCTTTGTAATATGTGATTCCCCGGATGAGTCCTGGCTGGTTCTGTGATGGTTTGGTTTTATTGGGCAGTTCTGTTTGCTCTGGTTTACTGGGTTTGTTTGGTTTTGTGGTCTCTTTCTTTGGCTTGGCTGGCTTTTCCTTCACTGGCTTTGGTGGAGGTTTCCCTTTTTCTGGTTTCTTTGCTGGAAACTTTGAAGCATCTTTGATATTTGTCCCCAGTGTGTCCTACAATCATAACACATGTCTAACTCAACAGATGTTAGAGACCTCATCCTAAAAACTATATTAACACTTACATAAACTCTATGCAGTTATATAGATATGTCCCATATTACAAATGCACACCGTATGCATATTTTTCTTTTGTATTCTGCCAGAACAGAACTGAGATATTGTATCCAATAATGCAATGCACTAAACTTTGACATCCATTTCCATTGACAAATGAACTTTTTTAAAGGGATACTCCACTTTTTGGGGAAATAGGCTCATTTTACAACTCCCCCAGAGTTAAACAGTTGAGTTTTACCGTTTTCGAATCCATTCAGCCGATCTCCGGGTCTGGCGGTACCACTTTTAGCATAGCTTAGCATAGATCATTGGATCGGACAAGACCATTAGCATCTCTCTCAAAAAAATGACCAAAGAGTTTCGATATTTTTCCTATTTAAAACTTGACTCTTCTGTAGTTACATCGTGTACTAAGACCAACGGAAAATGTAAAGTTGCGATTTTCTAGGCTGATATGGCTAGGAACTATACTCTCATTCCTGCGTAATAATCAAGAAACTTTGCTGCCGTCCAGCAAGCGTAATGATATGACGCAGCGCCTGAAAATAGTCCCCAGCTCGGTAGACTATAGGGTCGACTATAAAAGTGGAGTATCCCTTTAACATCTCATTCTTGAATAATCATTTGATTTGCACAGCCAAACTGCAAAATAACCATATTTATGTCAGAGAGGATCTGGATGCCACTCACTGAATTAAATGGGGAACATGATCATGTGATATAGTGCAGCACACTATTAAAGGGGACTGGGGACCTATTATGTCCCCGTTCTCTGTGAATGCCTTGGTCGGGAGTTATTTAAATGAGGAATATTGTGATGTGTATGTTCCTGGAAGAAACTCAAGACTACAATCAAGTCATTTAAAGGAGTTCAAAAACAGTGTGCACTGATATAAATAATGTCTCCTTTTAAACTGACTTTGTACTTTGTAACTTTGCAGACCTTTTTCATACTCAATCAGCAACACTAAAGAAAGCTGAAAATGTAAAAAGCATAATTGGACCCCTTTAAGTGAATTAAATAGAATTATTTTCACATACTATATAAAAATAAAAATAAAGCAGTAAACTGAACTGTATGCAGTATTCCATTCTGAACATAACCTAGTCCTAAACCATCAAAGTCAGAGATGAAAGGTCATGACCCTTACTTACCTGTGCTTTGCTTTTAGGGCCTGAGGAGGAGGAGTCTTTCTGCAGCAGCTGAAGGCCCAGATTGGACAGCTCCTTCTTTATGCTCATCATGATGTCAGAATGGTTCTCGTACTGCCGTAGCTGATTGGTCAGAGTCGCCACACTGTCTCTCACAAAGTCATTCTCCCGAGTGAGGTTCATCTTTATCATCTGGATGAGGTACACGACTTTACATCTTACTACTACATACAACAACACTTCTGCATTTAACTGTACATAAATACATCTGCATAAACATTTTACTCAAACTGTTATGCTGCTGATATAGTCTATATTCTCTTATGCTCACCAAGGCTGCATTTATTGAATCAAAAATACAATAAAAATGGTAATGTTGTGAAATATTATTAAATGTGATATAACTGTTTTCTGTTTGAATGTATTTTAAAACACTTGAGATGTAAAGCTGAATTTCAGCATCATTACTTCAGTCTCCAATGTCACACAATCATTCTTAAATCATTCTAATATGCTGATTTGCTGCTCAAGAAACATTTAGTTTTATTATTATAATCAATGCTGAAAACAGTTGTGTTGCTTAATATTTTTGTGGAAACTGATGCATTTTATTTTTTCAGTGATACATTTTAAAAATTATTTGATGAATAAAAGAACAGCATTTATTTGAAATAATAGAAATCTTTCATAACATTATGAATGTCTTTATCCATTTAATGCATCCTTGCTGAATAAAAGTATTAATTTCTTTCAAAAATGTAAAAAAAAAAACTTACTGACCCCAAACTTTAGTACCAAACGGGACTGTGTGTAATTAAATTAAAAGTATAATTAAATTAGAAAAATGCAAACTAGAAGCATTTTCACTAGTGGTCTCAGACTATATATATATGTAAGATATTTGATAATGACCCTCAGTGTACATGCAGTAAATTTATTGCAGTGCAGATTTCTAGCCCAGCTTTACCCGATAATGAGCAAAATTTAATTGGAAATAAAAACAGAGTACATAAGTGTGACTATTACATGACTGTGGTTTTCATCCTTTGGTCATTTCCTCTCTCTGTCCCACTCTTTCTCACACACACACACATTATTTTCCCATCCCTCAAGCCAAAGCGAAGTGGTATAACGGTTAATAACTTTAGCCAGAGCATTGTGGGTAGCCACAGAATGACCAGTTAAACCCAGCCACGGCTCATTAATGTCCACATGTGTGTGTTCACACGCACACGGCCAGTGTAATCACACTCACCTCCTCCAGGTTGTTCATTTGAGACACCACCTTGTTGATGTACGAGTGAACTTTAAGAAGGTCCATACTGAAGAGAGTTCCTTCCAGAAGGTCCACCATGGACTGCAACTGCACACAAAGAATCAGGTGACTTTCAACAAATGAAACATGAGTGGAAAATTACTTTTGGAGGTTCACAAAGCAGCTGCTTGGGTTTTATTTTCAATCTGCAGTAATGTTTGACAGTTCGTCACGTCAGTGATTGACAATAATGATTAACATATTGTTACTTTGGTCAACCATCTTCACAACATAGTGTCGGCCCAGATCCGGCCCATATCTGGTACACATGGATTCCACACGGCCCAGATGTGGGCCTGATCTGTGCTGACACTATGTTGCTGTCTGGAGGCTTGTTTGTGTGGAATCCATGTTGCAACTATGACTTTTTTCTCGTAAGTTTATATCTCACAATTCGGACTTTATAACTCGCATTTGTGACTTTATTACTCGTAATTGCGAGAATAAAAGAATAAGAGATAAAAAGCCACAATTAGCTTTTTAATTTATTTTTTTTCATGGGAGAAACAAACTTCCATAAAAACTAGATTAGATTTAAGCTGGTGTTTTTAACAGGAAAAAAAAAGACAGAATTTTTTTTTTTTTTCAAGAGAGTGAATTCCTCATATGCTTATATTGTTGACTCGTGCCGCAGAAAGTTCAGTCGTGTAACAGCTTGACTGTCGTGATGATTAACAGCTTCATGCAGCATCAACAGATATGAAGAAACTGCAGCGAGGTTAAAATAGAGCCACATGTTTGGAGCTAAACAGCACACGATCAGCAAATGTTTTAGGTGGAAATATTAATACCATTGTGTTTAACTACTGACTAAAGGCTGCTGAATGATTTTGCAGCCTTTAGCAGAGCTGTAGTCAGGACTGGCGTCAAGGGGGGGGGGGGGGGGGGGGGGGGGGGCTTGCAACAGTCCCAAGGCAAACCCCCAACACCCCTAATGTGATTTTAAACTTAGGGGGTCCCCCACCACACACACCCAAATGCGATTTCTTTTCAGTCTAAGAAATATAAAAGCCCCCCCAAGTTGTGTGTCCTTGGCGCCAGGCCTGACTGTAGTAATATAAAACCCTGGACTGATCATCTGGATTGTCATGTGGCTGTGTGTGTGTGAGTGTGAGTGTGAGTGTGAGTGTGAGTGTGTGTGTGTGTGTGTGTGTGTGTGTGTGTGTGTGTGTGTGTGTGTGTGTGTGTGTGTGTGTGTGTGTGTGTGTGTGTAATCTGGAGATATGGAATGCTCAGACAGATGGACAAAGGAGAAGAAAAGATGGAAAGAGTGAACCAGACAGGAATGGTGCGGAGGAAAGAGGACAGGTGCTATAAAAACACACTTGCGAACACGTGCTCCGCATACATGCCCAGAATTCTGCCGTTTAACATTCTAAAGTGAGCCAGTGTTCCATTTACCTCAAAAACAGCACTTCCTTTCCTACTTCATTTAAAGTTATGTCACAGTTGTGTATCAGTCATGTTTTTAGTAGCATATCAGTAACATCCAAACGCATTAGTACATTGCAGTAGATTGTTAAAAGTCGGGCTTATATTTTTGAGTGCACAGGTTGAAGTTATAGACTGAGCATCATTAATGCTGAATTTGATTAATATACCAATAACATAATGTTTAAGTGAGTCAAGTGGTAATTTATAGCCTGGATCTGTAAAATTAAATTTAAAAGTACAATTTTAGGCTATCCTTACAAACATGTTCCATGTTTTTACTAAATTAAAATGAACTGTAGTTACTGTAACATTTTTTTTTATGGATAAATGTAATATTAAATCATCATATTCATTTTTATTACAACTGTGTATCATTTATATTATTTATAGTTTGAAAAAGGCTACTATTTTTTTTACTATTTTACCTTTTTTACCATTTTTAAAGTTTTTTTTATAGTAAACAGTTACATTCTGCAAAAGTATTTTGCTTAAAGTCGGCATTAAAGGAAAGTTGTGATAGTCTTTTCTTCCTTATTGTAATTCATATCAGAGCGAAACGGCTTCTTAAACAATAAAAATGTAGTGCGGGACTTGATTTTGTGCACTGGAAATTGATTGGATCGTTGGATGGTTGTGGTTTGCTATTGGTAGACCTCATGTGAGTGACAGGTTGCCCCGCCCTCACGCCAGTAAACACATCATCAGAGAAGAGAAGAGGGAGGGGAAGCTATTTTGATTACAGATTACGATGAATTAAAAAATAAATAAATAATAATGTGTATGGATTCATCATATGCTGTGATATTTCATAAAAAATAAATAATAGACTATTTTGATTTCATGGTGACTTTAATCAGTTATATTGTCTAATTCAGTAAAATATCTAAATACAAAATAAAAATAAAATAAATTTACCAAAAAAAATTGCTTACAAATCTTGTTTTTAGAAAATATATTGCTTTTACAAGTTTATAAAAAAATTATTTAAAAAACTGTTTGCAAATGGGGCATGAAAGAACTTAAACTACGGTTATCATGCAAGCCAAAGGGATATGGGATAGGTTTAATGGGATGTGTTTTAAAGTATCAGGTGTACCTTGAGCAGCTCTGGCGCCTGTTTCTTGAGTTTTTCCATCTTCCATTCGTTCTCGCAGGGGTTGAGAGAGGATGGCGGAGCCGTGCAGGAGCATTTACAGTCGGCTCCGGAACTCACCGTCTCCACCGTGTAAAAATCCTCCACGCGCACACTTCCAGTCCTCAAGCGGGCGCACGCGTCCCGGGTCAAAGGCCGCATGATGCACTTACAGCGGCAGTCGGATCCCTCTGATGTCATGCGAACTTGTTCCTCCCCGAAGATCTGAAAAGGAAATTGATAGAAAGTGATGGAAATTACATTGTGTGCTGGGACCCAATGACCTACTTCAGTGTCATTTCTGCCACTTTGCAAAACTATGTTCACTTTAGTTCTCTTCAGAGATATGCAAACCAGGCTGAGACTTGAGTTTATTGATCAGTGCTTAAACCCGAGCTGTCTTCCTGACATCAGATATTAAAGTTTGAGGTCAAAAGGTCACCAGTGCCACACGACAGAATTCAGCCACATGTGCCACAACGACCTATGACCTTTTCTCCTTCCTAGTTCCCCGTGTCCATCATTACTCAATTACTAAAATGTCATTAGTGTCAAGTCATACGGCGAATTTATTTTTGCTGCTAATCATATAAAGACAATTTTTTTCTTTACATCTCAACTTCAATAGACAACAGTCCATAATCAACTAGTGAATGTTGACACGAGTAAATCAATGACATAAGCTGTAGAATACACCATCTTTAGGGCTACAGAGTGACCGTCATCTGTCTTCTGGGCTGTTATTGTCAATGGACTGAGTGGAAAGCAAACAGATGGTGTCAAATGAGTAACCTTTGACCTCTGAGAACAGAAAACCGCATCATACAGAGTGTGTCCTAATTCAGATCAGTTTAGACACTATGGAAAGAAAGTCTAAATGCATTTAGACAAATACATGCAGTTATGTGTGTGTGTGTGTGTGTGTGTGTGTGTGTGTGTGTGTGTGTGTGTGTGTGTGTGTGTGTGTGTGTGTGTGTGTGTGTGTGTGTGTGTGTGAAAGAGAGAGAGAGAGAGGGGTTTAACATCTTGGATTACTTATATCCTCTTCAGGAATCCTGAGACCTTCTTAAAAAACAAATGGAAACACAAATCATCAAACCCTTGCCAACTTTGGTAATTTAAAACGTGAGAAAGATCGTATTGCTTGATCCGCATGTCTGATAATGTTTGTGTGAAGGGTATGCGGGTGACTGATGTGTGATTTATGAGCAAACTCGCCGTTCAAACATGTTTTTATTCTATTGCCCCACACTTCTATATGTCTTTGTCAGTTCAGTTCATTGACATCCATGATGATCTATTAACAATATAATCAGTTTGCCTCTTTCCCAGCTATTATTTGGCATGTTTAGGACAGCAACCGAAGTCTCCAAACAAACAGAGGGCAAGTGTCAGCTGTGTTGTGCTAAAATAAGCCAATCCAATCTGATTTCCACAGCAGGGATGAATTTCTTCCACTGAGATGCTGGCAGGATGACAAATCCCAAGGAATTAATAGCTATATTGAGTTAAACAGATAGAACAACTATGTAGCAATATTGTTTTTTACACCATATACTCATGCTGACAGCAAAACAACTGTATGATACTGTACCATTCAAAAGTTTGGGAGTTTTGTTTTATGCTTACCAAATGCCTTATATGTTTATTTTTACACTTTAAAACAATGGATTTCTATGTTAATATATTAAAAAAATATATTCCTGTGATGCAAAGCTGAATTTTCAGCATCATTACTCCAGTCTTCAGTGTCACATGATCCTTCAGAAATCATTATAATATGCCGATTTGCAGCTCAACAAAACATTTCTGATTATTATCAATGTTGAACACAGCTGTGCTGCTTAATATTTTTGTGGAAACCGTAATACATTTTCAGGATTCTTTGATGAATAGAAAAATCAAAAGAACAGCACTAACTTGAAATATTAATGGTTTGTAACTTCAAATGTCTTTACTGTCAGTTTTGATTGATTTATAAATATAAATTTTGTTCTCACAGACCTCAAACCTTTGTCTATTCTGTCCATGCTGAATCATATAGTTCTGTCTCTCTTTGTTGCCCCGTCTCAACTGACTGTAACCACCAAGCACAGGTGCAGAACGATGATCAACACTCAGTAGCCAAACGCAATGTGCTTCAAACCCCGTGTGGCACAAATGCAATCCTTACAAATGCACAAACTCTGATTCACACAGCAGCTGACATAACAACTGTGAGAACTCTGAAATGTAAACTTCACGAGGAGAGGACAGATAAAAGTCGAAGGACATGAGTAATCCTCCTTATAGGTCAAATCCTCTGTAATCCCATGTGAGGAACTGGACTGGCTTTTTGTCCTTCAACTTTAAACTGAGATAATTAGCAATTTAGCTACATATCAATCTTTGATGCACTGCCAAGAACAAGAAAAAAAAACAGAAGCATGTGAATTTTTTCTCAGGACCACCACCATCCATCACTATTTTACACAGTCTTTCTCTTCTCGTTCCTACCCTTCCTCTATCACCCTTTGAGACTTTTTAAATTGGACTGACCCACTTTTAAGAGCAATTTGTTAAAGTCGGCATGATATTTGCGATGGACATTTCTTCCTTATGTGACGTATATCCCAGCGAAACGGCTTCTTGAACAAGAATAAATGTAGGGCGGGGACTTGATTTTGTCCACTGGGAATTGATTGGATGGTTGTGGTTTGCTATTGGTGGATCTCATGTGAGTGACAGGTTGCCCCACCCACACGCCAGTAAACACATCGGGCCCCATCATACATACGGCGCAATGCAGCACCAGGAGCGACGCAAGTGTTTTTTGCTAGTTTCAGCCCAACGCAGTTATCATTTTCACGTCCTGCGCCACGTTGTATAAATAGCAAATGCATTTGCGCCCATTTGTGCGCCCATGGTCTGAAAACAAGATGTGTTCAGACACATTGTTGGCGCGTTGCTATTTTGAGGCAATTTGAGGTTTCCAAAATTTTGAAACCTGGTCTAAAGTCCATGGCGCAGTATTTTTTTGTTATTTAAAGGGCACATTAGTAATATGAGCCTATAGGCGGGTCCACAACAGCATACTGTACACTCTGCTTATTAAACACACAGGGACGCGCAGCAGCACGCAAACATTTTTTACATTTTGAAAAATAAATGGATTACAATGTAAAAGAGTATTATTGTGTACATTAAGATATAATCCGGCTTGTCCCGTAGATGGTCTGCTTTCGTGCTTTAACCTCGCGCACGAGCAGATCCATTTCCTCTGTGGAGACGCGTTCAGTCTTTCAGCTTGCAAATTCCGCCATGTAAATAGCAAAGGAATGGGAGATGAGACTCGGATTGGTTTATTGTACGTTAAGCCCACACCCATTACTCATTAAGAGAATATGGGACAACTCTTTTAGACCATGCGCCGGGCGTGCCGACCATTTTTCCCGTCATTAAACTAGCCAAAGTGGATTCGGACATGCCCTAAGTGTAATTGCGCCCTGCGCTTTAGACCATGCGCTTAGAACGTTAAAATAGGGCCCATCATCAGAGAAGAGATGCCGTTGCAAGAGGAAAGGGAAGTTATTTTGATTGAAGATTACGAAGGCACTATTTGTTTGTTTTTTTAAATATGATGTGCAAGGATAAAACATTTCTTATCAAATTGCATGTGAAAAAAAAGAAAAATAATCTAGTCATCTTCTTCATTTATATAGCGCTTTTAACAATGTAGATTGTTCCAAAGCGGCTTTACATTGATAATAGGAATATCTATATATATACTGTATATATAAAAAACATTCCTCACATTTTTTGTGTTCAGCACAGGCAACAATTAAGTGCAAGGAATAAAGCAAGAAAACAATCCACCAAAAGTGAGTATTGGGGCCCTGTCCTCCTCTCCAGTGAGCCGTGACCTGTGATAAGTGCGGCTCTTGATGCGTCGTGACGTCTCAGTGTCGTTTCCTCATGTGTGGTTTTATTCGTGGTAAATCAACCGTTTTAGCTGAAGTGACTTTCGCTGCATACACATCAGCCTTTCATCTGTCCGCCACAGCTGGAGGGCTCAAAGAAAGCTTCGAATGAAGTGGTAAACACTTCTCATTAGGTGCAATGGGAACGTTTGGGATGAAAAACGTAGAAGACGTGGAAGACACAATAAAATACATTTGGAGTATGAGCGGAGATTATAATGGATGGATGCTGGAATTCTATATGATGGATTAGAAAATCAGCTGTCTTGCAGCACGCTGGAATATTACTATTATTATTATTATTATTTTCTCTGCACTCTTTCCCTATATGTTTCTCAAATCCATGATTTAGGATGCTAAATTTGCTCCTGGAGACCTTCCTGAGTTCAGATGAACTATAATCAAACACACCTGCTCCTCAAGGTCTTGCAGTTTATCTGAAAATAACAGGCATCTTTAGGAAAAAACATATATTGAACATTTCTCTCACTTTTAAAAATAAAGGTTCTTTATTGGCATTGATGATTCCATTAAGAATCTTTAACATCCATGGAACCTTTCCATTAGACCAAGGGTTCTTTATAGTGGAAAATGGTTCTTTAGATTATTCAAATGCAGGTTCTTTTAAGAACTGTTCACAAAAAGGTTCTTTGGGGAACCCAAAATAGATCTTCCATGGCATTTATGTGAAGAAAAAAAAAGGTTCCAAAAGGGTGTTTAAGAGTGTAGACAGCAATGAAATAAAGAGCAAATGGTATTTTCCTTCTAAGATGTTTCTCCTGAGGACAAAAAAAAAAAAAGTCTCCTCTAGAGTTAGAGAAATGATCTCAATGTCTCAAAGTACACTCAGATTTGCCAAGATAGACACCAATATCAGATATTTCAATACGGACTCATCAGATTCTTCCAAGAGCAAATAATCAGTCTATGCACACTTTTAGTTGCTCCATAAAATCATGGGAATTTCAGTAGAAACATCAGACTAAGCTGATACTAAATGCAAATGATAAAAGATTAGAGCCAATATTAGCTTTTTTTTAGGTCAATGTTGAAAGCAAATTAAATCAGGGCTTATTTTTTTTGCCCTTCAAACATTTTCTATACCAGGCAAGTCACAAAAGTATTATTAGAACGGTTTGATCCCCTTGTTTTTGTGGTTTTAAAACAGTTTTGATTCTACTGGAGGAACCACTGACTGACACTGTTTTCTTGGATCTGTAAAAAGGTGTCTGGAGGTGTGGTGATCTGAAGAACAATAAGGCTAATGAGTTATGAATGGAAAAACCTCTGATCAATCAATTGTTCTATTGTGCAGGTGTATTAGATTAGAACAACACAGCAGGATCTTTCAGGAGCAGGATTGAGCACCTGTGATTTTAGACTGTGTTATGATATTTTTCCAATCATGAACCCAAGACCTTTGAACTCGTGCCAGTGGCGCTTGCGTTGCGCTCAGTGTGTGTGCCCTGTTGAAGAGGTTAATCCCAGCACTTTCAAAGTGCCCGCCCGTGCGAATAATCATTTTAACTATATAAAAAACACCAAATCCCACTGAACTGAATTGAACATGATCAAATCTGCTTTTTCCTCCACTGCAATGTTCTTGAAAACAAGCCATTCCACTTCCAACTGATAAAGTTAACACTGTCATGCATGAGTCCCATTTTATTCAAATTTATATTTATAAAATTACTTTATATAATAAATTGCTGTTTTTCTTTGCAACTGAGTATAATAAATAATATTCTATATATGTATGTCTTAGAATAATTCATTATAGTGATACTTAGTATTAGTAAATAAAACATTTGGGCTATTTTTGCATGTTCTGGAATAACAGTTCTGCAATAATATCTTAACAAGCTTTTCAGTGAATGCACATAAATGCAAAACTCATTCTCAAAGTTAAATTCTTTCTTACCTTGTTCAGAGATGACACATGACTGGACATCATAAGTAAACAAGCCACGAGCTCCACAATCCCCCACATCTCGCCGGACTATGAAGCTCCACTGTGTGTGTGAATGTGTGAGATGTGCGCTGATGCGACTACACCGACTACAGACCCATCATCATCATCATCATCACCACCACCTCTCTCTCTCTCTCTCTCTCTCTCTCTCTCTCTCTCTCTCTCTCTCTCTCTCTCCCTCTCTCTCAACACCTCCACCTACTGGACGCCCAAAAAAAGGCAAGTAAATATGAATATAATAGTAATGAATATCGTCACCTTCCTAAATTAATTGGCCAAGTCATTTTTTCAGGTTTCTCAGAAAACACAAAAAACTGAACCAATAATTGAGGTTGAGTAGATTTTCGTTCTTCTTGATGCTAGCTGCCATCTTGAAAAGCTTGTAAAGTTGCCTAAGTCTCATTGTCTTTTGACAAGTCACACTCTTGACATAGGCCATTATGCGACAGGGGTAGAATTGCATGATCTTTTTTCATCATGAGGAGATGATTTATGCAAAAAAAATAAAAAAAATAAATCATTTTTGTCAAAAAATTACTTAGGCAATTATTTTAGGAAGGTGACGATATGTAATAATATAGTTTTATTAACTCAAATTATTTGCATGTTAATAATATATGACAATTTATGTGGTAAATTATGCTTAAAAAACATACTTCAAAATATAGGCCTATGTCATAACTCATAAAGCCATGGAGATTTCCACCGCATCTCAAATCATGTGTCGTGTTTAATCTGTGATGGAAACGACGGTGAAAAAATCTCCGACTTTGTTTTGCTAATGCTAATATCATAGCTAGCATATAATGTAGCCTACACTACTCACAGTTCACTACTCAAAGTGTTTTTGGTTTGGCTTGTTTGTTGCATAATTTGACAGTTAATGTTCACAGTTAATTATCTTGACAGACACATTACGTTTCTTCACTGCTGCCTTCTTGGTAACCAGTTCAAAGTAACTTAAAGAAAAAATTAAATAGTGACAAAGCAGCAGTGGTGGAAATGACGACACAATTGTGGAATTTCGTAATTTGTGTAAGTTTTGATATAAATAGTTTTCACGTAATAAATATTAAAACTGGTTGAATTTCATTCTTTATATAGATAAATATATTTTTAAATATATTCAAATATTTAGAAAATTTAGATTATGGTTAAGGTTTGGCATTAAATGTAAATTTGACATTTCAATTTGTATGCTTTATTTTTGTTTTATTAATGCCAGTAGCGACTATAGACTAGATACATTACAATAATAATAAAAAAGAAATCTAGCCTATATAATATACAAGAGGAAAAGGGCGCTTTATGCAATAATATCATAACTGCCCTAATGAAGAATAAATATGCTAAAATGTATTTGAAATACATTTATTTTATGCTAAGTATAATGCCTTTACATATAGCCTACTTAATATAAATACCCTGCAATTGTACTTTTGGTATACTACACTGATATAGGCTATTTAAAGTCAGCTAAATTGGTAAAATGTAGGCCTACTTAAGTTATCCAGAAATAGTGCTGAAGTTCAACTAAAGATATACTAATTTGATTGTGCTAAAAAGGAACTATTGCAAGTATACTTTAGGTTCACTTTAAACATCTTGCATTTAAAGATTAATGTTATAGAGAGATCACACTATCCTTACTAGTGATATTAAAAGATTTTAGGCTTAATATTAATAAATGCGCATTGTGCAATAAAGTGCTCCAAATAAAGTTTAATTATGATATTTATATCAGTTAGTCTCAAGCAATATTTCAGTAGATATCGTCCCCTTGGAATTATAAGGTTCTATCTGCGTTCTGAGCAGTTTTGAGATATTGAGCTTTAAAGTTTTTGCATTCCATTAAACTGTATAGAAAGAACCTTTTTATTTTCTAAATAAAAAGTTCCAAAATGTACACAACTTAAAAAACAACATCACATAATGTAAAGAAGTGGTCACAGAATAAGAATATGTGAATAACTAAGTTTTGACAAAAATGTCAGATAGAACCTTATAATTCCAAGGGGACGATTATGTTAATGGATTTGTAATATACTTAGTATGAAATAAATGTTTTTTTTTCCCCCACTAGGGTGCTCACATTGGCTGTTGTTGCCTATTTACCTTTACAACTATGTAAATTCTTACAATAAAGAATAGTCATTTTAGAGTGAGAAAAAAATCGGTTTGGAGGCATACCATTCAAATTTATGAATGTGAAACTTTCCAATTTGTATGTTTTTTGTTGTTGTTGTTGTTGTTGTTTACTTATTCTGGTCGTCTTGGTTTGACGTCAGGCGTTCTTCAAAGGCTCAATGACAGGTGTGTTGATGTAAATGGCCACTGTGCGGCAGCAGAGGACAGTCAAACTGATGAATGACAGCGAGAAGAGCCATTGGATTGACTTCCATTGGCTTCTGTGCTTTCCTTATAAACTGTATTACAATAAGTGTTCAGAATGTCTAAAAATATGACTATAAAGTTCGTAATGACTGGCCTTGTTTAAACAGGAGAGCAAAATAGCATATCTATAACATGAACAAAACGTTTTTAGTTTATTATAGGCTACATTTTTAAACATTTGATAGGCTAGAGCTAAATGTATGTAAAAAATGATCTATCTATCTATCTATCTATCTATCTATCTATCTATCTATCTATCTATCTATCTATCTATCTATCTATCTAGTATGAACTGCAAATCCCAGATGGCGACACGGGGGCGTGTCGTCACGTGACCCGAGCAAGGTGTTTTCACGCTGACACGAGCGCTTGACATGAGCGCGCGGCTCTTTGAGGGCTCGCGGAGGTCAGTCAGAGCTCAGAGTGCAGGCGGACCGCGGAGAGACACGCTCGCTCAGTTCATCTACAGGAGGATGGAGGTGGAGAACCGAGCCAACGGATTTCACTTCTCCAAACGGGACAAATTACTGAGCAGCGGTGAGTTTCTGGTGCCCGTGCACAGTTATTGAGTCTCAGATGAAAATTAAGGTGTTTCAAATCCAGTTCTGCATCTTATGTGTAATGCATGAGGTCAAAATTCAGGCAAAGTATATGGGCTATTATCTCTCCCAGGTGTAATATAAATAGCTAGTGAATTTTAGAGCATTCTCAATGCAACTTTCAGCAATGTTAACGCAATCTGTAGTTTTTACCCCTTGTAACATATGGAGTAAAATGTGTGTGTAATGTGATGAATGGACGTATAGAGCTGGAGTTTGGGGATTGGGGACAGTGAGGTCTTTTAAAGCGCTGCTGAGGAATGTTTTTTATATGCACGTCCGCGAGGAATCGTAAAAGATGAACTTTTGAACTTGAGAGAATCACCCTCGAGCGCCACAAAAACACGTCAATGACAACAAACAACCAGCTGGAACATTTTTAATCAGTGACGTTTCCATTGTAGGCAGCAACACCAAAAAAAGATTATTTGTAAAAAGTAAAATCATTCAGTTAAAAATATTTGTGAATAATGTGTCTTATGGGGTAAGGGTTAAAAAAAGTTTTACTAATTCATTTTAGTTTTTTCATAGACGTTTTTTGCGTCGTGATATATTTGTTTCGAGTCTGTTTGAGTCAGTCAGGTTGTTTGAGTCATTCTAATAATATTTTCTGACTTATTTAAAATCAGTTAATTTATATATTGCCACACAAAACACATTTAGGTGATTTTTTTCCCCCAGTCATCTCTTAATATGAGCAATTGTTGCCTTAAGCAAGAGAAATTGGAACCAAAAGCTGACTTTTAAGCCATCCCTACACTAATATAGTGTAACATTTATGCTATATTATTTTTTAGAAATCTCAAACCTTTCAAACTAATGAATGGGATAATTAGGTAATTTTCTGTATTTGCATCCCAAATGATGCCAATGTTGAATGGCAAAATAACCTTATACAATTCATATACTATATGGATGAGGACATTGCGTTTAAGTACATACTGTATAAATGCATAGAGTATACTATGCATTTATACAGTATGTACTTATACGCGATGTCCTCATCCATATAATATATGAATTGTATAAGGTTATTTTGCCATTCAACATTGGAGTCCAACTACATAATTAAAGCTGTACAACATTCCATACATAGTTTTTTTTCCCCGGTTAGTTAAGTGCATCATCCAGGTATTGAAAGTGCGCTTTTTCTATTAGGAATTTTCAGTGTGAACACTCTCACACTAATAATAGCACAGAATGTCCTCGAATAGTGCATAAGTATGCAAATTTGTGTCATTTGCATATTATCATCCATGCATAGTGTAAATCTTTTGTATAATATTTATACTTGTACATGTGCAAGTGTCTGCAAATGTGTTTGTTTGAAGAGAGAAAAGCCTTCAGTCAAATATTCTGTTAGTTTTCCAAGAAAGAAATGCACACACACTCTAAGATGACCAGCTTGTTTTTAGCAAAGACAAAGGTTGCCAGGACTTCCCAGCTTTTCCAGCTGAGTTTCCAGCATCTGTTTGGCACAGATATGCACGCACACCGCAACTAACTTACATTTTTAGCAAACTGAAACTCCTAATTTTAACAGTTACATTAAGTCTAGATGATCAGCGTTGCTATAGCAACACTGGATTGGTCACTGCACATACCAGAATACAACTGTATAGTCAACAGCCTTGACCTTTCACTTCTGAGTGACCTTTCTACTCTCACTGACCTTATAGAGCGGAAAAAGAGAGAGGAAGGCGAAGCCAACATGTATGTCTCTTATATGCAACATTTTTCACTATAGAGTAAATGAGTAATTCATTTTTAGTGATTTATGTAAATCAATCTGTTATAAAGCAAAAACAACAACAACAAAACAAGCTCAGATTTCCTCCATTGCACAATTAGGTAAAAAAGAAGTATGTGTGTGTGGTTCAGGTATTTATTCATGTTATGGGGTCAAAATCCCCTCAAGGATAGTAATACCAGAATTTTTTTTTACTTGTGGAGATTTTTTTTTGTCCCATGAGTAAAACTGCTTATAAATCATAATAAATGCTGTTTTTTGAAAATGTAAAAATGCAAAGAGTTTTTTGTGATGGGTAGGTTTAGCATTAGGGTTAGTGTAGGGGGATAGAATATACAGTTTGTACAGTATAAAAATCATTATGTCTATGGAGAGTGCCCACAAAACATGGAAACCCAATGTGTGTGTGTGTGTGTGTGTGTGTGTGTGAGAGAGAGAGAGAGAGAGTGCGTATCTGATTTGCAATTTAGTCTTTACGGTTGGTAGCCCTTCCCCCACAAATAAACAAACACACAAACACACATCATAAACACATAGAAGATAAACTTCCTGTCCACCCACCCACACAGGGATCATAAAACCCCCCTTTGCGCTGGCCATTCCATGACCTCTTGTTTCGACCCCCTTGTTGCCATAGAAACTTTGACGGAACAGGTAGTTTCATTCTGTCCCATGAGAGTTTTTGTTTTCATAAATTTTTCAATATTATGTGCAATTTTAAAACAAAAACAAAAAAACGTTATTGCGTTTCAATGTTGTTGTATCAGTTTTCTGCATTTTAGGTTGAATTTTTATAGATAACGTAACATAAACATTCTAAAAATATATTCAGCGTAATGTTTTCTCTTCTTTTTCATAGTTTGAATCGTATCTTATTTTTAATCTCTTTTAAAACGCCAGTAAAATGCAATATCAGGACGTTCTGCACTCTTAAAAATAAAGGTTCCTAAAGGGGGCTTTCACAGCGATGCCATAGAAGAACCGTGTTTTTTTTTTAAAGAACATCTTAAAATCTAATGAATTTCCATAAAGAACCTTTTGTTGAATGTAAAGGTTCCATGGATGTTAAACGTTCTTCATGCACCCATTGATGTGTGTGTAGTTTTGATGAAATTTGAGAGCTTTCTGTCCCTCCAAAGACAGCCATACGCAACTACCACTGTGACGCTTCAAAAAGTTAATCAATGAAAGAAATTTCATTTTTTGGGTGAACTATCCCTTTAAGTTTTTTTTTATCTCTTGGCCATCCCTAAGCTATAGTGATAGATGCATTAGCTTAACCACTAATTATTAATATGTGTCTATTTTAAGCATTCTCACACATAATTTAATTTGGAAGAAGTACTGCAAGTATATTCGAGACATATTCATGAACAGCTGAAAACCTTTAATTACAAGGGCTTAAAAATGAAATGGTAAAAGTAAGAAAGAAAACGTACTCGGTTACTAACGTAACCTCGGTTCTCTCTAGAGAGGAAACGAGTACTGCGTAAATCTTACGCTAGGGGAAAATCTCTTTTCCGCGAGATACTGAAGCCAAAAAATTATCCTTAATTTTGAAATAATGTAAAACGCGTTGCGGCAGCATGCAGACACAGGCGAGACGGCTTGTGCGCCTATTGGCTGCCCTGCGGCAACTGCAGCAGCCTATCGATAAGGCCCACTCGTGACGTCAGCTCCAATGGGGGCGCTTCGCGCCCAATACGTCACGTCCCGCCAGAATGGGCGTGGTCTAGGGCTATAAACATAGCTTCGAGAGGCTAGCTCACTGGTTTTTCATCGCCGAAGCGAACCAGAGCGTGTGCAGGCACGGCAAGATACGCAGTACTCGTTTCCTCTCTAGAGAGAACCGAGGTTACGTTAGTAACCGAGTACGTTCTCTTACGAGAGGTACTCTCGTACTGCGTAAATCTTACGCTAGGGGAAACAGTGTAAAACGCCGTGCATGCTAAGATCCAGCACCAAAGTCCCAAGGGCAAGTGCCCGGGCTCATATAGTACATGATCATAAGGGACTCACAGAGAGCCCAGGAAAGAGTGGCTAGAATAGCATCATTCCTGTAATAATATAACATCTTATAAGGAGCAGTTATACTGATGATGTGTCGTACAGTCAGGGCGACCCCCGGCCTGGACTGACGAATATAGTGGGTCTTACACACTGCCCATAGAGCTGCGCGATCCAACAGCGAGCATTTGCTCAAGCAGTTTCAGTATTCTGGCCCGAACACATCAGGGCAGACAGTACCGATTTTAGACCGAAAGCAGCTTAGCCTGCAAGGCGGGAACCTCTAGGTTATAAAACCTTATAAATGTAGACGGGGAGGCCCAGCCTGCCGCCATACAGATATCTTGCAAGGCAATCCCACTAGACCAAGCCCACGACGAGGCCACGCCTCTCGTGGAGTGTGCTCTGACTCCAAATGGGCACTGTAAGCCCTTAGAGGTATAAGCCAGCGCTATAGCATCAACTATCCAACTGGATAGGCTCTGTTTCGACACGGCAAGTCCCTTAGAACGTCCGTAGAGTGAAAACAAAGAGCTGCTCTGTCTGTCTGAAAACAGACGTGCGAGACACATAAGCTCTTAATGCTCTGACTGGGCAAAGGAAGCTTGCGTCTCCTTCCTCGTCAGAGACCGGTAAGGCTGACAGGGAATGACCTGCGCCCTAAACGGTGTGTTGAGGGATTTTGGAACATAACCGTGCTTAGGTTTGAGTATAACTCTTGAGTCATTAGGCCCAAACTCCATACACGTCGCGCTTACTGAGAGCGCGTGTAAGTCTCCTGTGCGCTTCACTGAAGCGAGAGCCAGAAGAAACACTGTCTTGAAGACAGGTGTTTAAGATCAATCGTCTGTAAAGGCTCGAATGGGTCACCTTTCATGGCTTCCAGCACTGTAGAAAGGTTCCATACAGGGACTGAGGGAGGTCTGGGAGGATTCAGTCTCTTAGCTCCTCTAAGGAAGACGATGACTAAATCGTTCCTTCCTACTGACTGACCCAGCGTTGTTTTTGAGAATGCTGCTATGGCCGCCACATACACTTTGAGCGTGGAAGGGGTCCTGCCCTTGTCCAACAGCTCTTGTAGGAAGGAGAGAACCTCCGTCACCCCACAGTCTAGGGGCGACACGCCACGAGCTGTGCACCAGCTGGAGAACACTGACCATTTCGAGGAATAGAGACGTCGCATAGACGGAGCTCTAGCCTGCGTGATCGTGTTTAACACTCCGCTTGGGGAGGTCAGCGGGTACCCGTTGATGGCCCAAACATGAAGGGACCACAGCTCTGGGCGCGGATGCCAAAACGAGCCCTTGGCCTGAGAGAGGAGGTCCCTCCTCACTGGCACTGGCCATGGGGCAGTGCTTGCTAGCTGCATCAGAACTGGGAACCAGGGTTGGTTTTTCCAGAACGGCGCTACGAGTAGCACTGAGCATCCTTCTCTGATCCGTTCTATCACCTGAGGCAGGAGAAAGACGGGAGGAAAGGCATAGAGCGGGCGGCGGGGCCATACGTGAGCCAGCGCGTCCCTGCTCTTGGAGAAAAATTCCAGACAGTGAGCGTTTTCTTGAGACGCGAACAGGTCTACTTCCGCTCTGCCGAATTTCTTCCACAGCAGCTGGACTGTCTGTGGGTGTAGAGGCCATTCGCCTGTCGGAACATTGTTTCTGGACAGTCTGTCCGGTCCTACGTTCAGGAGCCCTGGCACATGCGCTGCTCTCGGCGAGAGCAGGTTGCGCTGAGCCCACACCAGGAGGCGTTCTGTCAGCCTGTGCAGGTTTCGGGACCTGAGGCCGCCCTGGCGATTTATGTAGGACACCACTGACATGTTGTCCGAGCGGACCAGGACGTGGTGTCCCCGTATTTAGGGACAAAAACGCGTCAGTGCGTTGTCTACTGCCAACATTTCGAGGCAGTTTATGTGTAGAAGCTTCTCCCGTTCTGACCATTGGCCGAAGAACGGTCTGCCCTTGAGCAGTGCTCCCCATCCCAAGGTGGAGGCGTCCGTAGACACTACCTTCACACTCGAGGAAGTCCCCAGGCTAACACCTGATTGGTACAAGTCGTTTGCTTTCCCAGGTTTCAGAGCTGCGATGCATTTCTGATTGACCTTGAGACGAAGCAGACCGGAAGCCCACGCTCGGCACGGTACTCGCGCTTTCAGCCAGAACTGTAGCGGGCGCATGCGAAGCAAGCCCAACTGAAGTACTGATGATGCTGAGGCCATGAGACCTAGCATCCTCTGAAATTTCTTGAGCGGGACAGATGCGCCGCAGCGGAAAGAGCTCGCTGCGCGCTGAATGTCTAGTGCGCGCTCTGGTGACAGTCGCGCTATCATAGACAGCGAGTCCAGTTCTGTGCCCAGAAAGATATTATCTGTCTGGGAGACAGAGAACTCTTCGCCCAATTGACCCAGATTCTCGAGGTGATCGAGCAAAATGGTCCTGTGCTCTATGAGCACCGAGTGAGATTGAGCTAGAATCAGCCAACCGTCCAAGTAGTTCAATACTCGCATGCCCTGTAGTCTGAGGGGTGCGAGCGGCTAGAGACAAGCCGAACGGTAGGACTGAGCACTGATATGCCTGGCCCTCGAAGGCGAACCTCAAACGTCGCCTGTGACGTGACGCTATTTGTATTTGAAAATATGCGTCTTTCAGATCTATTGACACAAACCAATCTCCTCGGCGAATGTGCGTGAGGGTTTTTCTGGTCGTGAGCATTCCGAACTGTTGCTTCGCAAGCACTCTGTTCAGTTGCCTTAGATCTAGTATGGGTCTGAGACCCCCGTCTTTTTTCAGTACCAGGAAGTATCTGCTGTATAGCCCTCCTTCACTCTGAGCTTGAGATAAAGGCTCTATGGCCCCTTTGCTCAACAGTTTAAAAATTTCGGCTCGAAGTAGGTGGTGCTACTTCTGTTTTTTACCGTAGCTTCGACGCGCGTCACATAGCGGCGAGGGCGTCGGCGAAACTGTAGCGAATAGCCTCTTTCTATAATGTCTAGCACCCACTTCAAAACCCCCGGGTAGCCTTGCCCATGCATCTGCACGAATGGCTAGGGGCTGAATGCGGAGCGCGCTCTGGTCGCTCAGCGACAGAGGGGCTTCGGTGTGCTGTAACATAAGCGTCGCGCTTCGAGGCAGGGGGCGCGCTGATAACAGCGGGCAGATTGCCCGCGCTCGACTCCTTTGCGGTGGTCAACCGAGAGGGGAGGGCTGGGCGAGTCCCGTAGGACCTGTCATGTCTATGTGTGAATGTGGGCGCGGGATAGCGGGCACATTTACAACACTGAGAGCATTGTCCGCCTGAGCAGAGCGAATGCACGTTGGTTTTGTTTTTACAGAAACCTTGAGATATGCGGAACGTAGTGTTTGTGGGCACTGGGCACATTTACCACGTTTAATGCGCAATCGACCTGGGTCGATTTCATGTGCGCGAGCCCTGTGTGACGGGCTGTGTTTGTGTGTAGGAATTTCGTCTACATTCGTAACACCATCGGCCGTGGCCGGGACACCAGAAAATACACTCTTATGGGATTTATCTGGGTAGCCGTAAAAGCGGCGTTTGTGTGCAGGCAAGCGGGCTGTTTCGCCGACTTGTTTACTGCAGAATACACTGGAACAGTCGCATTTACTGGAACTGAACGAGCGAGAAGTTGCCATAGAAACAGAAAGCGTCAACATGCTGGCGTTTGTTTGCAGGCGTGCGTGTATTACAGCAGGCTTGTTCACTGCAATATTGACATTTCCAGTCGTCTGAACTTCAGAGGCGGAAACCATAGAAACAGAGTTTGGGTGCAGGCGAACGGGTTGTACCACGCGCTCGTTGGCTGCAAAATACACATCTGCAGTCGCCTTTTCAGGGAACTGCCAGAGCGAGAATTGACGGCAAAAAGTGTGTTTTGCCGGTAGACCCGGGATTCGATCGCGGGTCTCTCGCGTGAAAATCTGACGATCTACCACTGGACCACAGAGGAAGACACATAGACATTCAGTAGCGCGAGTATTATCAAAGAGCGTCAACATATGCTGGCGTTTGTTTGCAGGCGTGCGTGCAAAACAACAGGCTCGCTCACTGCAATATTGACATTTCCAGTCACCTGAACTTAAGAGGGGAATGAGAAATGTGTCAGGAGTGGAGGTCGGCCCGGCCGCAGCGGGGCTAAAACACCCTTTTCTCCTTTCGCCAGTGACGCACGGGAACCATAGAAACGGTGTTTGGGTGCAGGCGAGCGGGTTGTACAGCGCGCTCGTTGGCTGCAAAATGCACATCTGCAGTCGCCTTTCAGGGAACTGACAGAGCGAAGCATTGGCGGCATAATATATCTGCCGTTAGACCGGGATTCGAACCCCGTTCTCTGGTGCGAAAAACCTAAGATTCCGCCACTGAGCCACAGGGGGGGAACACAAAGGTGTATAGATGCATGAGCATATAACAGAGCGTCAACATGTTTTCTTCGGCGTTTGCTTGCAAGCGTGCGTGTTACAACAGGCTCGTTTGCTGCAATATTGATATTTCCAGTCGCCTAATCAGGGAACTGAGTTGTCTTTTCGCCGGTGAGTGACGCGTGAATGGGGCGCAAGGGCAGGGTAGCTTTCTTGTAACGTAAAGAAAAACTAACCCCGATCGTCCGCTTCCAGCCTCCCTTGTGAACGGCGCAGTTTGCGCGGCTCGAACAGAGGGAGAGAGAAAGCTAGCCCCGTGACCGTCCGCTCCTGACATCCCCTGTGAACGGCGCGGTTTGCGCGGCTCGAACCCCCAAGCAGGCAAGGCAAGCGGGCGCACCGGCGAGCTTTGCGGGTTGGGGGGGGCGGAGGAGCAGTCTCGGAGAAGGATGCCAGGTGAGTCCTCAGAGTCACCAGGCAGTAACTGGCTCGCAGTGAGGGCGGTCGCCGTCAGCGAGCGCGAGCGCGAGAGCTGCGTGAACCTCAGGAAAGGGGCGTCTTGAAAAAGACGCCCGGCTCTTTTAGTGCAATGAGAGTGTGTGTCGCGGCGGCGAGCACACACACATACACAAAACACAGTAGCAGAGAAAGGATATAACGCCGGATAGCGCAGCAGGAAGGCGACTGAAGGCGGCGCGGCCAGCGGCTTCAGAGTGTCGACTCGTCCCGCGGCTGAAAGGCTTTTTCAGACGGCGCGGCTTCTCTCCGGATCCAGCGATGCGAGAGCTTCGCTGAAGAGATGAAAAATCAGTGAGCTAGCCTCTCGAAGCTATGTTTATAGCCCTAGACCACGCCCATTCTGGCGGGACGTGACGTATTGGGCGCGAAGCGCCCCCATTGGAGCTGACGTCACGAGTGGGCCTTATCGATAGGCTGCTGCAGTTGCCGCAGGGCAGCCAATAGGCGCACAAGCCGTCTCGCCTGTGTCTGCATGCTGCCGCAACGCGTTTTACATTATTTCAAAATTAAGGATAATTTTTTGGCTTCAGTATCTCGCGGAAAAGAGATTTTCCCCTAGCGTAAGATTTACGCAGTACGAGAGTACCTCTCGTAAGAGAACAATTATTATACTATTTTTCTCATTACAAAATACTTTGGGCTACAGTTTTAGCATTAACAAACTACAGCCAGTCAGTGCATGTCGCTATAGGCGGAGTGTTTCTTTACCAAGTGAAATCGCCAACTATACTTGCCTGGCATTAATAATACAGCGTTTTGATTATCGTTTTGACAATGTTAAAAAAAACGCGAAGGAAAAACGTTTCCGTTTTGTACACCGTTGTCGTGTAAAAGCTAAAACTGAAAGATCTTCACAACAAACCATCAAAATAAAAGTTTGGTTTAATTTCAAGAAATTATGACACAAATATAACACTTCTGTATACTAAAATGTGCTTCTCAAAGTAGTAATATTATTATTATTTCTAAGGAATATCATATAACCAAGATATTTTTTCATCCATGTTTTAAATGTATGCACTTATTTAACAAAAAATAAAAATGCAATGTTTTATTGTTACATTTTCATTTGATTACATTTTAAAAGCTTGATTAAATTGTTAGTTTATATATAAAAAAAAAAATCATAAGACAGAAAAAATATTGTGATATTATTTTTGGCCACATCGCCGAGCCCTATAATGCATATTTGTCAGCCATACATAAATTAACCCGGTAGCCTATACGAAACAGATAAGATTTCTGTAATATAGCAAAAATAAACTGAATGTGGTTTAAATGATATATTTATCATCAATAAATGCAATTTATTTCAATCTCATGCATTATAACTAATTAAATGCAGTATTTCCTGAATAAATGAAGTTGTTTTCGCAATGAACAGATTTATGCTGATTCTAACCCATTTGAATAAATGCATTTTGAGAATATGATTGTTTAAATACAATCAAATAGATGTAAAGAGCTAATAATAAACTATGCAGAAGTGCAGAAATCTTACCTGTTTCGCATCACTGACAAATATGCATCACATAAAATCTTGTTTATGTTAAAAAAGTGTTATTCAAATGGGTGGAAATTTTGAATGCAATTCAAATCTAAGCCTTAAATTTAGGCTTAGGTATTTTTTTGAGTGTGGATTACCACACATGGCCATGCGCGCACACACATTGTGATGAGCAGAGGCGCGGGGGGTTGGCTGGGATTTCATGTCCTTGGATCTGAATGATGAAACCCTGGAAAATGGAAAATAAATGGATATTCAGGTTACATATCACTACTACATCTGTACACCTCCCCTCCCGATCCCTCTTTCCTTCCATCAGCCAAGTGGAACAGAAGACATCTGGGCTGCCTCATCCTTTTCTTCTGAAGGCTGGGGGTGGGGTGTTGGTATGTGTGTGTGTGTGTGTGTGTGTGTGTGCGTGTGTGTGTGTGTTTGTGTGCATATGTCTCTATACCTGTGTATATTGCTGCCTGTCTGTGTGTATGTGTCCTGGTAAACCCTACGTTATGAGGACAAAATGTCCCCACAAAGATGGCTATATCCGATTTTGTTCTTTATGGGGATATTTTTTGGACCCCATGAAAAAAATTGCTTATAAATCATACTAAGGGATGTTTTTTGGAAAATGTAAAAATGCAGTTCTTAACTAGCAGCCTTTTCACTTGATTCTCCTGAACGACATAATTCAATTGATAGAGTGAAAAAAATGTCCTTTGCTATCATTCAATTGTCATTAAATAAAGACAATTGTTGATATTAATTTTCATATATGTATTATCCTTTATTAAGACATTTCTATTTGCTATCATTAAATTGTATGTAGAATACACATTTATTTATATTAATATCAATATATATATTATAGAAACATTTACTAAAATTCAATTGTCATTTAAAATGTGAATAAAAATAAACATTTATTTATAGTAATATATTTATTTATAAAAACATTTTAATTTTTTATCATGAAATTCTTGTTTTAGATAAAATACACTTTTATTTGATGTTAATATCAGCATATCTATTTTTTATTTATTCAAAATATTTTCAGTTGCTTTAATTACATATAAATACACAATTATTGATATTCATATAAATATATTTATTTATTTTTTAAAAATCTTTTAAATTATTCAAGTCAATAAAATGTCATTTTCTAAATATATTCAAAGCCACAAAAGTATTTGTCAATTTAAAAATTACACAAAAAAATTTATGAATTTAATTGCATTCAATTTAATTCATTGAATCAAGTACCAAATATTTTTAATTCTTCTATTATAGATATATTATGATTTCTTCTTTTTTTTTCTAACTCTTGCGAATGTATTTTAATGATAAACCAATAGATTGTAATGTGTAATTTCTGGTTTTCAAACTTTAGTGGATAACACGAATGCCACTTGGGTTGATATTTTGTTATCAAATGCAATGACGTTCAAACATTTTTACTTATGGCTGAAGCGTCCAAGTGCTTTTTGGAGCCACTGCATGTGTATAAATCACTGAAAACCCATTTTGCTGAGCCAGTATTACAAACACCAGAATGAACAGAACTAACCCTGAATAATGTAACCTGTCTAACATCGCCTATTTAAGTACTGTAGCTTGTTGGCCTGATGAAGTGAGAAAAAGTGTGTGTGTGGCATAGAAGGCAGACGGTGAGTATTTGCGCCTGTAGCTCAATACCAACGGCCTACTGCCATCATAGATATTAGATTATCTTCAAGGAGCCTGTGTGTTCTGGTCCACCATATGCCGTGGATTGCTGGAGTGTGTGTGAGATGCGCTGCGTGTGGCAGATCAAAAATACACAGCTGCCAGCGAGCCCAAGAGATCACACTCATACACACACACACGTGGCGGTTTCTGAAGAGGTCGCGGAGGTCGTGTCCTGAGGGACAGAAGTGAGAGGAACGGGCAGATGGGTGTGTGTATGAGAGAAAGATAGATAGAGAAAGTGTTGTTTTAGGAATGAGAAGAGGCATTGTTTTAAAGTTGTCTTGATGTTCTGTGTGGTAAGATGAACTTTAAGTGTGTCCATCGCAGAACATTTGAACATTCTTTACAGCATGAAAAAGATGATGATAATGGCAAAAATTCCTGCAAGCATATTTATTGAAGGAATTTAAAGGAATAGTTTAATGATGATTTACAAAATTTCTTAGAAGATACAAGATACTCCATTTAAAGTCAGTTTTTAAATGTTTTTGTCTGTTACTAGTCACTCGGTGCATCTGAAATTGAATACTTCTCTATTATATAGAATTCTATATAGAATACTAAATACATCATTACCCATGATGCTGTACAAAAAATTTCCACCAATCAAGAGAGTCGAAACATGCAAAAGATGCACCAAAAGGTTGTTAAATCCGCATGCACTCCCGTTAAGCACCGCGAATGACGTATTAGAGTCTGTCTCCCTACACTCTCAAAAGCATATTTTGCAATAAACTTAAAATATATTGTTTATATAAAATCTACATTTTAAATTTGTACTTTTATATTTCTTCATTGTTTTTAATTCGATTATGCTGTTCACAATGCTTCATGGGATTGTAGTTCTTCCCATCACTAAAGCCGTTTAGTACACAGTCTTTATACCATATACCTTTATGGCTTTATTTTTGGCTGATTTTCCAAAAAAAAAATTGCTTCAGTTTGAATAGTGTTGTGATTTAACATAAACGTTATTGAAATCCCTATAGAAGAAAATGCCGCTGAAAAAGTTGACGGGTGCGGTTTCACTCGATAGATGTGGAAATAAAAGAACACAATTATATTAAAGGAATAAAGTAGTTCATTAACATATTCTAAAAGCAGTGTTTTCTCTTCTCCTCATATTCTCTCACTCTTTCCCTCATCTGCAGGTTTTTATGAAGAGAACTCCCTCCAAGATGACACAGGTGAGGAAACTGCCAATGATCTCCATGCTGCCATCTACTGGCTATATCGCACACTCATTTCTGTGCTCTGTGTCCCAAACATTTTCAGACCATGAATAGTGAACATTATAGGGTGGGGCTTTTATCGAGCCATTTAAGAGAGTTATAGTTCTGCATTCTGGAATAAAAAACTAATAAATATCCAGAGTAAAATGTGACTGCAGTACTCAGCTTCACCAGTAGAGTATATCACAGAGCTCTTTCTTTCTCCCAAGTTCTCCAAAGCTCTGGTAAAAGTGCACTTTTTAGAGGTCAGAATTAGTTCAGGAGCTTCTGATCTTATGTTGCCAGCAAGTCTTTCTGTGATGCATGCATACATGCTGTTGTAAAGCTGCACAAGTCAGTGTCGAACATTGTTAGAGAAAGCAGCTGATTTATGTGAGAAACCAATTAAGCTGTAAAGCATCGGAAGAGCTCTTCAGAAGCACACACACACACACACACACACACACACACTGGTGACATCACCTTCACTCCCTGTGTCTGTGAAGTCAAAGATAGGTCAGCAATGAGGCACAACATGTAAACAAGCAGGAATTGTAGGCCTCTGATTGGCTGAAAGTATTTTGGTGATTTGGATTGTTTCTAATTTTACGGTATTCTAATAATTATATTTTATATTAAATGTAATTATTTCTAATGTTATAATTTTACGCAACAGTCAATTATACAATTTAGTGGCAGTGTATGTAACTTTTTGACCACTAAATGCTGTGGTTAACCAATCAAAATCAAGTGTTCTAGTCAAGTCAAGACACATTTATTTATATAGCTCTTTATACAATACAGATTGTTTCAAAGCAGCTTCACATTAATAAAAATTAAAATACTTGTTGTAAAAATGAATGCTAATCTTGTAAAATCCTTTTTTAAACAATTATGAAACAAATTCAATTTCATCTGTAAAGAAGCTCTACAGAAGAAAATAGTGACATTATTCAGCTCAATTTTGTCCAGTGTTGTTTCCATTCAGAGCTGTAAAACCCAAAAGTGCAGCATTGCTTACCTTACATTTTACACCATCCTGTGCTTGTCCAAGTGAAGGTTTGAGAGGTTCTCAGCTAATTTGACATCTGTAGGTCACTATTTTGTCTGCAAAGGTCTGTCAGTCTGTCAGTATTTAAGTCTGAAGCTCATGAATGTAATGCCTGAAATGTCTCACCAGACGTTGTTTCAGTGTTCCTCCTGCAGTTTGCACTCATTGGTCAGTGAGTCGCTCACATGTTAAACCCAACGACATCAATGAATGTATATCGCAGCCGTAATAATGAGGAAAGCGCTGGTTTGTTTGCTAGGAGAGAGTGTTGACGTGTGTAGTATGTGGTAATCTCAGGGCACAGCCAACGGTCGATGGTTTCTTATGCATCCAAACTCACCGACAGCGTTGAATGTTCCCAGAATGCACCAGGTGTGTATATGCATGTATATGTATATGCAAAACTCAATGTGAAATATGCTGAACTTTATCTAGATTTGCCATTTCGATATAACGAGATTTGTATTTGCTGAAAAATTGTCAGTAAAGGTCTTTATCTTATACTTCAAGTCCCCCTGCAGTCCATTTTTATCCATTGATTTGATAATCAAAATAGTTTTTAATAGAATTTAACTTGTGAAAATAATTTCTTCATGCCTTAAAATAGCTTAAATGTAACTCTACACCCTTGCTTCATTTAGTTAACGTGAACGTTCATGAATATGCAAATTAGCCCCGCCTCCACTCACTCACACCAGCTCGGATCCTACCTGATCCACTCGCTCAACTGTAGTAAACGTTAATTCATATGATTAGCCTTTATCAAACAGCTAATAATGTGTTGGTATTGTTACACAAACCATGTTACCGTTCGCCATCTCAGAGTCAGACAGTTGCCTTCTGAAAATCAGCATCCTTAGAAATGCTTTGAACATCACATAAAGCCAGTGGAGAAAGGCTCATAATTCATCATAACATGGTAATAGACATAATTCCCCCACTGTATTGCTATATGCACCTGAATTTTCCTGTCCCTTCTTAAAGTTGTTCTTGTCCTCACTGTGGAAAAGCCCCGCCTGCACTTTGACAGGATTGGTTCATTTGGTTACATGTTTAAAACTGCAGGAAACAGGCTGTGTTTTTGAGACTGTCTTTGATACACTGCAGTTTTAAGGAGAAGATACTCTGCACTGGTGTTGACTTTTGAATTTGCACATGGTTTGTCTTAAAGTATATTAAAAACACCACACAGACATATAAACAACATTAAAAACTTTTCTTATTTTTAATGATTTTCAGCACATGGGGTCTTTTACAATAAAATAATATATGCAAAAGTTGCTAAAAATTGGTTAAAATGTTTAAATTTAATATGTAGAAGAGCATCAAACAGGCAGATCACACTTGAGCGATTGTGAAATATATGCTGATGTTTTAGCATATAATCAGTATTATATTATATGCCGAGAGAACGCATATGTTATTATTTAGAGAAAGTATGTGGTTGCAATCATCTGCTATTGTATGATGGTCTTTAGTGGTATTCATTCAAATTCACAAGCAGTCTGATTTTTGTTACCTTGGCTGAGATTGAAATTATTGTTTTATTTCATTTAAAAAAATATATATTTATAATAATAATAGTTATATACTATTGTCCTTTGAAGGAGTTGTGCTGCTGCCATTTATTATGTTTGAGAAACGATCATGGTACATTGATATGATAATCATTCAGTAGCATGGTATGTGTGAAAGTACCATGGTATTAGTATGGTATTTGATTATGTACCACAGTATTCTTTGAAATAACTTGATACATGAAAACAGTGTTAAATCAGTACCATGGTTTATATGAAAATTCTGTGATATTGCCATGTTTTTATTTGTACCATGATATTCTTTGGAGTAACCTTTAAATATGTATTGGTATTATGGTATTTTTTGATTATGTACCATAGTATTCATTGAAATACTGTGGAAATATGATTATAGTAAATTGAAAATAGTCATTTTATATATATATATATATATATATATATATATATATATATATATATATATTTATATTTAAGTTTGAATATGAAACATGGATAATCATTCAGATCCTTTATAGAAAAGTGTCATACTGTTTTCTTTTAATATAATAATTTGATTCTAATTATTGAGCATTGCAGTCATTTGCATATGCAAAATGGATCCAAGTAGAACTGGGTCAGTGTCACAATGCATAAAGCTGAGCCAGCTGAATCAGCCACAAGAGCAACTGAACTTACAGAGTGATGAAGAAAGCTACAAATATATCAAAAGAGAAAGAATAAGCCAATCTTACCTCAACATAGTTACCTTGACTCTCCTGTGATGTTGAAGAGTTGAATGCTATCTGGAGGAATGCCTGCTTTTCTGGAGGAATCTCTCATGCTCGCATCATGAAGCTGCCGTGGTAAACAAACATGCACATTCACTGCTGGATGAGTCACTACAGAGCTAACATCCTCATTGTGAGTTCGTCGTATTTGAGATGAACTATATATGACCCAAATGATGTGCTGCGAATTTGTCCATGTGCATTGAGTGACGGATTCTGATTGGCTGAGATTTCTGATGCTCTGAATTGGAGCTCTCTGATTGGCTGAGGCTGAGTTAATTTGCATAGACAGAGAAAGACAAACAGAAAGAGAGAGATGTTGGGGGGGCGGGAGACTCTTGGGAATAATTGATGAAAGATAATGATCAAAGAGGAAAGAGGAGATGTGGTAGATGGATACATTTCGCCACTGGGCAGTTTTCGTACAGCTAAATCATGCGGTTTGTTACGCTTTGCCTTCCGCTGGGAGCAAAAACACACACCTGTCCAATACCTACAAAACATTTTGTGTGTGTGTGTGTTTGGCTTTGTTTTCTATGTTGCATGGACATTTTTGCCCTAATCTTTCTGAACACTTGGGGTGCATTTCCCACAATCCTCTTTGCCTATGGTGATTCTCTCGCACAACTAGGTCAACGCTCTATGTAGGAACATGTGTACTAACCAGGCATATCTAAAACCCCATCAAATAGGACTGGGGTTCACAGACCAATGATCTAGATGCTGGATCAGGTCGCATCAGGTTCTTCTGCAGGTTTAAACCCTTCCTACCTCTCAATCCGAGAGAGGACTGATAAGTAAAGTCAAATGAAATTTACACCAATAAGAATCTGTAGTGTAAATCTTTAGCGTTTTATCTTGTAAAAAAGTACACTTTAGCATGCTTTAAAAAGAGTACTTATTTATTTAGTACAATATATGAACTTTAAATGTAATATCCAATAACACACTGACTACAGTTAAATTAATATCAAGTACTTTACATGTGCTTTAGTATGTTAGTCAATATGTTAGTATATTTCAAAAGCATGACAAGATTATTAAAACAATGTAAAGTAAAAAGCTTTATTTTGACGTTATATCAGTGTGCACTTTTTAAACGTGTACTTTAGGGGATGTACTCTCTTTAAGGACACTTATGTGTCCTTTTATTTCTTTAATGTTATATTATCATCAACAAAGTACACTTTTTTTAAAATATACTTTTATTATTGGAAGTACACTACAAGTGCACATTCAATACAATTAAGTGCACTTCTTTTTTCACAAGGGTAATGTTCATGTTGTTTTAGCTGAGATAAGTGCATCACTAGTAGTGCTAAAAGTTTAGCATGCGCAACGGTTAGCTTGTGGTTTAGCCATTGATTTGTCTATTTTGAATCCCCCACATCATCATCTTCAGAACCTCCAATCTACAAACTTAAAGACTGAAGGTTAAAATCATGATAACATAAAATAACAGCTGATTTCATAGTCATTTCAGCTTGTACATTCTTCTTTTACCAGTTTAAAGATTAACCCTCGTTTGTGCGTTTATTTTTATTTAATTAGACATTATCTTTTTGACGAAGCCCATTTTATTTGAACAAGTTACTCTACTTCCGTATTTTCAGTGTTTTGTTATGCGTGAGTGATATAAACGAGCTAAAGTGCTTGGACGAGATAGCAAGACACAGAATGCTTCTGAATGTAGGTGGCGGTAATACACACTGACAGATCTAGAACAGCATGAACGGGGGATAGAGAGAGATGGAGAGAGAATGACACAGGGATGTAGGGAAATCAAGGGATTTGTTGCTCCTGTTGTTTCCTCTGGTGCTGTGAAGTGAACTATATGAACCAACATCATCATCACACGCTGACTGTGAAATGCCTGTTCCTTCTGATCAGCAGAATCAAAGGCTTGTTCAGAGTAGAGTACTAGCTTACTGAATACGGTATGTAGGATGCACTGTGTACTACCTACTATGGAATGTGAAACAGTGTGCACTATGCAGTAATAAACATTTTAAAGTGCCCATATGTTTTTCAGATATTATCTTTAGTGTGTAATATAGCTGTTTGTGAATGTTAAAGATCTCAGATCTGCAATGTTTCAAAGATCAAAGTCTATCAAAGTAGAATTATTACACAGCCCTGTGGAATGCTTGATTCTGATTGGTCAATCGCGCCATCCAGCGGTATCTTATTCCCCGATAACAACCGGTAAAAACTGATAACATGAGCTCATCCGGGTAACTGAAGTTGCTGCTTTACGCTTGCTAGGAAAGTTTTTTCCTTGTGGAAGTTTTGCGTTTGGTGAGCTAATAAAACTTAAATCAATATTTTGTGCACAGATATTTAATTATGTCATCCGGTATCGCCGACTCGCTCTCTCGTTTCATACAAACGCAGCTGCTGCCATTTTTCGACGACTTTTTTTGTATACTGTAATAGATTATCGGATAAAAAACAGGTACGATTTTGAAGTTTCATTTCAATATGTCTTATTTATGTGGTGAAATGCCGTGTAATAAGTTGTATGACTGTACATCTCTCTTAAATATCCGTCTATTTTGAACTTGCTTCTTGATAGCAACTGCTTTCTCCACGGAAGCTTTGCATTTAAAGAGCTGATAAAATATTTAGACAATATTCCATGTCTAATTATTTACTTGTGTGGCAAGTAGCCGTGTAATAAGCAGGATAATGCATATCCAGTTGTTATCGCAGAATAAACTCTGCTTCGCATCGGGGTCCTGGTCACCCTGTCTGGGTTTATTCTGCGATAACAAACGGCTGGATGTTTGTACATTATCCCTCATTTATTGTTTCCCAAAATAAGGAACCGATTCTGAACTGCCTAAAACAAGTCTTCATTGGCTGCCGGCAAACAATGTCTGCGTTGACCCGCCCTCAAATACTGCAGTTGTAGCTGAGGCCTGGAAGAGTTTGCTTTGTGTTGTGGACATGTCAGGAAGATGCTGTTTTCAGTGCTGCAGTGCAAAAGCAAATCCACTTTGCTGCACTCCCAAAAGATGAGGACTTGCACTGCAATTTATACTGAAACATCGACATCTTTGTTGATCCTGGAACAACATTTCAATCAGATTTGAGGGACAAGTTCACAGTTTGTCAAACTTAGGCTTAAAAGCAGGATTAGGTGTGTGGTGGAAAATTTATGAATAAAATAGTAAACTGTATTTTATATTAATAGAAGGTGACAATAGTAAAGTCATGAGTTAGGCATGATGATTTGGTTTTTATGTGTCATGTCTTTATCCTATAAAACCTGATGTATTATTCTATGTGGCTGAGATTCTCTGAGAACTGCTTGAACACTCCTGGACGTAATTAAAGCATTTAAAGGACATTTGCTGGAGTTTGTCTGTCATTTATGCTGCGCAGCAAGAAAACTAGTTAGTAAGGGGAACAAGTTAGATTAGGTGACTATTATTGAAGGGGACGTCGATTTGTAGACGAGACCCAGAAAGTTAGGTTTTGGGTATAATCTACAGGTGCTTCTACATCAGTGTTATTCACCTGTCATTTCCCTCTGAGATTAGGGATAACATATGGGTAGGGATAGGTTTAGGGATATGGATATGGATATGGTTAGGACAAACATTTTCGGACAGAAATGTTGTTCCAGGGTCAAAAAAAATATGTTGATCTAGGAACATGTACTTGTTCCTAGATCACAGTGACACAACAAAATCACAGTGACCTGCAAAATCAGATCCAACTGCATGCAAAATTGCAAAAATAACATTGAATGAAAATGTCTGTCAGGGTCTGAACATACCTGAGATTTCTGACCTATCAAGTGAGTGTTTTTTTTTTGGCCTGTTTCTTCCTTATTCTGTCCCTGTCAGAATGTGATGGGATTTGTTGCATGATGATTATGCCTGGGGGTATTTTTTATCTTTTACTTAGACATTCGGCGCATTGAGTGAGAGTGAGTGGGTGTGTGTGTGTGTGTGTGTCACCCCGTTCAATTTTAAAAATGTGTGTTCCATAGTTCCCGTTTGCTATAAAGTTTGACCTGTGTTTGACCCAATCCTCAACAATACTGTGCCCTTACAACACACAACCTTCCTGAGGGTTGTAAAATGGCTGTAGAGTTCAGGGTTAGGTTGAGTGCTTTCCTTTGCGTTTACGACGTTCAGGCTTTTAGAAGACCTCTCCGTGACCCCCGCGCTCACCTGCTCCCTCTACAGTTCACCAGCAGCTCTGAGAAATGAAGAGATCTGTCAAGTTTAGCTGATTCTTGTCAGGTTCTTCACAGGTTCATTTGAATAATCATTGCAATGTGTTCCCTGCATGGAATTTGACATATTCTTTTGTTTGAATATCAGTCCAGCTGTAATACCGTGTGATTATTGTTTAAATATAGATTGAATGTTGCATTCAGTTGTCTTTCTTTCCATGTTTCCCATCCCCCTTCCTGCCGGCTCTCTGTCTCTTTGGTTTGTAGTAAAATCTGGGTCACGCCGCATGATGCTGTAAGTCATTTCAAACACACAGTGAGACTGCAGAAGATTCCTGGCATACGCATATGTGCCGGCCGGGCAATGTGTTTGCGTAATCCTCCTCTCTATTGCTCTGAGATTTAGATAAGAACTTTTAGAACTTTATTTAAAAAATGTGTAAGTTTAAGATTACAATGATTTCAACAGCTCGATAAACTCAGATTAACCTACTATCAGACGTCACAGAGACATCTGTGTGTCATTCTTATCTTCCTGTTCTTAATGTCAAGTTTGTCAACTAAAACGGGTTTTTTTATCATATTTGCACATATATTCATATCCCATTGACTGGAGTTCAACCAATATGTCTTAAATGGCTAATGCTGATATGTAAATCAGACAAATTATGAATTTTATATGAAGTTATACCCATTTTATTTGATTAAATTTTATTAATTTCACCTTAGTAATAATGTATAAAAAATAAAATTCTGTATTTTTGACATTTATCATGTTTTATTAATAAATGTATTATTTTTAATAACAAACTATTTATAATCAAATAAATAATATATTTATTTTATTTCAGTAATATATTAAAACAACCTTTTTTAATATATTTTTATATTTTTATTATATTTTAATAATGTATTAAAATAACGTGAAATTATGGAATTGATTACTTTAATGTATTTTATTATATATATATACACACACACACACACACACATTTTTAGATTTTCATTTTTTTATAAAATTTTATTTGAATAATGTAGTAAAATAACATGAAATCGTGTAATTTATTACTTTTAATGTCTTTTTAAAAAACATTTTTAGATTTTATTTTATTATTCAAGTCAAGTCAAAGTTTATTTATATTATTATTAATGTATTTACCATTTTATTTTGACTTTTTTATTTTAATTTTAATTAAGCTATTATTTGGTAGATTGTTTGTGATGTCCTACACATCTTGTCCCCATAAAGATAGCAAAAGCGTCACACAAACATTGATCTAGCTATCCAAATGTTCAAATCAAGAATTAAAAATGAGAAAATGAGGCCTCTCGCTTTATTTTGCATGTAATTAAATGCCATTTCTTTCTTTCCCTGTAGAGGACGGAGGTGAGCGCTGGTGTCTGATCTGTGGTGACCGGGCGTCTGGACTGCACTATGGCATCATTTCCTGTGAGGGGTGTAAGGGCTTCTTCAAACGCAGTATTTGCAACAAGCGCATCTACCGCTGCAACAGGGACAAGAACTGCCAGATGTCCCGCAAGCAACGCAACCGCTGTCAGTACTGCAGACTGCAGAAATGCCTTCAGATGGGAATGAACCGCAAGGGTGAACACACACACACACACACACACACACACACATATACATCTTCTTGTACATTTATCTTTATGAGGACATTCATTGACACAATGCAATCTTTAGCCGCTTACCCTAACCTTACCTATCACAACTAAGTGCCTAACCCGAACGCTTATCCTAAACCTACCCTTAACCTAATTATAACCGTATCCCTAAAACCAAGTCTTGACCCTCAAACAGGCCTTTAAAGGGATCTCAGAAAGTGAGGACCAGCCAAAATGTCATCACTTTACTCTCCTTGTCCTCACTCCATTGGTCTAAAACTCAAACTGGTCCTCACAAAGATAGTTGTACAAGTACACACACACACACACACACACACACACACACACACACACACATATATATGATGCTGATTTAAACCAGCAGATTAAATCCAACAAGTACTTAAGAAATGCAGTGAGAAATCTGTTTAAATCAAGGTTATTACTATTAAAATATAGATAAAATTTAAAAAATAAAGTTCATTATCTAAATAGAAATAAAAAGTAACACTTTACAATACGATTCCATTTGTTAACAATAGTTAACTACATTAGTTAACATGAACTAACAATGAAAAATAATTCTAAAGCATTTATTTATCTTAGTTAATGTTATGTTCAACATTTACTAATACATTATTAAAATAAAAAGTTGTATCTGTTAAAATTGTTTAATGGACCTTAGCTAATATTAGCTAACAATGAACAGAGGTATTTTTATTAACTAACATTAACAAAGATTAATAAAAACTGTAACAAATATATTGCAAGGAAAAACTGAATCTAAAATAAAAGTTCTTTATCATCCAAATCAAAGTAAAAATAACCATGAATCATTTTTAGTTTAATACTTTGATGCTATGAATATTATAAGATTTCATATCTTTAAAACTTCCTTTCTATTAAACATCCTTTAATCTTTTTCTTTGCCCCTGTTTTTTTTCTTATTTTTCCCTGTGCTATTTTTCTTTCCCTCTCTCCTTTTTTACGCGTATCCATTCAGAATTACAATTTCACCCAAATTATGCAACACGTCTTTTGAATAAACACAAAAACATCAAGGTTTATTTACCTCTTAACTGTCCCTCTCTGTCTGTTCTTTGATGCTGCTTCATTAGAGGCAAATATCTGATCTTTCCACTATGTAAATTAGGTGATATAGATCAGGGTTTGATTAGCCATGCCTGAAGGAAAAAACGCACAGAAATCAGATTATAGATCTGGGTTGCGCCGCTGCATGTATAATCATGAGTTGCTCAGATGGTTCTGATAACAAATTTCTTGATCCAGAGCATGCTGTCCCTCTTTGATACTTGGGGCTAAACTCTCTCACACATATACTTATAGATAATTTACCATTTCTACACTTTAGCCTATGGCACACACTGTTGAGTGTACTTGCCTGCAGTGTGCATCAGAGGGAGCTGTTGGTCTGTGTTGCTCTACTAACCACCAACCTCCTCCTGGAAATGTTTGATTTGCAATACTAGTGACTTGCTTACTGCATACTACACAGTATATACTGTGTAATGCTTACATTACATACATATACATATCATATTTTTCAATTTTGTGCAAAAGTGTCTCGCATTTTTAAAGTCCCATCGAGTAATGAGTCAGAGATGGTAAACGGAAAACATTTGTCAAATGGAATATATAATGTCACGTATAATATTTTACGCTGTGCGCTCTGTTATTGTGCACATTTTGGTAAATAATATTAAATAATCATCTATGCACAGTATATATACTGAATATTGCAGAAATAGTATTTGTAAAATGCTAGTATGCAATTCCTTACAGATCTTTTTGATCTTACTTTCAGCAATCAGAGAGGATGGGATGCCAGGAGGGAGGAATAAAATGATCGGACCTGTACAGGTAAGACAGTTGTGTGCGTTTCTACATGGCTATTGCTATTTGTCCCCAGAAGTGAGCTAAATCTGACAAAACCTCTCTTTTGGATATATAGGGCTATCAAAATTACAATATGAAAATGTATATTTAAAAAAACATTGATGTTAGATGCGATTAATCACAATTTATTACAGAAAAATGTGCAATTGTGTTTTTTTTTTTTTTTTCTAATAGATTGAATACATGTATTCTATCAAAAAAAAAAAAGCAAAAATTTCTGTAACAATTTACTCTTTCTTTCTTTCGAACTTTCTATTCATTCTATTCAACTCTCTTTTCAAGAATCATGAAAAGTCCACAAAAATATTTATCAGCACAACTGTTTTCAACATTGATAATAATAATAAATGTTTCTTGAGCAGCAAATCAGCGTATTAGAATGATTTCTGAAGGATCATGTGACACTGAAGACTGGATGAATGACACTGAAAATTCAGCTTTACCATCACAGGAATAAATTATATTTGAAAATATATTCAAATAGAAGACAGTTATTTTAAATTGGAATAGTATTTCACAATATCAAATTTATTTGTATAGCGCTTTTCACAATACATATTGTTTCAAAGCAGCTTTACAGAAAGTGCATTTCAGAAATGTACATAGAAAAATACAGTTAGTTAATCATGTATTAATTTAGGGCATAACATATAACATATATATATACAGTATCTCACAAAAGCGAGTACACCCCTCACATTTCAGCAAACATTTTAGTACATCTTCTCAAGGGACAATACTATAGAAATGAAACCTGTATATATTTTAGAGTTGTCAATGTGCTGCTTGTATAGCAGTATATATTTACTGTCCTCTGAAAATAACTCAACATGCAGCCATTATTGTCAAAATAGCTGGCAACAAAAGTGAGTACACCCTAAGTGAACATGTCAAAATTGTGTCCAAAGTGTCAATATTTTGTGTGAGCACCATTGTTATCTAGCACTGCCTTAATCCTCTTGGGCATGGAGTTCACCAGAGATGCACAGGTTGTTGCTGGGATCCTCTTCCACTCCTCCATAATGACATCACGGAGCTGCTGGCTGTTAGACACATGGTGCTTCTCCACCTTCTGCTTGAGGACGCCCCACAGGTGCTCAGTAGGGTTCAGGTCTGGAGAAATACTTGGTCACTCCATCACCTTCGCCTTCAGCTTCCTCAGCAAGGCAGTTGTCATCTTGGCAGTGTGTTACAAATGTTCATGCCGTTCGGCCTAGTTTCTGAAGGGAGGACATCATGTTCTGCTTCAGAATGTCGCAGTACATGTTGGAATCCATGTTTCCCTCAATGAAGCGCAGCTCCCCAGTACCTGCAGCACTCATGCAGCCCCACACTATGATGCTACCACCACCATGCTTGACTGTAGGCAAGACACAATTTTCTTGGTACACCTCACCAGGGCATCGCCACACATTCTGGACACCATCTGAGCCAAACAAGTTCATCTTAGTCTCATCAGACCACAGGACATGGTTCCAGTAATTCATGCTCTTGGACAGGTTGTCTTCAGCAAAGGGTTAGCGGGCTTTCTTGTGAGCCAGCTTCAGAAGAGGCTTCCTTCTGGGACGACGGCCATGCAAACCGACTTGTTGCAGTGTGCGGTGTATAGTCTGAGCACTGACAAGCTGACCTTCCGCTTCTGCAACCTCTAAAGCAATGCTGGCAGCACTCATGCGTCTTTTTTTTTTTTTTTAAGCCAGCTTCTACACCTGAGGCACAGAACGAGGACTCAACTTCTTTGATTGACCCTTGCTAGGCCTGTTCCGAGTGGAACCCGTCTTGGAAAACCTCTGTATGACCCTGGCCTGTACTGTAACTCAGTTTCAGAGTGTTACCAATCTTCTTATAGCCTAGGTCAACTTTGTGGAGAGCAACAATTCTAATTCTTAAATCCTTAGAGATTTCTGTGCCATGAGGTGCCATGTTGAGAGTATGAGAGAATTGTACTCAAAGCACAAATTTGAACTGCTCTAGTACAAGATACACAAATTTGTATGGTCCTGTCAAGCAGACAAAAACATGAACATGATGAATAGGACATGTGGCTTTGCATGGTTAAACAACATAGAGCTATCATCACTTAGGGTGTACATACTTTTGTTGCCAGCTATTTTGACAATAATGGCTGTATGTTGAGTTATTTTCAGAGGACAACAAATCTATACTGCTATTCAGGCAGCACACTGACTACTCTATATACAGTATATAGTTTCATTTCTATAGTATTGTCACTTGAGAAGATTTACTAAAATGTTTGCTGAAATGTGAGGGGTGTACTCACTTTTGTGAGATACTGTGTATATATATATACATATATATGAATTAATTGAGTCGTCCATTCTTCTCCACACATTCGGGGGTGAGATTCCACACAGTCCATCTCAGAGCATTCCTGCAGAATTGAACCTGAAGTGCTTTATGTTTCCTCTGAGAGCTTATTGAGATTCTGAATCGGAAGGCCACACATGGGGATCAATTGATACACACAGAAACCCCTTCCTTTCCTCTCTTTTCCTTATAAGTATGTATACATCATATAAATCTATAGAGAATGTGAATGTGCAGAGTTTGTGTCTTGGTGTCCTTGTTATTAAGTGTTTATGTTAGTTAGCATTGCTGCTGACTCTCCCTCATTATTGGACATGAATTGAATCATTAGATTACATCTCACTCTGTTAAACAATCGACTGATCCATTGCTTTCAGTCCACGGAAGATAAGCAAGAGTTTGTTTAGGGGCGAGTTAATAGACTTAGTCTATTATTGACGGATTAAAACAGACAAAAAAAAAAATCTGTAGAAAAGAGAAAATATAAAGAATGAGCACATGAGGATTTCTCAGTAGATGGCTTTGTATTGACCCATCTCCATATTTTATATCTCCATGCTCAGAGATATAGTGCAGTCGATGGCATGCATTCATCTCTGATTTTCTCCATTTCTGTCTTTGTAGATCTCGCTGGAGGAGATCGAACGAATCATGTCTGGCCAGGAGTTTAAAGAAGGAGCTGAACTATCAGATACGTGGAGCCACGGCTACAGTAACCACAGTTCACCTGGCAACAATATCTCTGAGGGCGGTCAGACCTTATCTTTCTCCACACTGTCAACCAGGTGTGACCCGAATGAGATCTTCTAATGCATTTACACACGGACACACTGACCCCAGTGTGCCCTTTTTATGTGCAGGGACAAATGGCTTTGATTAAATTGAATTATGAGGTGTTTGTGTCATGGAACGAACCAACAAACTTGAGCAGAGAATCAAAACAAGATAAAGAAACACTCAAAATTGAGGCAGTTTTTACTTTTTTTTTAAATTCATTCATTCCTTGTGGATACGATTCCAAAGAGAAAAGTGTTTGTTTCATTAAAATGTACTATTCGCTCCACCTCTGAAACAACTTTCCTTTTCTGCTGACATCATAGAGCCCTCTTATTTTCTTATAAAAAGACACTTTTCACCATCCAATCAATTCCTGATGGATAAAATCAAGTTCCTCGCTAATTTTTTAAATATGTGAATCTCTTTTTTCACTCTTAACCCTTAAATGCATGAATGTTTCGCCAATCATTATTACATATTTGGGTCTTTAGCGACCCAGATCTATACTGTATCTAACATGGATGGATTTCTACCTGTCGCAAAAATATAAAGCTCTCTTGATATTAAACTAAGAATTACAGAAGAAAAAAAAAGTCTTTGAAGGGTTCGGTTTGAGCAGAATGTTTATACCATCATCACTGTCCTCGTATGAACTCATTTCCCATTTCATTTTGCGATCTCTAACATATTCTCAAAACGATCATTTTCAACATCTTCAAAATCAATATTTTGACCGCTGACAGCTTCTTCACCAGATTCACCATCAAGTGACACAAATATGTGATTGCGTTCAGTACTTGTTCTGCAGTAAATCGCTGAGCTAATTCAAGTTTTGCTGATTCTTCTTATTCTTTTGTTTTCTGCCTGCTGTAACTATGAGTGAAACTTCACTTCATCATTGTGTATCAGACATTGCCACCTTGTGGAATAGAGTGAATTGCACTTATTCAGTCATCAAAGATTATTGTTGTGCAGAAAAAATATACTTACACTGTTACACACCTGGAGTCGTTAGCGACCCTATACAATTTTTACTAAAATGAACTTGCTACTTGAAATGGGTTGCAAATCAGGTTATTGTTAACTAAAACCATACAAATAAAATAAAGGTTAACTGAATTTTTTCCCCCATTTTTGTTTAAAGTTGAAGTACTAAAATAAATAAACCTAAATAAACTAAAACGTAAAATGAATTCTATATAGACATTTAAAAAATATATATTAAAACTAACTAAAATTAAAGTGAAAACAGAAATTCTGAAAATGTAAATATTAACAAAAACCATAATAGTATATCAGTGATACTAAAGTAGCAGTGTTGCAAAAAATTTTTTTTATGTTTAACAAATTACACGTATAACCTTGTCTGTCGTTCTCTCTCTGCAGCCGTTCTGTGGATATGAGCACGTACTCTGTGTCCTGTAGAGATCAGTGCAGCAGTCCTCAACTTACACGCTCTTTCCTGTTGTGTAAATATCCTGTGCCGCCCCCTACTGGCGGCAGCCTGAAGACGCAATCACACACATTCTCAACCCAGCTACTCAATGCTGAAGACCTCACACCTCTCACTACACCCATGGTCATAGAGAAGGGGTAAGACTCTCACAGAATTACATATCAAACACAACTTTTGACACAAAGTCAAGATTTAGTTGATTATCACTCTTACTTGCCCATTACATTTTCAAATGTCTGTGTCAGTAGTCATGTCTAATGGTCTTGACTTGGTATAAAAACTCTGACACCATCTTTATCTAAATGTAACAAGCTGCATGTCGTCAAAAGACAGCTGACCTTGAGCTGAATGTTGAGATATTTTTAGATATTTTTTTTAATGGGTGATACAAACCGTAAAATTGAAAATAAACATTTTGAACTTTGGAGCCACTTTGGTTGTCTAATGTGTTAAAAAAAAGAAATAATTTTTTTTTCTGAGGTATATTTTATGTTACTTGCTATTAAGGGTTAATAGCATCACTTCTGTCTCTTGGAAAGTTTGATTGATTTCACTGAATCATTGGGTTTTTTCAATGTTTCAATTAATGTTCAAAACACAGATGAGTTGCTTGTATCGTCATTTAAAAATATTTCCAGAAGCTCCTGAGGGGCATTTTATATTTGGAAATCTTTTGCACCCTCAGATTTTTGTTGTTCAAACAAATCAATTGAAATTCATTGAAAGAAATCAATACTTTTATTCAAAATGGATGCATTAAAGTGATATGAAAGATTTCTATTTCTAAGAAATGCTGTTCTTTTTAACTTTCTATTAAAGAATCCTGGAGAGAAAAAAATCAAGGTTTCCACAAAAATATTAAGCAACACAACTGATAATTATTAATACTAAGAGATTCTATTAGAATGATTTCTGAAGGATCATGTGACACTGAAGACTGGAGTAATAATGCTGAAAATTCAGCTTTGATCACAGGAATAAATTACATTTTAAAACATTCAAATAAAAAATAGTTTAAATTGTAATAATATTTCACAATATTACTGTTTTTCAAATAAAAGCAGCCTTGGTGAGCATAAGAGACGTCTTTCAAAAGCATAAAAAATCTTACTGACCAAACTTCATTTTAAATATAAAATGTATGTATACCTTATTTGTGCATATAAATAAAAAAATGGTTAAATATCATTGTTCCATTGCTATATCAAGTCTGTATTACCCTCCCTTAAGCATATAATGGTAAAGGATTTTCATTTACATATAAAAGTCTTAAAGATGCTGAAAGATGCAGCTTGTTTAATTCCAAGTGTCTCTGTTTCTCATTTGTTCAGGTATATCGTGACTCAGTCGGAGCTGTTGGCTCTGCTGTGTCGTATAGCTGATGAGCTGCTATTCAGACAGATCGTCTGGCTGAAGCGTTTACCGTTCTACAGTGATCTGTCCATCAAAGACTGCACTCGTTTACTGGGGGCTTCCTGGCATCAGCTTACCCTGCTCTCCTTGCTCACGGTGCACAGCGGACAGATACTGGGAGAACTAGCCAACATCACACACCAGTACACACCGTCCGGCCTGACACTACAGAGGTGAGATATACGTGTGTCGCCATCAAAGTTTCTATGATATTCTATTCTTCCCTTTTTGTGCCATATATCCGAGTGAAACGGCTTCTTGAACAAGAATAAATGTAGGGAGGGACTTGATTTTGTCCATGGGGAATTGATTGGATGGTTGTGTTTTGCTATTGGTGGATCTCATGTGAGTGACAGGTTGCCTCATGCTAAAGAAGAGATGCCGTTACAAGAGGGAGGGGAAGTTATTTTGATTAAATATTACAAGTGCACATGAATTTCAAACAAATAATGATGTGTTAAATCATGTGTACTAAATATAGTTTATAAATCCATTTTGATTTCATAGTGACTTTAACATAAAATATTTTGGTAATACTTACAATAAGGTCTCATTTGTAAACATTAGTTAATGCATGACCTAATTTGAATTGACAATGAGCAATATACTGTGTGTGTGTGTGTGTGTGTGTGTGTGTGTGTGTGTGTGTGTGTGTGTGTGTGTGTGTGTGTGTGTGTGTGTGTGTGTGTGTGTGTGTGTGTGTGTGTGTGTGTGTGTGTGTGTGTGTGTGTGTTTGATTTTGATTTTAATAATGTATTAGTAAATGTTGAAATTAGCATTAATTTATGTTAAGTAAGTTAATAAGATTAATAAATCCTGTAGAAGTAATGTTCATTGTTAGTTCATGTTACCTAATGTATTTAACACACGAAACCTTATTGTAAAGTGTTCTATTTTATATAGAGTTAATTTGATTTTTAATGTGAATTATATGTACAGAAAATGATATTTATGAATGTATGCATGTGTGAGTACAGGTTTGGTGAGGATGCTATGGAGGTCATGGAAAGCTTAAATTTTCTCTTTCGTAAGTTTCATCAACTAAACATCAGCAATGAGGAGTTCAGCTGCTTAAAGACGGTCACCCTGCTCAATCAAGGTAACACACATACACTAACCCTGATACACACTGAGATCTTTTTTTTTTTTTTTTGACAGAGCAGATGTGTGTAATTTGAGTGTGTGTGTGTGTTTTGTAGATGTGGCAGGTTTGTCCAACACACCCATGCTGGAACAGTTAAGTGAACGTTACTGGTCTGTGTGTCGCGACCTGACAGAACATCTCCACCCTCACCGGCCCAAACGCTTCTCTGACATCATCACCTGCCTTTCTGAGATACGTCATACCTCAGGTGTGTATATGTATACGTTTGGAGAGAAATTGCGGATGAGAGCAAATTAACACTAAAAGATGATTTAAATTTTTTTTTTTATAAATTACACTACCGTAAAAAAGTTAGGTGTCAGTAAGAATTTTTTTAATTAATACTTTCAGCAAGGATGAATTAAATTGACCAAAAGTGACAGTAAAGACATTTATAATGTTGAAAAAGGATTTATATTTCAAATAAACGCAGCTTTTGAACTTTATATTCATCAAAGAATCTTGAAAAAAAGTATCATGGATTCCACAAAAATGTTAAGCAGCACAACTGATTTCAACATTGATAATAATAATAATAATAATGTTTCTTGCACAGCAAATCAGAATATTAGAATGATATCTGAATGATCATGTGACACTGAAGACTGGAGTAATGATGCTGAAAATTCAACTTTGATCACAGGAATAAATTACATTTTAAAATAAATTCAAACAGAAATATTGATCAAATGAATGCAGCCTTGGTGAGCATAAGAGACTTCTTTCAAAAACATTAAAAACATCTTGAACAGTAGTGTATCTTAAAGGAATAGTTTACTCAACTCAACCCCATGTTGTTTCAAACCTGTATGGTTTATGTATTCATAAGATTATGTAATCTGGATTATGTAATCAGATTCCAAAAAAATAGGTACTTGTAAATTGTAATCGGATTATATTACATTTTAAAATTTGCAAAATTAGACTACAGTTACATTTTTATTTATTACATGATTATATATTCATTGATTGCCAACTAGTCAAGCGGCTATAATTTCATGGATAATTGAGAGGCAACGACATTTGACCACTGAATTTACAGAAATCATTTCACTTTTAAGGAGTGTTTTCTCAATATTGCATCAACTCCTGATCAACACATTTTAATGATTATTCAAATTATCACTCAGTGAGTCATTTAACCATTTATCATTATGTCTTGGGAAGGCTTTTGCCTTTCAAACATATTAAAATGCACAAATTAATGTAATTTCATATTTACATGTAGTTATTCCCAAACTTTTTTAGTCAGTTGAACCTCTTTTTACCTAATATATTGAATAATTAAGTCAATAATTTAACAATGCATTTCCATATTCACTGTTCTCTGAAGTCTGATGGTCACATGACATGCAGTTAAACAACTAAAATATTTCATCCTTGTTGATCTGTTATCAATCTGTTCTTTTATTTTGACATTTGGATTATTTAACAAATGATTAGCTTTTCATGAACTCACTAACCTCCTGCAGTTCCTTCACAAACCACACTTTGGGAAACCCTGACGTTATGTTTAATGCCCTTCATACTGTGGAATATATCTTTTTATATCAATATGTTATCAATAAGATTGTCCTATTCAAATCAATATTTTAAATGTGTTAGGTCAAAATAATCTAAAAGTAATCAAAAAGTAGTCTGAATATATTACCTAAAATATATAATGTAACAGATTACATTACTAACTACAATTTTCATCATGCAATCTGCAATCTGTAACAGACTACAATTTGTATGTAATCAACCCAGCACTGTAATACATTCATTTCCTTTTAATATCTTGTCGTGCAATGTATTTCATAATGAAAATTTGGATGCTGCATGAATACGCAGTTTGACCGTGCAACCGTTAGCCAATCAAAATGTTGCTCTGCTAATGATGTAATTATTGGTTCCAGGTAGGATGATGGGCGTTCCTCTGGAGCAGCTCCCACTGCTGTTTAAGGCAGTACTGTACTCCTGCACAACCAATCAAAACCCCTGGCTGGCCAACAGCTCCGCCTCCAGGACATAAGCCTCGCCTCCAGCTAGCTGTTTCCCCCCAATGTATTTATTACATGACAAAGTTGAATGTAAAACCGATTTGTGTGTGATTTCGAACTGTAGCAAATGTAGCAAACAACCAAATTAGATTTCAAGATGCCTGCAAAGATTACCTCAGGAACATAGCCTTTGAAGGAAAGACTTCTGAATTCTCCAGTGAAATTGAACAAAACATATGACAATTGTGTTAATTATCCAAATGAAAATGAACGCGCTGTAATCATTTGTTGAATTATGCAGCCACTAGCTATGAAATAAAATGTCCTTGTGTTACAGGATGTCACTGATGAAATATGCCAAGGTGCTGCATTTCAGTCGAGGAACAATGTTTCTTAATCAAATGACAGCTACGTTTTGAGCTATAGGGATTTCAATCGTTAGCTAGTTGAAATGATTGACATTTCGACCATCCATGGCTCACAAGCTTAGTTCTGTTGAGTGTGCCACAAAATACATGCTGTTGATCATCGTTTCTTTGGGATGGAGACTTCCGGTAATGTTTGAGCCAGTCGCCGGGGTAATGAAATGCAATAAGCACACTCTTTAGCCCAGGCGTGTGTGTGTGTGTTACATGTGTGATTTCCTCTCACATGTGTCTGTCTTCAAGGAAGTGTGAATGTTTGAACAGGGTTTATGTGTTTGTATTTTGGCGTAGTTGTAGTTTTCCTCATTTTTAATCCTATTTTTGACCATGTTGATATGCGTTTTAACTGTTACTAGAGGAGCCGATTCTCAGGAAGGCCTTTTTATGCGATGAGGGTTGAGTTTGATGAAACCTCATCGTGTTGTGCGGAGGAACATTCCAAGTATTACGAAACATTGGAAGAATTTTATGCGGTTTTAACCTTCCATTCCTTTGAAAGTTTACATTTCTGTTTTTTTTTTTGCCGCAGCAGCAGACAATGAGAGAATAGAGTATAGCAGCACACTCGCGGATAGCATGCGAGGCTCGCTCTGATAGATAGCGAAGGCAGGCGGGGGTGGGGGGGGGTAATAATTTTCTTTGTGCCCGCGTGTTTCTCGCTCTGTTTTGTTTCCATCTGAGGCCTTGAAGTGCCTCTGTAGTTGATGACATATAAAGACCAGGCGGCAAACGGACTGTGTCGCTCAGCTGTCTGTTTTTCTGTTTATATTCATTGTTCATCGGTTTAGAATTGTATTTTTCTTCTATGAATTTGAATGTTTACAGCATTAAAAATAACATTGTACTTTCTTTCCATTTCATAAAGATGGCATCTGTGTGTTGATTTATCATCATTGTCTCTGTTTGGTCTTTTCCACTGTGCTCTACATTCCATCCATATTGTGTTTTCCTGGTTCTGTGGCCTTGCAGATCTAATCTAAAATGCTCTATGACTGTTTTTTGACAATATGTGTTCACTTTGAGGCCGTCTATGTGCTAGTGCACTGCTTAATCGTGACAAATTGAACTAGTAGATATACACAACACATGGGGCCTGTCCAAATAGCCACACTTGGGGTCTTGGCTACTTGAGAGCACATGCACCTGACTGGAAGTAAGTGCATAAGAGTGCCCTATAGGTCGGAAAAATGCCGAAGTGCAGTATGCTCAACGCACACTAAATCCACACCTTCTCTAATACAACTTCGGAGCGGTGTTGAGGCTAAGCGTGTCCCGTCATTCATCACGTTCAGAAACTTACGTGCCCTGATTTTACGTCATGTCTAGGAAAACTTTCCAGTGAAAGTTAAATTAAAGGCACAATATGTAAGATTTTCAGATTAAAATAGGCACACACAAAAAACATTAGAACAATGTGTAACACTTTATTTTAGTGTCCTTGTGACATGTAGTTACTGTAGTAATAACTATAAATTATAATTTTTTTACTGGACTTTATGTTGATGATTTATTATGTTTACATTTATTATGCTTTATTTTTTTAAGTTTTTTAATTGAATTCACTGGTTCCCACCACCTCCTTCCCTGAACTTTAAACAGTGTTACACTCTTGTTTTCTTGTTTTAATGTGAGTAATATGTTTACCATGCCTCAGAGACAAGTGGTAACTTGTATATATGGTAAACATATATATGTAATATTACATATTAACAGTAATACAGCATTTTCTATATATTTTAAAATTAATTGCATGCCATTTAGCAACACAAGTCATCCAGCTTTTATTAATATGATATTCAAATATTGATCTAGCTAATCATCAAAACTAGGGATGGCCCGATACCGATACTGTCCTCAAATACTCCTACTCGTACTCATAAAAATTCGCCGATACCACGTCCATTTTGCGAAACGAAACTGGCCGCCGCGAGTGCTTTGTCGAGGTGAACTGAGGCATAGACGCGCGAGCTGGTCGAGCACATGCCTTAGTTTAAACAGACGAGACATCAGTGGAAAGTTTGTTCAGTCGGATGTCAATGGCAACGAAATTAAACGAGGCATGTAGCTTTAGCTTATTATTAACGTTAACTGACGAGAGAGAGAGACAGAGAGAGAGCGAGAGAGCGAGCGCACTTCTGTTGAATGCTCTTGATTGCTGATCGTTCACTCAGCACATGTTATTTGGATGAAAACTAAATCGTATATGTAGCCTAAGTAAAGTAAAACATGAACTGTTACCTGACTGAAGTATAACGAGTGGTTCCCTACGTTATTACAGGACGTGTGCAGGTTAAGAAGTTTCATGAACGCAAACATCCGAAGCGCGCGCCCCACAAACCAGCGTCTCAGCGCGAATACTGAATTAAATTGTCTTTCACGTCTTGCGCTTGTACGGACGAATTCACACACAATGTAATAACGCCCGTCTTGGTGAGTATCCTATAGTAAACAAAGTCGGTTATATCTCAAATGAACGTAGCATGTTCAAGTGCGGTCTGTGCGTTCGGTCTTAAAGGGGCAGCAGTTTGATAAACCTGCTTCTGTGTTTTAATGCTAATCAAACAAAGGAGAAATAAATACTCACTGCTCTTGACTAAATAGGCTACCCTTTTCAACTTTAGAAAATATCCATCTATATATAATTCATACAGTAATGAATATGCTTTTTTCACATTTGATTACTTTATTCAAATTTCTGTAGCCTACTGTTAGATACCCGAAAAACTCTAAAAACACTGTTTATTTCATTTGTAGCCTTTCTTTGTTCTATATTGTATATATTTGTCCTATTTGTAATTCGATTGTTTGTTTTTATTTTGTTACTGACTGCTTACTTGTTTTAAATTCACATTAATTAGGCTGCTAGTTTTTGTTGTAGTATCAAAATTGGATTAAATAATTGATATTTCACTGGTTTTGACAAACATTTGAACCGCTGACCCAGTCCTCAGCACTGAGCCCTGCTGAAGCAGCTCTAAATATGTGCTGTGCTATTAAATGAAAGATAAAATATGATAGAGCAATAGAATGAACAGTGACAGTAGGCTTACAGAAGCTCATACAATGCATTTTAGCAGGCTTAATTAAGCATGAAAATAACTGAAAGAAATATATATATATTTGATGAACAAATTAAGCCAACTAATATGATTTATAATCTTTTGGTTTATCTACTAATACATTTAAAAATTACAAATGCAGTGAAAATTCAGGTATCGGTTACGGTATCGGTATCGGCGAGTACCAAAAATGACAGTATCGGTATCGGACTCGTTCTGCAAAAAGTGGTATCGGGACATCCCTAATCAAAACTAATGATGACTCATCCTGAACTATAGTTGTCCAATCAAATGCTCTCTTAGAATGCCCCTCCCATTAATACCACCTCCAACCAAACAGCATCAAGGCACATTTTTTATCACATTTGAGAAATAACAGTTGCATTTCTTAATATTTACTTGCAGATTTTTTAACATTTTAATATTAGTGAAGGATCAACTGCTTTGGTTAGTCTGCTTCATGGCTAGTAACTAACTAGCATGCCCATATAGTTATGATGTTGGACATATGCAGGATACAGGAAGGAACCTTATAGCCTGTATTTCTGTACTGTCTGTAAAACTCGATCAGCAAAGATCAAAATGTACAAACTCAGCATTTGTTGCTCATCACCTTCCCCAAATCCCAAACTGAATTTACCATTCAGTAAAATTCAAACACTTATTGTCACATACCAATATTATTCAACAGAACATTTTGCTGTCTGCCAGAGTGCAACAGTCAGATTTCGGACGTAAAAATTCCCTTCATATTCTCAATAGAGGAATTGATTTTTTTAAATGATAACTTACAAACCTTTAAAGACAGACCTACAGTATTGTGAGTTACAAAGTTTTTAACCAATGAATAACTCATGGTGAAAAACTACATTACCCATGATTCTGCAACAAAATCTCCATAACAGAAACAAACAAAAAGCCAAAAGTACTCCTTAAGCGTATTTTTGCAATAAAAAAGTTTTGGTATAACTTTATTTTAAGGTGACATAGTTACACGTTACTTAAATGTATTTAGTAATAACAGTAAATAATGCATAATTACTAGTAACTAACCCTTAACCAAACCTTAACCGTAACTCTGTACATGTAGTTAATTAATATTAGCCTACTCAGTTCTTAGAGTAAGTGCAATATACGTCACCTTAAAAATAAAGTGTAACCATAGTTAATTAACATATTTCAATCAATAGTTTTATATTTATCCATTGTTTTTATTTTGATTATGTTGTTCACAATGTTTCATGAGATTGCCTCATTATATGTACACAGTCTTGTACCTTCAGTCTTGAATCAACATTCGTAATGTTGTGATTCACTTCGTAGCTGATTGATTTGGTTCAAAGCTTATAACTCTTAAAGAAATACTTTTTTTTTTAATACCTATGGGAAAAATGAATGGGAAAAATACTTCCATAACCAAGGCTGCTGAACAAGCGGGCGGACACATCACAGAAGTGAAGTTAAACTTGCAAGGGAATAGTAGATAGATATTTATGTGGCTAATACCCAACTGGATAGCAATCCGATCGATCAAAATGCATACAGTGACAAAGCCCTCTGATTCCTCAGTCTAATTGCCTTAGAACTGGATATGGGTCTGATTTATCTGAGCCTATATTCTCTTCATGAATTGAGAATGAAACAACATTCCTGAAACAACAGGAAAAATACAGGAAGCCTTTGGCCATTGAGAGCGATAATTTTTTTATTTATTAATGTGTACATTGTGTAGATCTCAAATGTCAAAACTTGCAGAGTTGCCTTTAAATGCTGTATATAGAAGAATGTCTTTGTCTCTTTTTGACTTGTGAGCAGAATTTTGAGTGTCCACTTGAACTAATTTAGATGCCCATGACCTTGTTCACTCTTCATTCAGTTTTCTTTCCTCTCTCTCCTTTTCTCCATCACAATCTGTTATGATGGAGTAGTTTGGATAAACCGAACAATACAACATATTTAGCAAACTTAGAGAGTCAGATATCCTGAATCAGCATAATAGAGTTCTATGTGTAAGTTCTAAGTGAAGATCCTGTTTCCTGTGTCAGGCTCCGCCCCTTCCTGCGGGGAGTAGCCTACAGAAATCGTTACTGTTTTTAGCACAACCTTATCTTCCTTAGTCTAATTCTCCCACTCCATTCTTAAAAAGAAAACTTACTTCCATATCCTCTCATCTGACATTTTTTGGTTGGTATCTAATTCTCATAAAAATATGCAAACAAACATCTCTTTCTCCACTCCACAACTTTGCAGTTTCAAACATTGTAGCCTACTCAAAAATGTTATTGTTTATTTTAGTTTTTTTAAAAGTTTTTTTAATCTCTAATAGCTCAACGTACCTGTATGACTCATTTACATATCAATGCAACAGGGCCCTCCAAATAAGGGGGGTGCCTTTACTTTTAATAAAACAAAAAATTCGCCTTTTGCACATTTTCAAGGAACAAACGTAGACCTACATTGTGTGTTTCCTTCATCGGGCAAATGTGTACGTGCAAATGCTAAATATTAAAATTCACTGGTCGAACTATCCCTTTAAGTGCACCCGTCGTGCATGGCGACTTCACTTGCGCATGCGTGCTCCCTTGCGTTTTCAGACACTGGAACGGTTCATTTTAAAACAGAACACTTGATTTTCCCGCGGTTTGTGAGAGCGGTTCACAGTAGCAACGGCGACATTGACAGGTAGGCTACAAGCCAAAGACAAATATTAAAAGTTAATTTCTCAGTCGTTTCCAATTCACATGTTGGCTTAGTTTGAGAAGCACATCTGTAAAATGAAAGCAGTCTCAGACAGATTAGTAGTTTCTTTAATGCCTAACGTTGTGATAAAACATTCAGTTTTAGATGGCTTATCAAATCTACAGTTATCTGTCAGAAGACAGTGCTTCTGTGTGTTTTAATGTTATCAATTGCCTGTTGTTGATATAGCCTACTAATTTATTTAGGAATAAAATGCTTAAGCTTCTTTCAAAATCGATTATAAAATCAAATGTAGGCTAAATGACTTTACCAACTGATTGTTTCCTCAATAGCCATTGCTCACTTCCTGCAACTGCCATAATATATATATTATATATTTAATATATAGGCCTATATATATATATATATATATATATATATTTAAGATTTGAAATAAGTTGCAGGATGTGAGCCTGCTAAAAATAAAATATTATATCTTCTCAAAATAAAAAATCATTACTCTAATTAATAATAATAAATATTTAATGAACATTATTGAACATCATATTGCCTGCCCTGGCCATTTTTGTGTCAATAGGCCATTCTGTCCATGAGTTGCAGTGATTTTTAATACTATAAGTACAGCATCAATTAATGGCAGAAAAATAAGCTTTTTTTTTTTTGGCCTCTCCTGGCCAAACTGTCTTGTCTTAGTTTACTGTAGAGGAAACCAGAACAGGACTCAAGATCTCATTGGCTATTCTTTCAAGATGAACAAATCTCTCTTTTTTCACTTCCATTTTTGCTCATCTGTGTTAAACACACATACACAGTCATACAGGTTCACTCTGTCATGAGTAATCTTATCTGTGCAGACTGTTCGAAATACTCCTGATGGCTCAGATAAGAAACTAAAACACACAGAGACCTTCACACACTAAACACTCCTGTTTTAGGGCTCGTGGCAGAGTTAGTTATATGGTTTTGCGTGCGTGTGTGTGTGTTATACAAATTAGAGTGTTTGAAATAAGCTGTGTAACAGGCTCAAGGTTTTGAGGGTCTTGGGGTGAAATATTTTACGTCATTGCAGAACAGATCTCAGGGCCGGGGCACTGCCTAATGCCACACTCACTAACACACACATTACCACACCATCCATCCATCCATCCATCCATCCATCCATCTATCTATCTATCTATCTATCTATCTATCTATCTATCTATCTATCTATCTATCTATCTATCTATCTATCTATCTATCTATCTATCTATCTATCTATCTATCTATCTATGAATTGGTTTGAGTAGGACAAACTTAAATTAAAGTTCAAATTAGTTCAGTCAAATGAACTTTTATGAGTATTTAGCACTTTCTTTTTCTTTCAAGTTCACAGAACTGATATATTTTAAGTAAACTGAACTGTTTCATTGTTTTGAGTTTTATGAAATAATTTCTTTTAATTTAGACGAACTTAAGTTGAACTGAAACGGCTTGGATGTCTATTTCCCAGCATGCTTTGCCGATGGCACTCGAAAGGGAGAGTAAATGCTAAAATTAAGTGTAATATAATGGGGTTTTTTTGTGCAAGATTAATGTTTGGTGGGAGATTTAGTAGTGATTAATGTTTTGTTATGCTAATTTAGAAGAATTTCTGTTAATGTTAGTTTTAGGATAGTTACCATCATGGTGACAAGTGGTGCATGCAGCTTGATTTGAGAGCAAATAAAACTTTCATACAGCAAGTGCTATTGTATAACATGCTATTGTTAACATGTTTAGTATTTTAGCAAACTAGATTGTTAAAGCTAACTAAGTTTATACTAATACAAGTGTTCACATTGATATTAGATGAAAGTTTTAAGTTAAATGTATGAATTAGTGTATTCAAACATTTCAAGTTAGGAACAATTAAAATGTATAAGTAAAAAATAAAAATCTGCCAGTGCTGCTCCTCAGTGTATTGTAGTAGACATTAGGCTATAAACAGTATGCAAACATATTCAGTCAGTGTATAATCTTACATTTATTAAAATCATAAATGGATGCTGCTTGACTGGGACATTACTTGTACATGACATTACCTCCCCTACCCATTAAACACTTTATTCCCACTATAAACTAACACTTTATTTCCACTTTTTGAATATTTTCTTAATTTTTTATTTAAAATAAATGCTACTCTGAGTCTGAGCTGATATGCGATGGGAAAAGGGAGAAGAATGAGTTCGGTAAAAGGCAGATTCAAACTCGGCTCGCATCAAAAGCTTACTCTCCACACCACTGATTCTGTAGTGGGATTTCTTTTGTCATTTTGCCTGACTCAATCAGATAATGATGGGCGAGTTTGTGTCAATAGCTTTTGCCAAAGAGGTGGGCTATTTGTACTTGGTGTAAATAGACACTCTGAATTTATATTGTACATTTCTAACCCTCCATGGATCCTGTACCAGACATTCACAGACTCCTGATCAAAACTATTGTTAACTTAAAAACAAACTTTGTGTGGAAATCTTTAAATGAGCTGATTTTGGTCAAAATACAGTGTGTGAATCAACCTGGAGGTTACATCAACAAAACCAAGTAATTTTTAAAGGTCAGATCGAGTCCTTCGTGTTTTCAGTTTTAACTTTGTGTAAACAAAGACTAGTTTACCATTCTGTGAGCGTAAAAAAAGCTGCTTTCAATTTATGTGACGCAAATGATGGAGTGACAAGATCCTGCTGTTATAGACCTCCATACTTAACACACTTGACATGTGTAAGTGTGTGTGTTTGGAAAGCAATCTTCAGAAGTGTGGTGTAGAGAAAGTGTGTGCAGGTGAAGGACAGATAAGAATACAGACCACCATGTTAACATGTTGCACTTAGTAAAATCACGTTCACACACACCCTGTAAACACATTTACACTTCTGCAAGTGTAGAGTATATAGACCAATACAAGGATAGGAATCATTTTATATAAGCTGTGTCAATTACCTAATTTCACTTTTAACGGAATGCACTGAAGTATGGCTAGTATGAAAGCGAGTCCTTTTTTGGGCTTTTACCCCCTTAATTCTCAATCTTTTTCTTTTCTTAAGCAATTCATCTTTCATCCTGGAATATCATTTTAATTTAACTATAGTTGAGTCATGTCGGTGGAAAGGCCACGAAGGTCAAAGACTACAAAGACTCTTTTGAATCTCTCTTTATTCCCCTTTCTCTCCTCTCTTTTAAAACTAAAATCAGGTGCGATGTTCAGGTCTTATATGAGAAGTGACAACTTCATTGGACATTCGGGGTTTCGACCTTGTTAGAGTGAACAAAGTCTTTATCTTTTGTGTGTGTGTGTGTGTGTGTGTGTGTGTGTGTGTGTGTGTGTGTGTGTGTGTGTGTGTTTGTGTGTGTGTGTGTGTGTGTGTGTGTGTGTGTGTGTGTGTGTGTGTGTGTGTGTGTGTGTGTGTGTGTGTGTGTGTGTGTGTGTGTGTGTGTGTGTGTGTGTGTGTGTGTGCTTATTGTTGTTTCATTTTTCAGAAGAATATTTTGATCAACAGACTATACTGTAGATCAAAATATCTATCGGAGATGAACATCACGTCAGTGAATGGGAACCATGTGTCGTGCATGACAGTTCAATAATAACCAATTCTGTTAGGCTTTTTATTAATATTTCTTAGACTTTGTCACTGCTTTAGGTGGTGGTCTTAAATAGATCCTTTTCAATGTGATGATAAAAGGTAATATGTATAGTTGTGTTATATTATGATCCAAATGTAGGCTAATAATTATGGTTAATAAGCAATATGGCAAAGCATTTTTGGTTCTGTGATATCAAATGTGTGGGTGTGGCTAATATTGATATATATTGAATTATAATAATGTGCCAAACGCAATAATGATGTAAAAACATATGGGTTGTTTTTGCTTCTTTTTTATTTGGAGCTATTAAATATTTGTATGTGGGCCAGTATAGTGATACATGATAATAAATTATAGAATTGTGATGATTGTATGCTTTTATTATAAAAGCCCCGCATATAAAATATAAATAGGCTAATAAAATAATATATCAAATATAAATATTTTAAACAAATAAATAGATATTCTAATATTATGATCAAATATTTGTATAATTATTATTTTTTGCTATTTATTTATTTTTAAATGAAGGAGACACCAGCTTCAACATTCACAATTTAATGAATTCACAGTTTTACGGTGATTATCTTTTTTTCTTTTTTTTATCTGTGGGGAGGGGTATATTTTGGCTGACAAAAGGAAGTCAAGAACAGGGACAAAGCATAAGAATTTCAGGCCTAATTGAAAAAATTAGTCCTGCAGTCAGATTCATGTGATTATTTTTTATCAAACGGTGACATATGACCAATGTTTTAGTTCGGATGTTGTTCTGGCACTCACCCTCTGATCTGTGCCACTCAAATATTTCCTGAAGTGTATTAATTAATATGCTAATGAGAAATGAAAGTGGGCCCGTCAGCTATTGTATTTATTGTGCGCACACATGTTCCACGTGTCTTTGATGGAGAGCGATCTTCAGCACCTCTGCACGCTGTGTTTCGTGTTCGTTATTGATTAAGAAGCACAATGACTGATGGGAAATGCGCCATATGGAGACAGACACTCGTGTGCAGGAGTCACAGAATGAAAGATGTTTTGTTTGTTGTGTGCGGTTTGAAAACCAATAACGATTACTTCATTAAATCCTTATATATATATATATATATATATATATATATATATATATATATATATATATATATATATATATATATATATATATATATATATATATATATGTATATATATATATATATGTATGTATGTATATTGAATATCCAAATATATATATAGCATATATATATGTGTGTGTGTGTGTGTGTGTGTGTGTGTGTGTGTGTGTGTGTATTTGTATATATAAATATATATATATATATATATATATATATATATATATATATATATATATATATATGCCTACGTGATTCAATTGGACACTTTCCCTTTTGATAGTGAAATTAATGGGGACATTCTCTAAAATTCTGACACCACTAATGTTATAATGTTTCATAAGAAAAATCTTCCTCAGTTTTAATCGAAATGTTTTAAGTGTGACCATTTTTGCACTTGACATTCAGGCAAAACATAAAACAAAAAATGTCCTGATAAAAAGGCATATAGGCTACATATAGGCTACGTTATAATAATTCAGTGATAGCATACCGTCTTTGAAATGGGTAGGCTATCTCTCTTTTTTCGTTTTATCTGTATTCTTATTTTATTGGTTAGATGCGAATGTAATCAGAGGTCGTCTGTGGAAACCTCTATTGGAATTTATAAGTCGGTTATGATTGTGATGAAGATGATGATTCTGTATTCATAAATCTCAACGATTGCATGACGGGTCATGTAAGTCAAAATACAATAATAATGGACAACTTTTGATTTAAGAGTTGAACAAAAGCATCATGTCAGCTATCAGATCACAGTCTGTCATTGGTCTGCTATTAGCGTATTTAATTCACTGCTTTTGAATGTCACGTGGATCTTGATCGTTCAGCTTTTATACACTCTTAATAATACAGGTTATTTACTGATATCAGTGGTTCCATAAAGAACCATTAACATCAATGGAACCTTTGAATTAGGCCTATACAATAGGTTATTTAGAGGGATAAGGGTTCTTTAGATTTTTGAAATGTTATTCACACTAGATAAAATTGTTCTTTTAAGAACTGTTCACTTACCAGTTCTTAGAGGAACCCAAAAATAGTTCGTCTATGGCATCGCTACGAGAAAAAAAACCTTTGGAACCTTTTTTTTTTTTTTTTGCAAAAATTTACTCAAATTCATGCCTGCTTTGGACCATTTATAAGTGAGCATTTATTTATAAATAATTATTATAATAAATGTAAGGTTACTTTAAGATTGTTTGTGCACATGATGTTTTTTATTTTAACACATCAAAAATAATGTTAACACGTTCACTAAAACATTGTATGATTAATAAGTAGGCTACAACATATGTTTTTACATTGCTTTAACTCATCAAAATAAGTTAAGCAATTGTCAACTTTTTTATAAGTTCAACTCATTTTGTAAGTCAGTTTCGTGTAAATTACGTTGATATGACTTAGGCTAATCATCCAAGTTGGTTGTACTTAAAAAACAAAACAAAATTGCTTGTACTTAAGGAAACATCTTTTTTACAGTGTTGATTTAAGTAGGCTATGTTTGCTCAGGTAGGTGTCATCATATAAGAGTTATTTTTAATCAGAAATTAGTCAGCGTTAATTTGAACTAAAACGCTTTCATGTCTCCTCCTCATTCTCAGTACCTGTTGCAGATAGGCGCTTCTTCCTGTCGCTCATTCACTCCTTTTTTTGTATGTGTGTGCGTGCGCGCGCGTGTGCGCGAATATGAGGGCATGTCTACTGTGTGAACGCACGAGGCCAAACACTAATAAAGAGCTGCTGCCCTCGCGCTGTCCTCGCAGACATCACGCAGGTTTTTACCGGGGAAACACGCACGAAGTGAACCGGCAGGCTCGCGCGGGTGTCGCGGCTCTGGTGATTAAATTCCTCGCGCAGAGATCAGCAGCACTGAAGCACCGCAGAGGAGCAGGAGTCACTGACAGGTAACAGTTCTTTCACTTCAACATCACATGCTTTCGTGAGTTCTTTTAAACCCATTTGCATTCCAACCAAACAGCGTGAAAGAACGATTATTCTATTAGTAGGTAGATCTAAAAGTAATATTTTTATATCACATAATTAGCCTATGTTTAGACAGCATCTGAAATATAGGCTATTGATATTTAACAAAATAATACAAATAAATGCTCTAAATGATGCCGATGTAATATTTTCTAGTTAATTTAATGTGATGTGATTTTATAAACATTTACTTGCTAAAAATCAGTTTAAGCGTAGACAGAAATTGCAATGCCATCATGCTCAAATGCCAACTATTATGACATTTTTAGATTTATCAATTAAAGCTGCTTTATTAGATTTAGGCCTATTGAATGCGATCATTTCAAGGCCTTATTGTTCAATTATTTTTTGATATCAGATAACATTTCAAATAAAGGTTCCAATTTGAACCGACAAAGATTTTACAATCTGGTGCAATAAATACATATTTTAAATGATCTAGTTCCATCCAGAGTTTCATGGAAATCCATCGATGTTCTGGTCCAGAAATGAATCATGTAACTGCAAGAACATTTTTAATTTCCAAAGAACCATAACGTTTTTGATAGGAAGAAGGTTCTTTGCAGAACCGCTGAAGAACCTTCATTTTAGCAGTGTGTGTTTATGTGTGTGTGCGCAGGCGCTCGGCGGGGCGGGATGGACTACAGTTATGATACGGACCTGGAAGAGTTGTGTCCGGTGTGTGGGGATAAAGTTTCTGGCTATCATTATGGGTTATTAACCTGCGAGAGCTGCAAGGTAATAAATCAGCCTAAATAAGACAGTTTCCATCTGTTTTAGGTGACCTAAAAAAATGTAGTAATTTATGTGATTAGATTTACTTGTTGTGTTCAATTAAAGAATCATTTGTTTCATTTAAATATTGAATTGAATTTATTTGTATTTTTAAGGGTCAGGTGAAGAAACAGCTCTGTAAGCTGACAAAAGCAGTTTCATTTTTTACACTGTATCAAATGTTAGATGTTTTTATGAATTTTAAAAATATATATATATATTAGGTTATTTAGATGTTTCCGTCACTGCGAGCAAATTAATCATGTATATAAAGCTACCGTGGTAATTAATTTTTTTTTTCTAGAATTGCATTTTTAAAGATATTATTTATTTATTGTTTTGATTTTTTACCTTTGACGAATCGTAACAGTATTTATTTTTTCATTATAAAGGGTTTCTTTAAGAGGACCGTACAGAATAACAAACGGTACACATGTGCAGAGAGTCAAGACTGTAAGATTGATAAAACCCAGAGGAAACGGTGTCCATTCTGCCGCTTCCAGAAATGTCTCAACGTCGGGATGCGGCTGGAGGGTGAGCGGAACAGTTTCATCTCAAATATAACTGCATCTGAAATTTATAAAGCATATTCGGAGGTCAAATAATAATCAATTATTTAAGGGATTACATTGGTAAATAATTTCGTATAAAATGGGCTATTGTTCATCCATTTTTTTCATTTGGTTCTTTTTAATATTGCTTTGGCTAGGCTACTATCTTCTAATTATTTTATTATCTTATTTATTATTAAAATATACATGTATGTATTATATGCCCGATAAAGACAATCGTATGCCTGAACAAATATTGTATTTTGTAAGGCATGTTGGTCAGTCAAAAAAAAAAAAAAAAAAAACGAATCACAATTTAAATTGCATTGCAGCCGGTTGATTAGTTTCATATGTAGATTTAGAATAAGAGAAGTGACCAGGGAAAAACTCAACAGTGAAAAAATAACAAAAGAAATCGCAGTGCTTCTTGCAAGGTCGCTATTATCTGCAGGCACCTCCGCGTTCCTGGCTGCGCGGCTGCTTCTGGATCAAGGTTAACTATTTATTTAAGCACGACTCTATTTTAATCAGTCAGGCTATAGAGGTATTTTTAACTAGTTCGAATAGAAGGACGAATTTTATAAAAACGGAAAAGAAGCAACATTCAACTTATAGAACCTAATCCTTCACTTCTAAAAATAAAGATTCCAATTAGAACCAAAAACGGTTTTACAGGTTATATAAGAACATTTCCAGTTCAACAAATACATTATTATGAAGTATTTATTTATTTATATAGTTGAAAGCCAGAAACAAAGCAAGAAATTAAATTTAATTTGAAGCCAGGGATTCATAAGAACTGAAAAACCTTTACACACACAAACACACACACACACAGGTTATATCATTTATTAATTATTACACACACACATACGTTTAATACAGAACTTAATACAGAAATACTTTTTTTATTTGATATTATTTTTGTATAAAACTTTTACTTAGAGGAATTATAACATCAATACTTTTATAATACTATTAACAATGAACATTATAATACAAATGAACATTAATTCTAAAGCACAATGTAACACGGTATTGTTTGTGCTCACAGCTGTCCGTGCCGACAGGATGCGAGGAGGGCGAAATAAATTCGGCCCCATGTACAAACGAGACCGGGCGTTAAAGCAGCAGAAGAAAGCTCTCATCCGGGCCAGTGGCTTAAAGATGGAAGCCACGCCCCCTTTGCTGTCATCACCACAGTCTGACTACAGCTTC